>CAJHQQ010000009.1:497500-986122 GCA_905132885.1 Moricandia moricandioides | reverse complement strand
TCTAACTTTACATTATCCTTACATGAGAAGAACCTTTATTCTCAAAACTTTACCATATGTTATCTTTATACGTTAAGTGTATACACATCCTTTAAGGATAACATATTTATTAAATCAGAAACTAACTTTAAGTGAATTCCTAGGTGTCAAATATTTAATGAGCATTCTATAACTATAGTAGCAAGAATTTATCGATAATACCCATACGTTCTTAAATGGCCATTAAACGCCCTGGGTGGTAAAGCTTTAGTTTGCGGATCCGCTATCATTATTTCCTTTCTTATTCTTATGTGCTCAAGTGACACTCTATGTTTCTGAACTTTTTCTTTAATAGACAAGTAATTTAACTTAATATGCTTAGCACCATTAATATACTTGTTATCCTTTCAAAAGAAGAGAGCTGTGAAATAATCACCATAAACTCTCAGCGACCTGGTTATAATTAATGTCGATAATCCAAAGGCCTGAGATAAATTTTCACAGCTACTATTCATGAACTGTGACCTCAAAGCTTGTCACAATTCAGCCTTAATAGTGGAAGTAGCAATGACAGACTGCTTTCCACTTTCCTTTATATTGTTCCCCTCAATTAATAGGAACAATAGCCAAACATTGATTTTTTACCATCAACGCATCCGACATAATCTGAATATCCAATGACCTTTAACTAATTGGATCTCTTTTATGTAAGCATGTTCTCGATTGGTGCCTTGCAAGTACCAGGGGTCCTTTCTTTGCAGCTTTCCAGTGGTTCATTCTGGAGTTACTTTCATATCGGCCCAACTTTCCAATATCAAAACTGATATCAAGCTGAATACATGTCCGATATAGTTCAAACTCCCAACCACTAATGTCTAAGGAAATCTTTCTATTTTCTTTATGCTCCAATTCATTCTTAAAACATTACATTTTACTAAACTTTCCCCTTTTGAATTGGAGCTATTCCTACTGAGTATTTATTTATTTATTTATTTAATATTTCTCTAAGATCTTACTGATATATCCTTTCTGAGAAAAATTCAATAGTCCTTGTTATCTATCTCGAAAGATTTCTATTCCGATCACATAAGATGCCTCACCCATAGTTTTCATTTCAAATTTCTTAGAGAGATACTTCTTCACATCAAGTAACATACCCATGTCATTTGCAGCAAGCAAAATATCATCAACATATTGGACTAAAATCACAAACTTACTCCCACTGATCTTAATGTAGATACATCGATCAACGATGATCTCTACAAAACCATATGACGTGATGGTATCATTACATTTTATATACCATTGACGAGAAGCTTGTTTTAGTCCATATATTGAATTTCTCAGCTTGCACACCAAAATTTCTTTTCCTGCGACCACGAAACCTTCCGGTTGGTCCATTTATACTTCCTCCTCAAGATCTTCATTCAGAAAGGTAGTTTTCACATCCATCTGGTGAAGCTCAAGATCATAATGAGCCACCAAAGCCAAAATAATTCTAAGAGAGTCCTTCTTTGAAACTGTAGAGAATATTTTTTTTTATATATAGTCAATGCCATTTTCTGAGTGAAACCCTTAGCAACAAGGCGAGACTTGCGTCTTTCAATTTTACCTTTCGAGTCGCGTTTAGTCTTACAGACCCATCTACAGCCAACGGTTTTGAAACCATCGGGCAACTCTACAAAGTTCCATACATGATTATCACTCATAGATTTCATTTCTTCTTTTGAAGCATCAAACCACTCTTCAGAATTGTCACTTTCCATGGCCATTTTGAATGAGATTGGATCTTCATCCATGCTTAAGTCACATTTATTTTTAATAGTATAAACCACATAATCGTTTGGAATGGCAGATCTTCTTTCTCTTCCAGATCGCCTTATAGGTATTTGTGGTTTACTATTCTCTTCTTGAATTATGACAGGCTCATCAACAATATTTTCAACTGGTGGAACTAGCACATCATTATGTTGTTCTATTGTATCATTAAACTAAGATGTAACAATAGGAACAACTAGGTGGAACTACAAGTGAAGAAACTTCAACCTGAATTTCAGAAATGTCCACCTTTCGCGGTTCACCACTCCCACTAGTTTCACCATTTTCAATGAACCTAGCATTACCCGAATCACTTATTCTCGTACTATGGTTAGGGCAATAAAATGTATACCCCTTTGATTTTTCAGGATAGCCAATGAAAAATCCACTAACGGTCCTAGAATCAAGTTTCTTCTCATGTGGATTATATAGCCTTACTTCTGCTAGACAACTCCACATACGTAGATGTCTTAAAATAGGTTTTCTTCCCATCCACAATTCATAAGGGGTCTTAGGAACTGCCTTACTAGGAACCCGGTTAATCACATATGTTGCAGTTCTTAATGCATATATCCACAACGAAAGGGGTAAAGAGCAATTGCTCAACATGCTCCTAACCGTCTTTATTAAGGTACGGTTCTGCCTCTCAGCTACATCATTCTGCTGAGGAGTATCAGGCATAGTGTATTGTGCACAAATGCCTCTACTTTCAAGTAATTTTGCAAATGGACTAGGACATTGTCCACTTTCATCGATTTTTCCATAAAATTCACCACTTATATCATATCGCACTACTTTAATCTTTTTATCTAACTGCCTTTCCACCTCATCAATGAATACCTCTAGAACATTCATAGACTTAGAATTTTCATGCAGTAGGTATGTATATCCATATCATGAGTAATCATCAATAAATATGATAAAATATTTTTGCCACTCTATGAAGGAGCGTTGAAAGGGCCACACATATTGGTGTGTATTAACTAAATAAGTTGAGTGCTTATTATATGTGCTATACTAAATGCATCTACTTTCAAACACCAAGTATTACTAGACATTTTAACAAGATTTCTTTCGTAGCAAACAAAAATTTCAATGTTTACTTTCTTGTCGAAACAACCCTTTCTTTTAGGACATTCCTACTTGAAAAGTCTCATTTTATTGCAAAAGAAAAAATTTCATTTCTTTTCAGATTTGACTTTCGAGTCCGTTCAAGAAAGGTTGTCATTCCTTTTGTCCTTTTCACTTGAGATTATTTTAATGCTACTAGCACTTCCAAGAACTACGAGGTTAGCAACTTGGTATTTCATCTTTCTTAATCCTCCTCCTCTTGAAACACATAACCTTTAATTCTCTAATATTCCATTATCTTTATTAGTGTTGTAAATTCACCTGAAACTGACTAAACTCAAGAGGTACAGAGTTCATGATGAATTAGACCCATGAACTGCACATGAACCTCAATTTTTAAGGTTTTTAACTTTGTTGTCAGATTAGACATGTGCATCACATGTTCATGGATTGGCTGAGAACAGTCAAACATTTGCGTAGTTAGCTCATTTATGAAACTTCCTACAATCGACCTACAACCATTTCCGACTATAGACACTCCTTAAATCTACTCTATAAATTCCTTCCTAGTCTCTATTTTAGGCATCAATGACTTAATCCTTCCTACCGTCATCAACCTTATTAAGTTCAAACCCATCCTATTAGATTGCTCTCATCTCTTACACACCGAGACTTTTCATATTTGGAGCTATCTTTCGTAATGGTTGAGGGCTCCTTATAATTTACTATGGCAAAGTCTAAAGTCATTACACCCAGTGTAAACCGGATCTTTTCGGACCACTTGCCATAATTGAGTGCACTGAAATTTACCACAGAGTTAACAAATGTAACCACATTTGATGAAGCTGCAAACTTTTATACATGCTTACTCTTTACTACTTTGAAACTTTACTACAGATTCTATACTTAATATAAATTTTTAAGTTTGTATTTAAGCAACCTTTGGGCAATACTTAAATACAGATACTTTTAGTGATGCTAAAATACACTTTAATGATTAATCATTTAAAATACCAAAGTCAAATAGTATCCTACCTTTGGGTATAATACTATCAACTATAGTAAAATAAAATAACTAATCATTTTCATATTATTAACTATATTCAATGATCCACCTTTGGGTGATCTCCAAGAATATATAAAATAAAATAATTGATCATTAAAACTTTAATGTCATTTATAGCACCTATTTAATCATGATCAATTATATTATTATTAATTATAATATTTATAAGTAAATAACAAGGTCACTTTGGTGACTAACATGTTATAAACTATATAAACATTAAAAACACTAATAGGTAAGAAATATTCTAATATTATGTTAATATTTCATAACATATATTTTTTAATAGTGTTAATATTTCATAACACAAATTACCTATTATTACAAATGCAGCAAAAGTTTTTTTTTCTTTTTTTAAATATATTAATAATATTTTCTAGAAAATATTATTAATATATGTATCCTAAACTATATGGACATCAGACCAAAATTCATTTAACCGAAAAGACATAACGCTTAGTTCCTTTCATGCATTTGTCTTGTAACCGTTAACACATCCAGAATTTAAAACCACAATGAATCAATCATTTTACTCAAAAAATTGTGAATTCATTGACATTCATGAATCCACGCAACCAACAATTCTTGTTGCCGTAATTAATTAAGCAAAAAAATTAACTCTAACCAATCCTTTTTGTAACAACAGTACACAAATCTCTTAATAATGCGTGTGTGTTATGTTTATTATCGTCAGACCCAGATTTCACATTGACACTTTTAAACAAATAATATTATGCGTTTATATTTTCATTGTCGCAAAGTCGCAAACATAATGGTGATTTTTTAATATTACGACAATAACCGCAGTAACAACATTATTTTGTTTCTTTTATGGCAGTTGCTGCTCTCTCATCTTTAAACCAGTGTCATGTTCTTAACAATAACAATAAAAAAAAACATCACTTGATTCATGGCAACGACAACACACAATTGACCCTATATCAATTTCGTCATGCCACTTTGACCGTTTAATGATTGGTATTTTACTATCATCAACATAATCAATACAGTTACTTAATTATACTTTCTTTTTCTTTAGTTTTTTATAATGTCACTTATCTAAGTAAAAAAACAACAGTGGCTTGATCCATATAATTAAACATTCGTTCTCAGACATGATCCAATGTACTTAACCGATAAATATGTTTACCATGTTGTACGATATACGAAAACTTACGTTTAGTGTTATATGGATCATGAACACTCTTTGAAATGGATTAAACCATGTATGTTCATGAACCCATGAGAACAAATTACAGTGAATTAGTTAAATCTAGATTGGCTCTGATACAAAATGTAAGATTAACTTTTACGATTTCTATAATGAAATCTACCCAAGACCATATTCTAGATTTAGATTAATTCAACCCTAATAATTATAAAGAAGAAAGAAACACTAACCTTTAATCCATGCTAATGATGATAAAATGAAATCAATTCATCAATTGATTTTCTGATTTCTTTGACCTTTTAACTTTGATGATTCCTTTTGATGGAGAAAGAATCCTAGTTCTTAGCAATCTCTCTTTTCATGTTGTAATTATTTTATGTGTTTTTTTTCTAATATTGTCTTACTTTACATGGATGTTTCTTTATATATTGACCAAGAGACACAACCAATATACACCATTTAATAACTACTATCACACATGTGTCTTTACATATATTATATAGTACTATTCATAATATATATACTTCAATATTAGGTAAGGAATGAGGGTTATCAATACACCTTGATTCTAACTCATTAATCGAAACCGATTCATCACGGTATCGTCTTTTATATTAGAATCTAAATTTGTAATATGAATTTAATTTTTCTATTAAACCAATAGACACAGAAGTCAAATAAGAATATAAAATATTCTTACACAAAAGCAGCATGGAATCGAGTGGTTTGGCTAGCACAAGGTGTTCCTCGGTTTGCCTTCATTACATGGCTTGCTCTTAATAATAAGTGTCTACATGCGATTGAATGAGAGTGGGGCGTTATTCAGGGATGTGATCTCTGTGGTGAAAGGGATGAGACAAGAGACCACTTATTCTTTGCGTGTTCCTACACCGATACGACCTGGAAGGGATTGGCTAGGGAACTTATGAGAAATGGCATCAATCCTGACTAGAACTGGACAATTCAGAGACTTCATCGCATGAGATTTCAGGGACTTGACTCGCTGCTAGCTCAACTATTATTTCAAGTCACAGTTTACTATGTATGGAGGGAAAGAAATACAAGACGGCATCCGCAGGTCTGGACACCAACGGATCAAATGAGGAGAACCATTGATAAGAGTCACAAACTATAGATAGTCCCATACTGTTATGGAAATACATTTTTAATTACTATTCTTCTTTAAATGTCATTCTTTTTTTTTAATAGTTCAATAAATATGAAACTTCATCAAAAAAACTAAAATAATAATTGGTATATTAAGACTGGTAGTTTTAAATCTTATGCATTATATATAGGGAAATTATTTCAAATAGTCATTTTCAAAGTTTTTATCACCAAAACAATCTTCAAGAAAAAAATGACCGAAATAACCCTTTTATTTTTAAACATTTAATATATTTTTTTTAATTTTAAATCTCATCCCCAAAACTACATCTCATAACTCTAAAACCTCAGTAAATTAGTTAACCGAAGGGGTATAAGTGTATATGTACACTCTTTAATAAAGTCTATTTTGTTCATTTTTTCTTTGAAAACTATTTTTGTGACAAAGATTTTTTCGTATTATCCTAGGGTATTTCTCTTGCATATATATCAATTTGATTATTTTTATGTTTTTTGTAATATTACTTTATTTTTCTTGGATTTCTATTTTATTTTGAAATAAAATGAATTTTAGATTTTTTTACATTTTAATTATGGTAAACTAAAATAATGATTTGGCATATAGTAATTGGTGGTTTAAAATCATACGCATTGTATCTATATAAAATTGTTTCTTCTTAATGAATTCTTTTTGTAAGCTTACTTTATTTTGTATATATTTCTATTCTATTTCAAAATAATTGTTTTTTATAAATTTTATGTTTTAATTATAGTAAAATACATTAATGATTTGGCGTATTATAAATAGTGACTTTGAATTATATTTGGACACTTGGCTTATGACTTTAACTTTTATATATTATAATTTATTTATATAAATTTTTGCGATGTACAGAAATCTCTACAACTTTTTTCAAATTTAATATTTTAAAATTTTTAAATCAATAAATTCTATATAAATCTAATTCCCGTAAAGAAATTTATGATCAATACTCAAAAAAGTAAGTATTGTAGATTTGATAGAAAGTTTGACCCATTACTCATCTATTCGAAATTGTGTACATACAGTAATTAGAAATGCTAGATTCACCTAAGATTTTCTGTCCACAAAAAAAAAATAAAATAAAATAGACATGAATGAATGAATATATTATGTTTTTTTTAAAAAAAAAACATAAAACCCCAATTTAATTAATGAATAAATGGGATAGCTACTTATTTTTATTTTATTTTCACTTGGCTCCCATTTTTGCAAGTATTGTCCTTTTATTGCACTTGGTGACAATCTTAGTACTACATCAAAAAGATTTTGACCAGTCTTCTCATTCACGTGAAAATAAATAAAATCAAATCATAAGTATCCCCCAAAGCTTAAACACTCACATAACAACACTATCTCCCCCCAAGACAATCCCTTTCTTCTCCCCCTTTCTCCAACACCTACCAATAGCTTCTCTCTATCTCTCTAAACATTATTCTCTCTTTCTCTCTCTAGTTCTTGATCTCTCAAGATTTCAAGAAACACATGGCTGACAAAAGTGGGGGGTTAGGTTTGATGAGAGAGTACAGAAAAGGGAACTGGACACTGAATGAAACGATGGTGCTCATTGAAGCCAAGAAGATGGACGACGAGAGGAGGATGCGGCGGTCCATCGGCCTTCCGGCGCCGGAGCAGCCACAAGGTAGTAGTGGTAACAAACCGGCGGAGTTACGGTGGAAATGGATAGAAGATTACTGTTGGAGGAAAGGTTGTATGAGGAGTCAAAATCAGTGCAATGACAAGTGGGACAATCTCATGAGAGACTACAAAAAGGTTAGAGAGTATGAGAGGCGGAGGGTAGAATCGTCTTTTGCTTCGGGGTCTTCTTCATCTTCAGCTGCTGCGGAAACGGTGTCGTATTGGAAGATGGAGAAGAGTGAGAGGAAAGAGAGGAACTTGCCGAGTAACATGTTGCCTCAAACATACCAAGCGTTGTTTGATGTGGTGGAGAGTAAAACGCAACCTTCTTCAACCGCAGCAACTGGAAGTGGAAATGGTTCGGGCGGTGGACTACACATCCAAAATGTGACACAACAACAAGGTTTAGGATTTGTTCCGAAACACCAAATGATTCAACCTCCTGCCCTCTTGCCTCTCCCGCAGCAACCGCCTCCACCGTCTCAACCGCTGCAACCACGACCGTTACTTATGCCACCGCCTTCTTTCCATGCTCAGCCAATACTGACCACAGTAGGTACTTTTTTCTCTCTCTATCTTCTTAACTTCAAGTTTGCATTTTTTTATTAATTATATAGAAAAAGGTCGACATTCAAAGCTTAGTTACTTAGAGCACCCCATTGAGGGTTTATGGGGGGGGAGAGTTTACACGGAAATCAAGAAAATAAAATAATAAAATGACAAAAATCTATGAACCCCTCTCTCTTAAAGTTTTCTCGGGTGAATCTCTCTCTCCTAAAATTCACCACATGGCGGCCCAGGATTGGTTTAGAATTTTTTTTTTTTTTTAAAGAAAATAAAAAAAAAACAGAAAAATTTTAATAATAAAAAATTGATTCAATGAACCCCATCTTGGGTTCATTGTGGATGCTCTAAGTCCGATTAAATTTAAAGTAAAAATATATATAGTTAATGTTTTTGGTCTTTTATTTTACACGTCTCAATTATTTTCAGTAAAAAGAATGAATATACATTACAATACATTATTAATAATGACAAGTATTTTGGTGGGGAATATATTGGATAAATATTTTTGAAGAAGGATAGTAGCTCAGATTCTGACACGAGTGAGCATTCAGACACATCTCCGGCAAAGCGAAGGAGAACAATGCCGACCACAACCGCTGGTCCAAGCGGCGGAGGAAACATAGAAACGGAAGAAGGTGAGACTATAGTGGCGGCTGCGTTATCAAGAAGTGCGTCTGTGATCGCTAACGCGATTAGGGAGAGTGAGGAGAGACAAGATCAGAGGCATAAAGAAGTGATGAGCTTACAAGAGAGGAGACTGAAGATCGAAGAGTCGAAGGTTGAGATGAACAGAGAAGTCATGAGTGGACTAGTGGAAGCCATTAATAAGCTTGCTAGCTCTATGTTTGCTTTGGCTTCTTCTTCTTCAACCTCTAGCCACAATAATCAGCATCAAGGAGGTCCATCATAAAACACTTCAGTTATTATTATAGTAGTTTATTTGATTAGGGAAGTGGTTAGTCAAAAAGACTGGTGATTAAGTACATAAATTGATTTTATTGTCAATGTGTCTAAGTAAATAAACTTGTGATTCCATGCAAGTTTTATTGAAATGTGAATGTTGTTTAGTACACAATGTGGACTCTCATATCACAAGAATGAGTTATATATTTGTTTGAAATGAGTACAGATCACTATTTGTATGGTTACGAGTATTTAATGTTGCCATATGGTAAATAACACCAAAACTAAAAGTGCTTACTGCTTAGTAACTTCTCGTTTAATTAGGTCGTCACTGTATATTTCGTTACTCTTTTGAAATATGAGTGTGTTTTAAAAAAAAACCATATGAACGTGAACTAAATTAAATTAAAGTATGTTAATTAACGTAAGTGTTTTTAGTCACTAAGGATTTATAATCCTTGATTTGGACTGTTTGAGATTAGAGTTCAAAATTTTTGAGCATGAAGATATAGAAATAAGTGTGTTGATTCTTCAAGTTAGCATTGGTTTAATTAAAAAAGAAAAGACTTGGATCGACGTCGAGGGGTGCTTATGGTCATAATCATGCAATTAAAAAGAGAATGTGGCAATGTACGTAAGCATGTGGAATTAGGGAGCGTTGGAAAGAGGCGCGTGGGGAAGCATTTAAGAGAGAGAGAAAGTGGTCAAAGGGGGCAGAGAGAGCAGTCAAAGGAAGGGCCGGGGAAGAGTGTGGAGGCCATTCTAGTGAGTATTATTGGTTCATTTTCTTATTCTTCTCTCTCTCCTCAATGCATCAATGCTTTGCGAGTTGTGACAAAAATCTTCTAATTTTTGTTAAGACTTGTGGTTACTGGTTGTAGTAGTTAGCATGTTCCAAATTGTACAAAAAGGAGCAGAAAAATGCAGCTAAATAAACTGTTTTGAAAGAACATGTCTATGGAAGATCTATGGTCATAATTGGTAATTCTTATTAATGACAACTAGTTAAGTTTCTTTTTGTGGATATTCATTTTGTAAAATGATTAACTTGTTAAATTTTAGTACTTGCGTTACTCTATATAGATACACGAATAATCATATTTTTCACATCCTAGTCGAAGCTTAAACGATGAAATAAAATCTCATGTATTTTTCCCTGATGATTAATACCGGAATACAATATAGTATCCATGTATCTCAAACTACAAGATGTCTTATCTCAATAAAAATCTATACTATTATTTGAGAAGTGAATTTACTTAGTTATCATGTTTTTAGGTATTTTACTTATTTTTCATGTTTTTTGACTAATGATTAATTACTATCTTTATTAATTAATTATAATTATTAAATATATAATTAACCATAAACTATTAACAAATTAATATATAATTAACCGTAAATTAGAATTTTTTAATGATTATAATTATCTAAAAATAGTTTATATTAACTAACCAAAAACTAAAATCAAATTAATATATAATAACCATAAATTAAAAATGAATTTCATTGATTTGATAATTATAATTATCTAAAATAATTTATATTATGTTATAAATTTTTATTAATGTTAACTAATAATTATATTTGTTAATATATAATTAACCATAAATTAAAATCAAATTTCAATGATTTGATCACTATCATTCTATAAAATAGCTTATGTTGTGTTATTTGAAAAAATATTTTACATTATATTTTTAATCAAGTTTTAAATTATATATAAAAATTATATTTACAAAGTGAGGTTTTGTCTCTGAGTATTCACGTTAAAATTTAGAGCAACTAAAGTCTTAACTACCTTAATGAATAATTATATTTATTAATATATAATTAACTATAAAATAAAAATTAATTAATATATACTTAATCTTGATCAAAAAAATTCATTGACTGGATGATTATTATTATCTAAAAATAGTTTATATTAATTAACCATAAAATAAAAGCAAATTAATATATCATTAACCATAAATTAAAAATAAATTTTATTGATTTGATAATTATCATTATCTAAAAATAATTTATATTATGTTATGAAGTATGTTGAGAATTCTTTAAACAATTAACCGGTTTAACTCACTTGACTAATTAACCTTAGCACATTTCTTGTTCTTGTTTTGATTTGTTAAAGACACAAAGATTTTTAACTCAGTTTTCTTGTGGTACATTCAGGGAGAGGACGACACTCTCAACGATTCACTAGTAGAAAGTGTATACAAGAGCTTTCTTACACAATAACCTCTGAGTTTCTCTATCCACCTAGAGACAACACAACAACAAGCTAAAGACTTAAGCTTACTGGACATGTATGCGTAGGAGATGAAACCCACTCTCAAGAGAAAAAAATATAGCCTTAGACTCTTGACTGAATCTCTCTTTGCTTCTCCTCAACCTTCTGTGGATAATCCTTCAATCTCTCTGCTCTTGCTCATTGCCTCTTTCTTTCTTTATAATCTCAGATTTTTGTGGAATGAGTGCTATGAAGCAAGAAATTAGGTTTAGAGAGTATATATAGTGACTTCTTAGAATCCTTACACTAATGGGCTTCATTCATACTAAGACCCAATAACAAATTCCTCTTCATCCCAAAAATGCACATATATGCATAAGACTCCACACAGATGCATCCACAGAAAAAGGCATCCACACAGATGCATCCACGGAATGACATCAATACAGACCAAATGCACATAATCAACAAATTCTTTATTATGTTAATGAATAAATATATTTGTTAATGAATAATTATATTTGTCCTAGATCCTTTATCACAAACTTCTTCTTCAAACTTTCTTTTAGCACTTTGATCTTCTCCATATCCTTTGCTGCTATAAGCATATCATTCAACATACAATAAGAGATACACCATATCATTAATACTTGATCCCTTAGTGTAAACACATGGATCATTCATGCTCCTCTGGAACTTTTGAGACTTCATAAAATCATCAAATTTCCTTGTAACGCCTCCACCGTCCACAGCTAATGGGCCACCCACGCCCGCTCTCTCGGCCCGTGGACCCCATCCCGTTCCAACGGTTGGTGTGTTATTTTTTTTCAAGGCTCGAAATCATTGTTTACTGTCCCTGCAATCACCACCCGACCTTTCCCCGTGTTTTGGCCTCATTTACACGGTATCGCGAATCACTTCCCGATAGGTCACCCATCCTTTCACTACTCCAGCATAAGCACGCTTAACCCTGAGTTCTAAACAGATGTGTGACGGAAAAGGTAAGTCAACTTTGGTGACATAGATAGTCAAATCAATTATCTTAAGCCTTTTTCATATATAACAACTCGGGATGTTACAATTCACCCCCTCTCAAAGAACGCAACGCCCTCGTTGCGGCCCATGACATGTCTCAAGACGCCTCTCGAGTCAGAGCCGAGATGGCTAACTAGCTCTGATACCACTTGTAACGCCCCGACCGCCCACAACTAATGGGCCACCCACGCCCGCTCTCTTGGCCCATGGGCCCCATCCCGTTCCAACGGTCGGTGCGTTATTTTTTTTCCAAGGCTCGAAATCATTGTTTACTGTCCCTGCAATCACCACCCGACCTTTTCCCGTGTTTTGGCCTCACTTACACGGTATCGCGAATCACTTCCCGATAGGTCACCCATCCTTTCACTACTCCAGCATAAGCACGCTTAACCCTGGAGTTCTAAACGGATGTGTGACGGAAAAGGTAAGTCAACTTTGGTGACATAGGTAGTCAAATGAATTATCTTAAGCCTTTTTCATATATCACAACTCGGGATGTTACATTCTTGTTCCACTGTCTAGGAGACTGTTTTAACCCATAGAGAGACTTCTTTAGTAGAAAAACCTTGTCTTCATTTCCTTTCTCTATGAAACCTTCTGGCTGACTCATGTAGATGACTTCATCAAGTGTACCTTGTAAGAAAGTAGTTTTAATGTCCAGTTTCTCCAACTCCAAATCAAAATTCACCACAACTGATAACATGATTCGAATAGAATCATGCTTGACCACCGAAGCAAATATCTCGTTGTAATCCACTCCTTCAACATGTCTAAACCCTTTAGCTACAAGTCTCACCTTATATCTGCGATCTTCCATTCTTGGAATACCTTCCTTAATCTTGTAGATCCCTTTACACCCGATTATCCTCTGATTTTCTGGCTTTGGAACAAGCTCATAAGTTTCATTTTCATTCAGAGATTTCTTCTCCTCTCCCATAGCATGTTTCCACTTATCCAAGTCTCTACTTCTTCTAGCTTCTGCTAGTGACTTTGGTTCATCTATCTCCAAGCTTTCTGCTGTTGACAGAGCATAATCTAGAAAAACAGATCCTTCAAACCTCGATGGTGGTCTGATGACTCTTCTTTTCCTGTCTCTTGCCAACAAGTAATCATCAAAAGACTAATCTTGGCTCTAATTTTTTTCCTCTTCTTCCTCTTCTGATTCAGTTTCTGATTGTGAACTTCCCGAAGTATCTCCACCTTGACTAGTAGATTCCCCACTTCCTGAAGTTTCTCCACCTTGACTGGTAGGCTCATGAACTGAACCACTTGTACTCGGTTCTTGAATCAGATCAGTGCTAAAAGTGGCTTTCTTCTTCTTCTTAGAGTTAGTCGCTTCCATCTGATACTACATTCCTGCTAATAGTACACTTTCCCTCTTCTGGAAACCACACTCTGTAACCTTTAGTACCTTGTGGGTAACCCATGAAGAATCCCTTAACAGCTCTTGGACGATTTTGTCCTTTGTTTTGTGTACATAAGCAACACAACCAAACCGTCTGAGATGGCTGTAATCAACCTTTGACCCTGACCACACTTCTTCTGGAATCTAAAACTTCAAAGAGGCATTAGGAGACCTATTTATCAGATAAACCGTAGTAGATGTTGCCTCAGCCCTGAACTTCTTCTATAACCATGTTTTTGCAAACATACACCTGATCTTATCTGCTATTGTCATGTTCATCCTCTCAGAAACTCCATTTTGTTGTGGAGTATGGACACAAGTTCTATGTCGCTTAATCTCTGAGTCTTGATAAATCTTATCCATCAGATTGTTGTAGTACTCCACTCCATTATATGTTCTTAGACACTTTATCTTCTTCCTTTTTTTTTTATTTTCCACAAGTACTTTCTGATAAAGGATTTTACCCTATCCTAATCAAAGTAGTATAGATGAGTGTCAATTCAATCTTGAGTGATCATGATGCAATGAAAATACAAATATGAGCTTAATCTAAGTGCAACCGGTTTTGATGTGTGAAATGAAGTAACAAGAGAACACAAGAGTAAAAACTAGAATTATAAATCAATTGAGAAACAAAGAACCCATGGGCAGGGGTATTGACTTTGGGTGACTAAGATATAACTTAGAATGTTAACACTACAATCAATCCGGTTCTACTAGTCTAGACGCACCATTAAACTAGTTATTTATCAAGATAAAAATTCATTTGCTTTCAATCACTAAAAATCAAATGTCTTTGGTCTAGTTAAGTCAAGCAATCATTAAGAATATGTCTATTAACTATCTAAACTTCCCTAAAATCAATTGTCATTGGTTAAGAAAGTAAAGAGAAATATCACTTTGGTTGAGACATTTCATCGAACACCTTTCGGGTATAAACTCTTTAAGGATCTAGATCAAAGTGATCAAGTCTAATCTAGCATTAGAGACAAGAGATAATCATAGAACATGAAAGACCTAACACTAAACTCTCTAATCTATCACTTAATCACCCTAGATCACCCTAACCCATGAATCCTAAATGTAACTACTCACTAGCAAACATGATGAACTAAAAAACAATAGATAATTCAGAGTTAATCATGCCTAATGATCTAGAATAATCAGTGAAACAAAAGTAAGAAGATCAAAGAGGATTAAGGATTCAATATTTTTCACCAAAAGTAATGTGTGTCTCCAGATAAAAACCAGAGTGTCTCTTCAATTAGGTTTAAAAAGCATAAATAGTAGGTTAAAAAAAATCGGGTCGCCCAACAAACCTAGGCCAACCCGTAAAAATAAGGTTTCTACGCCCCTAGCGACCTGTCCATCCCGCTATGAGAAGGTCGCTAGGATACTTAGTCGCCACCGAGTTTCAAAGGGCCTGTAGCGACCTAGATTGGTCGCTACGGCATCCGTGTTTCTCTTGTGGGTCTGTAGCGACCACTCCTGGTCGCTACGTCTGGTCGCTACACCACTCGCAGATTGCGTAGCGACCACGCCTGGTCGCTACGCTGTGATCGCTACAACACTTGGTCAATTTTTTAATGGGGAACTCTTCTAGGGACCACGTTTGGTCTCTACACTTGTGCCAGACCTCAATTTTGCCCCAAACTTCTCTTCCTTAGCCTCAATTTCCTTCAAAATCACCAATAAATAACTCCAATACCTGATATAAACAAATGCAATGCAATGCAATCTAGACATGTCTAAATGCGAGTCTAAATTATGAAAATATGCAAAGAAAGGTGTTCAAAACAATGTAAATATGTGAGATATCAACTCCACGGAAACGGCGCCAAACTGATAGTGAAGATGAGGTTCCCCAAATATAGACATCATTGCTCTTTGGAAAGTTGCTGGTGCATTACATAGCTCAAATGGCATCCTTCGATAAGCAAAGGTGCCATAGGGGCATGTTAATGTTTTCTTTTACAGAATCCGTAAAATCCTGGTCACTTGTTCAACTTGCTACCAACTCGAAATTGCTTCCTAAACCCATATCTTGTATCTTGGCACTCAATCAAGAAACGGTATGAAATTTTTGGGTTGATTCTTCTTCATGGAAATTTTTCCAACTTTTTCAAAGTTGTTGCATGTCCGATTTTCTGTTGAAAACTAGTTATCCATGTTTCTTATATGTTTGTTTGTGGCTTTGGATTGATAAATTTCGAGGTAGATGAGTGTGAATTGAGAATTTAAGAATTAAGGTTCTTGGTGTTCTTGATAAATACAAATTTGGGAAAAATGGAGGGTTTTGCTTGGATTGGTTCCAATCAAGTGTTCTATAAATAATATCAAGAGATCACTTCATTCTAATTCATTTAGCACTTGTTTTGATGAAATATTGATTCTTGGACTGAGATTGAAATGCCTTGTTTTGTAAAACTTTGATTCTTCGATCAATTCATTAAGATGGATATTTGTGATATCTCAAACCTCTCATGCATTGTTCTATCTTATCCCTAGTGTTTGATTTCAGGTATCAATGGCGAGAACCAGATCAATGGAAGCTAACAGAAACCACAATCCACAAAGAACGACAGAGGATGAGATTGAGTTAGAAAGGAAAAAACTTGAAGAGATCGAGAGGGAGATTGAAGATGGTCTTCGAGCCCCAACTGATAATGAAGATGAGGTTCTCCCAAGACCGGCTAAGAAACCCAAAGGAAAAGGGAAAGGGAAGGCACATCAAAGGAAAGTGATAGATCAGTCATCCCAACAAAATCCCAATTGTTCAGTCACCTCCAGAACGATCTTGCGTGCGCACCAACGAGATTTCCCTGCCCGATATCCTCCAATAAACAGGGCTTTATGATGGAGTCTTTCATATACTGTAGATCATGGGACTCCAATCCCTCCTTAAGCATATCCTAAAAGACTTGCAAGCTTCGAGCCTTGAAATTTTTTTTTAAAACTGGAGTCCCATTGAAAACATACATAGGCGTGGCTTCCATTGTAAGGAGGGATTGGAGTCCCATTCTATCCAGTATTTGAAAGACTCCAACATAAAGCCATGTTTCCTGGAGGAATACCGGGCAGGAAAATCTCGTTGGTGCCCACGCAAGATCGTTTTGGAGGTGACTGAACAGTTGGGATTTCGTTGGGATGACTGATCTATCCCTTTCCTTTGCTATGCCTTTGTATTTCCCTTTTACTTTGGGTTTCTTAGCCAGTCTTGGGGGAACCTCATCTTGACTATCATTTGGGGCTCGATGACCGTCTTCAATTTCTCTCTTGATCTCTTCAAGTTTTTTCCTTTCTAACTCAATCTCATCCTCTGTCGTTCTTTGTGGATTGTGGTTTCTGTTAGCTTCCATTGATCTGGTTCTCGCCATTGATACCTGAAATCAAACACTAGGGATAGGAGGAGAACAATGCATGAGAGGTTTGAGATATCACAAATAGCCATCTTAATGAATTGATCGAAGAATCAAAGTTATACAAAACAAGACATTTCAATCTTAGTCCAAGAATCAATCTTTCATCAAAACAAGTGCTTAATGAATTAGAGTGAAGTGATCTCTTGACAGTAGTTATAGAACACTTGATTGAAACCAATTCAAGCAAAACCATCCATTTCCCCCAAATTTTTGTTTCTCAAGAACACCAAGAACCATAATTCCTAAATTCTCAATTCACACTCATCTACCACAAAATTTATCAATCCAAAGCCACAAAAAAGCATATAAGAATATGGATAACTAGTTTTCAACAGAAAATCGGACATGCAACAACTTTTGAGAAGTTGGAAAATTTTCCATGAAGAAGAATTAACCCAAAATTTCATACCATTGCTTGAAAAAAGTGAATTTGGTTGTTGTGTTCTTGAGAGAGTTTTCATTTTTGTTTTGGGAAAGAAGAGGGGAAAGTGAAGGGGTGAGAAGGGTTAAATCGAGTGGAGGGGGGGGGGGGAGTGGTTCGACTTTGGTCCGATTAGACCGGTTTAGAGTAAAAGAAAAACTTACCTGGCCGTGTAGCGACATGGCTTCGTCGCTACGCCTGGTCTCTATAGATCCGCAGAAGCGTCTGGACCCGTAGCGAATTCATTTGGTCACTACGCTTGGTCGCTACGGAACTCGCAAATTGTGTAGCGACTTGCTGTGGTCGCTACGACCCTTAGCAGGATTTCATCTTCGAATCTGTAGCGACCAGGTAATGTCGCTACGCGTGGTTGCTACAGCACTCGCAAAATGCATAGCGACTTGCTGTGGTCGCTACGTAAGGTCGCTACAGGCGGTGAAGTGTTCAAAACTTGAAAGCAGTTCTTTTCTCCACCTGATCAACTTTCACCCCTGAAAAGACTCACTCAAAAACATCAAATAGTATAAAGAGTATAAAGATAAAAATAAAATAGAAGCGATTAGAATATATAAAAAAGTAAAGATGGGATTTCCTCCCAAGTGAACTTGTTTAAAGTCTCTAGCTTGACTTTCTTTCTTTTGGGTTAAGCGAGGGTAGGGTCTGATAATGGAACCGAGATTCCATCCTCCTCACTTGAAGTTCCCAAGTAGAGTTTAACTCTTTGTCCATTAACTATAAAGTCTCTTCCATCCTTGATCCACAACACTATGGCTCCATATGGCCTCACTTCCTTAAACATGAAAGGACCCGACCATCTTGACTTGAGATTCACGGGAAACAGCTTCAACCGGAAATTATAGAGCAATGGTCTCCAGCACTGAAATCTCTCTTCAAAATCTTCTTATCATGAAGAGACTTGGTTTTCTCTCTGTAGATTGCTGAGCTCTCATAAGCATCAAGGCGTATCTCATCAAGTTCACTCAGCTGGATAAGTCTTTTTTCTTGGGATGTCTTGATGTCAAAATTGAGAAGCTTAACAGCCCACAAATACTTGTATTCAAGTTCCACTGGTAGGTGACAAGCTTTTCCATATACAAGGTTAAAAGGTGTAGTACTCAAATGAGTTTTGTATGCTGTCCTATAAGCCCATAACGCATCATCAAGCTTGATGGACCAGTTTTTCCTTGTTGTTCCAACTGTCTTCTCTAGGATGGATTTGCTTTCTCTGTTCAAAATCTCCACTTTTCCACTTGTCTGAGGATGGTATGGAGTTGCCACCTTGTGTTTTACACCATTCTTCCTGAGAAGATTCAGTTTGTTGATGAAATGAGAACCTCCATCGCTGATTATTACTCTGGGAACTCTAAATCTTGGAAAGATGATGCTCTTGAACATTTTGAGAACCACTTTGGCATCATTGGTTGGAATTTCTATAGCTTTTACCCATTTCGATACATAGTCAACAACCACAAGGATATAATTGTTCCCAAAGGAGGGCGAGAATGGTCCCATGAAATCGATACCCCATACATCAAACACTTCAACTTCTATAATAGGATTTTGAGGCATCTCATTCCTCTTCTCTGGCATGAATCACATCTCGAGACAAAGTCTTGCGTGTCCTTGAACATGTGTGGCCACCAAAATGCAGCTTGTAAAACTTTAGAAACGGTCTTGAAGGTGCCAAAGTGTCCTCCATATGATGATCCATGACAATGCGCAAGGATCCCTTCAATTTCTTCTTCAGCTACTACTCTTCTGTAGAGTTGGTCCTTAGAAAGTATGTAGAGGTAAGGTTCATCCCAGTATTACCTTTTCACGTCCCTATAGAACTTATTCTTAACATAGCCCTCAAGTCCCAAAAGCTCCTTTCCACAAGCTAAGTAGTTCACCAAATCAGCATACCAGGGTTACTTCTTCTCATTTTCTTTAACTTCTTCAAGCTTCTTTCCAGTCTCACAGAGCTTCATAACCGCCTTGATGGCCATAATCTGCTCTTCAGGAAGACCTTCATCGATGGGAATACCACATCCAACTCTCATCCGTGACAAAGATCAGCTACCCCGTTTTCTACTCCAGGTTTGTCCTTAATCTCAAGATCAAATTCTTGTAACAATAGAATCCACCTCAACAACCTTGGTTTAACATCTTTCTTTGCCAAAAGGTGTCTTAGTGCAGCATGATCAGTAGACAATCACCTTGGAGCACCAAGTAGCTTCTAAACTTCTCAAAAGCAAACACTATGGCAAGAAACTCCTTCTCGGTTGTAGCATATTTCATTTGAGCATCATCAAGAGTTCTACTTCCATAGTAGTGACATGGGTTTTCTTGTCTCTTTTCTGTCCCAACACTGCTCCCACAGCATAATCCCTAGCATCGCACATGATCTCAAATGGAAGATCCCAATCTGGTGGCTGAACAATAGGAGCACTAATAAGTTCACTCTTCAGCTTCTTGAAGGCTTCAAGACACTCCTCATCAAAGTTAAAGACAACCTCTTTGCATAGCAGTTTTTTCACTGATGTGATGATTAGTTTAGCTCCACCAAGAACAGTGAAGGACATCAGAAACTTCTTGGGACATGTCGGGTTCTATCAAAGGACAGTGGACCAATAGAACATGGTAAAGTGAAACTTTCTGGGTCCCCAAGCTTCTTTGGAACTGTCAACCTTTGAATAATGACACTACACTCATGAGTAAGAACCATGATGCCTTCCATCTCCTTTTTCTTCTGAGTTATAGCATCTTTCAAGAACTTGTTGTACTGAGGAATTAGCATGAAAGCTTCAATAATGGGCATGGTAATCTGAACCTCACTCATTTGCTTTTCAAAGAGTGCCATATACTTCTGCAAGAGTTGCTTTTTGAATCTCCCTGGAAAGGGAATTTTTGGCTCATAAGGAGAAGGAGTAAATGGAGTTTGTGTGGATGAAGTAGTGGCTTCGTCTTTATTCAAAACTTTCTTCTCTTCACCTAACATGTTCTTTACCCTTAGCTTCAACAATTTTTTCCATGATGTCCTCATTGGTCTTCTCATCAACAAGCACAACCTCATCCTCCAGATTTATGGCTATCTCCCCGCCTTGTTTCTCATCATCCTTGAGGAGAACTCCGGACGGTAACTCTCTTCCACTTCTTAACGTGATTGAGTGCATTGTCTCTTTAGGATTTTGTTCAGACTTTCCAGGTAGTGATCCAATAGGCTTTTTGGATTTGGAGATCATGGTAGCAAATTGGTTTTCCAAGGCCTTGACCTTGTTGTTGAGTTCATGGTAGCTTCCATCAATCTTCGTATGGATGTTCTTTAGTTTATCTCCAATAGTTTTCTCATTTTGTGCTTGAGATTCAAGGAGTTGTTTAAACATAGATTCTACATTTGTATCTCTAGGCTGAGCCTGTGAAGAACTTCCTATAGGCTGATTAGATGTGTTTCCTTTAGAGGGGAAACTCGGAGGGTAGGGTTGCTTGGGTGGGTAGCCTCCTTGCTGGTTGTTGTAAGAGAGTTTTTATTGGTATTTGATTGGGTTTTGGTATTGAAAGTTGGGCTCCTTCATGTACCATTGACCATTAGCATTAATGAAACACAACTTATGTTGTCCTTCCAAGCCGTCAACTTCATTAACCTCTAGACCATCTGCTTGACCTTGCTTTCCCACAAAGTTCACTTTTTATTCTTTTGCTTTATCCAAAAGGAGCATGTCTAGCTTATTTTGAAGGGATTTCAACTACTTTCTTGTGTGGGAGTCCTCACCACCTCCACCTCGATTTTGCTTGTCGCAATCATCATTGTACACTAAGTCACTTTGTGCCAAGTTCTCAACAAGCTCCATTCTATCTTGAGTTGTTCTTCCTAAGAAGAAACCATTGCTGGCTGTGTCTAACATGCTTTGATACTTAGGCAGAACTCCTAGGTAGAAAGTGCTTAGTATACTCTCATTATTGAAACCATGGTGAGGAAATTATGTTAAGTATCCCTTGAACCTTTCCCATGCTTCATCAAAACTCTCTAGGTTCTTTTGTTGAAATCCAGAAATCTCATTTCTCAGCTTAGCAGTTCTGGATGTGGAGAAAAACTTGTTAAGGAAGACCCATTTGCATTCTTCCCAAGTGTTAATGGACCCATGAGGTAAACTCTTCTACCAAAGGTGGGCTTTTTCTCCCAAAGAGAAGGAAAACAATCTTATTTTGAAAGTCTCTTTAGAGATACCATTGATATTCGTCGTTCCACATAGCTTGTCAAAGTTATCTAGGTGGTCAAGGGGATCCTCCAAAGTGAGACAATGGTATTTGTTAGCTTGGATCATGTTTATCAAACTTGAATTGATCTTGTTGTTCTCCACAACTGGTGCTTTAATACCTGCCCTATTTCCATGGATGTTGGGCTGGTCATATGTTCCAATCGCCCTAGCTTGGCGCGGAGGATGTTGATGCCTAAGGTTTGCATCCCCTTGGCCATGTCCCGCTTGAGCTGCTTCTGCTGGAGGAACTTCGTGAGGGTCTTGTCCATTGTTTTCAGCTTCATGGACATTTTGGTGATGCTGATGTTCATCCATTTCTAATCTCAATTGGTCGAAAGGAATCAGATGTTCTTCTCTTCTTTTTCTTGCTAATTCTCTCTCTAAAGCCCTGATGTTGTTTACTCGGGGAACAAGTTCTGTTGGTCCTCTACTCCTCAAGTTCATGCACCTAGTTTTTCAAAAAGAAATGAAGAAAAAGTGTCAGTAAGCAGATGAAAGAAAATACGACTTAGTCTCAAGCGATGACTAAATCTCACTGTCAAAATCAACTTAGAACTGGCAACGGCGCCAAATTTGATAAAGGATTTTACTCTATCCTAATCAAAGTAGTATAAATGAGTGTCAATCCAATCCTAAGTGATCATGATGCAATGAGAATACAAGTATGAGATTAATCTAAGTGCAATCGGTTTTGATGTGTGAAATGAAGTAACAAGAGAACACAAGACTAAAAACTAGAATTATAAATCAATTGAGAAAGCAAAGAACCCATGGGCAGGGGTATTGACTTTGGATGACTAAGATCTAACTTAGAATGTTACCACTACAATCAATCCGGTTCTACTAGTCTAGACGCACCATTAAACTATTTCTTTATTAAGATAAAAGTTCATTTGCTTTCAATCACTAAACATCAAATGTCTTTGGTCTAGTTAAATCAAGAAATCATTAAGAATACGTATATTAACTATTTAACTTCCCAAACATCAATTGTCATTGGTTAAACAAGTAAAGAGAATTATCACTTTGGTTCAGACATTTCATCGAACGCCTTTTGGGTATAAACTGTCTAAGGATCTAGATCAAAGTGATCAAGTCTAATATAGCATTAGAGACAAGAGATAATCATAGAACATGGATGATCTAACACTAAACTCTCTAATATATCACTTAATCACCCTAATCCATGAATCCTAAAGGTAACTACTCACTAGCAAACATGATGAACTCAAAAACCATAGATGATTCAAATTTAATCATGCCTAATGATCCAGAATAATCAATGAAACAAAAGTAAGAAGATCAAAGAGGATTAAGGATTCAATCTTTTTCACCAAAAGTAATGTGTGTCTTCAGAAGAGTGTCTCTTCAATTAGGTTTTAAAAGCATAAATAGTAGTTTAAAAACGAACCGGGTCGACCCAACAAACCTGGCTAACCCGTAAAAAATAAGGTTTCTACGCCTCTAGCGACCTGTCCATCCCGCTACGAGAAGGTCGCTAGGACACTTAGTCGCCACTGAGTTTCAAAGGGCATGTAGCGACCTGGCTTGGTCGCTACGGATGGTCTCTACGGCATCCGCATTTCTCCTGTGGGTCTTTAGTGACCACTCCTAGTCGCTACACCACTTGCAGATTGCGTAGCGACCACGCCTGGTCGCTACGCTGTGATCACTACAACACTTGTCGATTTTTTAATGGGGAACTCTTCTAGCGACCACGTTTGGTCGCAACACTCGTGCCAGACCTCACTTTTGTCCCCAAACATCTCTTCTTTAGCCTCAATTGCCTTCAAACTCACCAATAAAGAACTCCAATACCTGATATAAATAAATGCAATGCAACCTAAACATGTCTAAATGATGAAAATGTGCAAAGAAAGTTGATCAAAACAATGTAAATATTTGAGATATCACTTTCCACTCTGAAAAATTCTCAAACACTTCTTCCTTACTCCTTAAGGACCTGATCCTAGGGGTGGGCGTTCGGATACCCGTTCGGGTTCGGATCGGGTACTTCGGATTTTCGGGTATTTCGGTATAGAGGTATAGAACCCGTTCGGGTATTTTTGTACTTCGGGTCGGGTTCGGGTATTTTTAGTTCGGGTTCGGTTATTTCGGGTCGGGTTTTCGGATATTTACATTTTCAAAGAAAAAAAAAAAATTTATTTCTTAAGTTTCTTGTATATAAAAATATAAATTTCACTTAACTGATTTTTTATTTTTTATAGAGTGAATGATTAATAGATTTGGAGATAACATTTCAAAAATAAAAAGACACTAATTTGGTTATTGTTTTTAAATTTTAGTTATAAATTTTGTTAATGCATGAAACAAAAAACTTGGTATACATTTGAAGTGAGTATCAAATCATTTTTATTCGTAATTATATGTATATTATATAGTTTTAAAGTATGTATAACATTAATATATAGGTATTTTAAATAATTTGAGAGATATAAACTAAAAATATAAGGTAAGTATACATATGTTCGGTTATCTTCGGATATCCATTCGGATTCGGATATTACCCGTTCGGGTTCGGATATCCAATCTCACTTAATTCAATACCCATTCGGGTATTTTACTACTTCGGTTCGGATTTCGGTTCGGGTTTTTCGGATCGGGTTCGGGTGCGGCTTCGGGTATCGGGTAAAGTGCCCACCCCTACCTGATCCAAACCTTCCTTGAGTAATCATCGATGAATGTAAAAAAGTATCTACATCCCGATAGAGTTGGCTCATTCGAAATTGAGCCCCATAGATCACTATGAATGTATTCGAAAATACTTTTGGTAGTGTGTTTACCTTTCAGAAAGCTTTGCTTGTGGGACTTTCCAAACACACACTCTTCAAATAACTCTATTGTGTGGACCTCCTTTGAGTCTAGATAACCTCCTTTGACCAGAAGATTTATATTCTTAAGACACATATGTCCTAACCTTGAGTGCCATTTGTTTGTCAAGTTTCTTCAGCTCTGGCTACAGATGCTTCTCCCTTCACCATTGATCCTTGCAAATAATACAGCCCATCTTGATATTTCCCAGAAATCACCTTCCAATCCTTCTTGTATAAGGTAATTGTGAAGTCTTCTCCTTCATACTTACAACCGTTCTTTTCCAACTAGCCATAAGAGATGAGATTCCTACTCATGGTTGGCATGTATCTCACACCAGTCAAGATCACCATAGCTCCTTCTGAGTTTATGATCTTCAGCTTGCCCATACCTTTGACTTCAATGAAAGTATTGTTTCCCATCAATACCTTTCCACCTTCAAACTCCTTGAAATAAAATAAGGCATCTCTATCTGGTGTAATGTGGAATGTAGAACCATAATCCATTATCCATTCTCTCATGGGATATTGTTCACTTGCCATCAAGATCATAGCTAACTCTTTTTCTTGAGCAACATTTACAGAATTGACTGTTTCCCATTCTTCCTTTCAGAACAATCTTTCTTGAAATGTCATTCTTTACAGAATCAACATTTATCTCACCTGAATAATTAACATTAGAACATTTCTTGTTCTTGTTTTGGTTTGTTAAAGACACAAAGATTTTTAACCTAGTTCTCTTGCGGCACATTTAGGGTGAGGACGACACTCTCAACGATTTACTAGTATAAAGTGTATACAAGAGCTTTCTTACACAACAACCTCTGTGTTTCTCTATCCACCTAGAGACAACACAACAACAAGCTAAAGACTTAAGCTTAATGGACATGTGTGTGTGTAGGAGATGAAACCCACTCTCAAGAGAATAAAATATAGCCTTAGACTCCTTAGTGATTCTCTCTTCGCTTCTCCTCAACCTTCTTTGGATAATCCTTCAATCTCTCTTTGTTCTTGCTCCTTGCCTCTCTCTTTCTTTCTAATCTCATATTCTTGTGAAATGAGTGTTAGGAGGCAAGAAATTACGTTTAGAGAGTATATATAGTGACTCCCTAGAACCCTTACACTAATGGGCTTCGTCCATACTAAGGCCCGATAACAAATTTCCTCTTCAGCCAAAAAATGAACATATATGCATAAGGCATCCACACAGATTTATCAACGGAATGGCATCCACAGGATGACATCCATTGAGACGAAATGCACATAATAAACAAAGTCTTTATTAACGTTAATGAATAATTATATTTGTTAATATATAATTAACCATAAATTAAAAATAAATTCATTGATTTGATAATTATTTGTATGAGAATAGTTTATGTTGTATTATTCAAAAAAGTATTTTACATTAGATTTTTTTTAAAAAGTTTTAATTGATGAAAGATAAATCCCTATATATATTGTATATAATTTTATGTATATATTAAATTTTTCAAATTTATTTTAAGAAATAAAAGATAATTTGATTATATTGAAAAACTTTTTCATATGTAAAAATTTAATATTTAATTTTTACTAAATATTTGAAAAGTATTAATTTTTTTAAGTTTGTGTTACATGATAAAAGTATCTATGTTACGATAAAAAAAATATAAAGAGTTTATTGTTTAATTTTTATTAAAAATTTGAACGTATGAACAATAATTTATTTTTATTATATTTGAACTGCTAATGTATTTACTTTAAAATAATTGTAAAATTATTATGTCCGCACGTGCGGATAAAATATCTAGTAAACTTAAATTGAGAAGACCTACAATTTGCAAACTCTCTAACATAAAAATGAGAAACCAACCCATTTATATATGAAAACATGAAGAAGTTGGACACAAACCACATGCATATACTCTATTCCAGCCATAGTTAAAACCCTACTTGGTGGGTTTGGATAAGGTTCGACTTTTAGCTCTCTAAATTAGATTTCAATAGTATCTAAGAAGGTACTTAAAGGAAAGTGGAAAACAGTAGGTCTAAGTTGGACTTGAATGACCATGCTTCATATAGGTGCAGAGTAAATGCAGATCCTAAAAACACACGTAAGGTCCATCTTATGAACACGATAGTTCAATATTTTATTTGCTAATGAAAAAAAGGAAATAAAAGGAACTCATGAGGGGTGACGACAATAAATCATAATGGGCCAATTTCAAGAAGCAATATTATATAATATATAAAATGTTATTAGAAAGAACACAAAAATTAAAGTGGATATGAATGTAATGTGTATAGTGTTGTACTACTCTGGCCAAAAGTGCTTCTCTTTTGCTTCCCCACACCCTCCAGATGCAGCTTTTCTACATAGAAAGTGAGCTGTGTTGAAACAATGATCATAATATTAAATAAATACTAGTAAAAATTTTAGACAGAGACCTGTGTGTTACGCACTTACGATTACACCAATTCACCAAAGGGTACCAGTAACAAATCTTATAAAGTCTAGTTATCTTAATTAAAAGGGATTACTGATATTGATATACAGAAAAGGACAAACATTGTTAGATTGTATTTTGTGTGTGTGATTTACAACTATTAACTCGGCCTACACATTCACTTGCAATTAATTACGAAACCAGGATACTACCCGCGTTTTAACCCAAGATGTGATTTAAAAAAAAAAAAATCGACAAAATAAATTTATTGTCTTTCGTCAAATTATCAGAGAAAATATTTTGTTATTTCTGTTTGCGTTATAAATGTCATGTCATATCCAATTTTATCTGAGAAAAAAAACTAAATATATTGATTTTAAAGATTAGATGACACAGATTTTTTTCCTAAACATTAACTTATCAATTATGTTATTTAATGTTTAGTGTTATATATTACGTACCATGTTTGTATAGAGATATAATCACAAAATTAAAATATAGAAAAGTTGAATTTTTTTTGGTTAAAACTTGACCTGGAGTTAAAGATCTTTTATATACTTAATGGCTTTGTCGAGAACAGAAACCTTGTCCGTCTGATCGAAACAACATATTTCACTGGTTATTAGTTAGAAAAACCGCTACAAGATTCCTCGCAATATTGAATCATATTTACACATACTATAGGGCTTTTACTAATTAAACCCTTTAACTAAAGATGAATCATAAAATAACTTCTCAACTAAAAATCTTACCAAATAAACCTTTAACTTTAATTATTTTAATGTATATTACCCTCCGTCTAAAATACCATGACGGAGAATAACATATATTAACGATTTATAAGTTGAGATTTATAATGCTGAAAGCTTAATTGAAGAGTTTTTTTATGATTCAAAATAGTTGAAATTTTTATCACTGAAAATTATTAAATGTTTTAATATCTTTATTATTACTTATGCATTGTTTTAAATTAATTTATAAACCTTTAAAACAAATATATAAATTTCTATACAAGAATTTATTATAAAATTAATTTGTAAATCCAAAATTAATAATTAATCAACACTACATAAAACTTAATGTAACTTAAATTATTAAATAATTTTATATTTGACAATGGTGATATGAGACATTTGTGTCTTATATCTCCATTGTCAAATACAAAATAATTAAAACATTTAAATTATATTAGGTGTTAATTATTGTCGAAAGATAATTAATTAATGAAGTAAATTTTTCTATTACGATGATAATTAATTTTTAAAGTCTTATTAATCATTTGTAAAAGTATTAAAGTATTTATGACACTTTATAAATCAGTTATAGAATTAATGAAATGATGAATAATGATTTAGAAATTAATTTTAAATACTTATAAATTAATTTTAGAAAACACATAAATGATAATAAAGATTTTAAAATATTTTCATAATTTTTAGTGATAAAAACCCTCAACTATTTTTGAATCGGAAGAAAACCCCTCAACTAAATTTTTAACATTATAAACTCTCAACCTATAAATCGTTAATATATTTCACCCTTCATCACAGTATTTTAGATGAAGGGTAACAGACGTTAACGAAATTAAAGTTGAGAGTTTATTTCATAAGATATTAAGTTGAGGGTTTATTTTACTATTCAATGAGTTTAATTACTAAAAACCCATAACTATACTATATATATACTGAGAATGAGAGAGTAATGTCCAATAATATACCAACTTTGTGAAAATTAGGTAAAAGTTGTTGTAGCGTACGCATCTTTCACAACTTCTGTCATTTGGAATCTTTCTTTTCACTAAAGTTAAATTTCTGTTGTGAACCTCTCTACTCATCCTAAACAATTTCTATAGAGAAAAGAAAATTAAAAATAATGAGATTAATAGAGATAATACAATTAATGGAACAAAGGAAATATGTCAACTATACTCGATTTAAATCACCAAATATATGGACGCGATATTGTTTTAACTTCGTATTAAATTTGATCCGCACTTTGCAAATGAGTGTATTTTATAATTAATTTACTAATAACTTAATAAATATTTTATTAATTTGTAAAAAAAATTGTGTGTTTAAAATATTTTTATATTTAAATTTGTGCAACCCGGATCCGTGGTCAACTGGTTAATCCAGAAATCCGATAATTCGGTTCAGGTTTTAAAAATATCCATATTTAAAACTAGGAAATTTGCCAAATATGAATTAAAACTTGATATTAAATGTAAAAGTGTACTTAAATATCAATCAAATGCAAAACTAACCCAAAAAACTTGTGAAATTACAATCAGCTCCTTATGACCAAAACAAAAACCAGAATTTATTTTTACGCATATAACCTTGGAAAGTCTTTGAGTCTATGTAAGTCATGATGAATAATATTTACATCACACGACTTCTGGGAAAGGCTTCTGGGTGAATGGTAAATTTAGGGTCGAGTAAGCCTTCTAAAAGACTTACTTGAAAATCTTCTGAATCAAAAGTATTTAACTTTATTGGAATTTTTGTCTCTTATATAAAAAAAATTACACAATCTCTCTTCCTCCCAAATGACTAGAAAAAATGTAATGTTTCTCATTCTAAAACTCTCCAACCTTTCTCTAATCTTTTAGAACTTAAAAACACCAAACTTTATATCAATTTCTCATTTTTATCTCATGTTTTTCTCACTGATTTATTTTGTCTTTGCAGGTTTTTCATTACGTTGTTCTCATCTTCCACCCCTTTAAAGTTAGATTTATAAATCATATTTTTTCATTTGGTAACCCATTGTTGCTTAAAGATCTTATCTTTTGAAAACTCTTTTTATTTTTACCTTATTTTTGAAGTTGTTACCTTATTTTTGAAGTTTTTCTATTTTTGAAGTCATTTGAATGTTTTTGGATATGCAGATTTTTCATATCTGAGACAGACTTGGAAGATTTTATTCTCGGAAGTCTTCTAACATTTAATCCACTAGAAGACTTCCTGAAAGTCATCTAGAAGACTTCTAACGGAGTTTTTTTCCCTATATCTCCTTTTTTCATAAAAGATCTGAGCATTTAAGTAAGCTTCCATGGCAGAGTTTTGGTAAGTCTCTCGCTGCTTAAAGCTCTTATTTTTTTCTCAAACTAAAACTCTTCAATCTCTCTTAAGTCTCTTAAAAGTTGAAGACACCAAAGTTTATATTAATTTATCATTTTTGTCTCATGTCTTTCTCACTAATTCATCTTGTTTTGCAGGTTTTTTATTACACGATTCTCATCTTCTACTACTTTTAAGGTAGATCTATTTTTTTAAATATGTATTTCTTTGTGTTCTTTAAAGGTGTACATATCTCATCTTCCACTCATTTTCTCTGTTTTGATATCATTTGAACGTTTTTGGATTTGCAGGTTTTTTCATATCTGAGTCAGACTTGTGAAGACTTATGTGAAGTCTTCTCGAAAGTCTTTTAGACGGCTTCCTAGAAGTTTTCTAGACGACTTCCTGGAAGTCTTCTAAACGACTTTCTAGGAGTCTTCTAGACAACTTTCTAGGAGTCTTCTCGAAAGTCTTCTAGACAACTTCCTTGAAGTCTTTCAGAAGACTTCCAACATATAATGTGCTAGAAGACTTCCAGGAAGTCTTCTGAGAGAGTTTTCTCTCAAGTCAAGTGGAGTCCAAGCTTGTTTTTATGGAGGATTGATCTATAATAAAAAAATTTATGGTCGTTTTGTGATTTTTATGTGTATACTTTTAATTGTGAATTCTTTTGTAAATTTAAAGAGATATTAATGAAATATTTTTTGGTTAATATGTTCATGTCTACAATGTTATCATGCCAAAAGTACTTGACATTATTGAAGTTATTGATACAACTTTAATAGCAAACACACAATAATACAAAAAAAATTAGTCAAATTTATTACAACTAATGGAGTAAACTTCCTAAGAAAATTTAGTTAAATTCACAAAATATCAAATATTACATAATTTCAAACATATAACAGTTTTACTGGAAGACTTAAATTTAAAGCGGAAAATTAAAGTGAAAAATTGAAATATAAGCGGAAAATTAAAATTTAAGCGAGAAACTCAATTTTAAGTGATAATTGAAATTTTAAATTTAAAAAAATAAAATAAATATATCATATGATCTAAAAAGACACATTTAACCATATTACTTAATATTTTTGAGTTACTTAAAACTTTTGATAATTAAAATATATATAATAAAGTTACAAGACAAGTTTACAAAAACTAATGTAGAAGACTTCCACATAAGTCTTCTCAGATTAGGTAGAAACATTAATAAACATGAATATTGGTAAACTCATAATTAAAACTAATTAGGTTATGAATTTCATTCATGAACCCAAGTATCAACTAATATACATGAATTAACAAGAAAATGTTAAAAAATCTTTATAATTTTAGAGAAAAATAAACTTTATTAAACATTGATGTAGACGACTTCTAGAAGACTTACACGAAAGTTTTCAATTAGTTTTTTGTTTGCAATTGAAAATTTATAAATGAAGACTTTCCGAGAAGTCTACTCTACAACATACTTCTTTGGAAGTCTTCCTTTGTAAATACAGTTAATGGAATAAAGGAAATATGTCAATTATACTCGATTTAAATCACTAAATATCTGGACGCGACATTGTTTTAACTTCTTATTAGATTTTGATTTGCGATTTGCAAGCGCATGATATTTTATGATTAATTTACTAATAACTTAATAAATAATTTATTAATTTGTAAAAAAATTGGTGTATTTTTTTTTATATTTAAATCAGTGTTTTTAAATTTGACCCGAGCCCGTGGTCAATCGGTTAATCCAATGATCCGATAATTCGGTTCAGGCTTTAAAATATCCATATTTAAAATATGTGAAAATCACTAAAATTCGATACTAACTGATTGACCCGATATATGACTGATATGTAACCCAATTTGATTTGAATTTTTATAGTCTCATATTTTGTCACCTTTTAATATTAATTTTGAAGTTCATTATTTTGAAATTTTATGAATTATGACATTTCTATAAATTTTTGATAGAGAAAATGATAAATATAAAATAATTAAGAACTATAAATATGTATTGATCATTTAATCTTTTTTTTATATAGATTAATTAAATTTATTATAATTGTTTCGTGTAATTTATCTTTCTAATAATTTGGTTTAATTATAACCAGTTTACATCTGTTGTTTATAATTATTGTTTCGTGAGATAATATATATATATATATTGAACAAGGCTATTATAAATTATTATGTTATTTAAATGAATGATATAACCATTATTTATGAAATATAAATAGAATAGTATGTTAAATTTATTGATTTATATTGATTGAAATATTTTTGTAGTATCTAAACTTGCAAAAAATAGTTCTACTTACTTTATTTTTTTTATAAAATGTTTGATTTTTTAATTATTTAATTTATTGAAATAATGCGAAATAAAATTGTTAAATTTTTATTAAAAAGAGATCTAATGTTTTATATTGTTTGAACAAAAAATAATTATAGTGTTCTGTAGAAACGTGGATGGTAGTATAAAGCAATGAGTATTAATGATTGAAGGTATATTTAAATATAAAATAGAAATGTGTACTTAATTTAAAAAATTACAAAAGAAAAGCTAGGTTTAATGGTAGGATTCTGTTTTAGTAAGATAGAAGCTTTTTCTCAAATAACATTGATTATCATAACTATATTTTCATTAATTTATATCATTAGATTTTTTGAGTTAATAATCGCGTGATTTTTGGGTATCTATTCTATTTGAAGATCAAGTAGTTCACATTTCCAATAATCTAAAATAGTTTGTTACCAAATTTATTTGAATAAACCCATTAAAGATTTTGTTTTATATATTTATGAAATATTGTTAGCAAAAATATTGATTTTAGTATTTCAAGTTGTTTTATCATATATTAGATACAAATGGTCGATTTTCTAGGAGAATAGTCTAAGTCACTATAAAATTCAGAAAAGGTTCATATTGTCACCAAAAACAATCTTTTCTATTAAACAGAACAAAGTTGTCAAAATGATTGAATTATGTCGTGTTCGTATAGTGATCATAAAAATAAATTATAAACGTGTTCACCATAATATGACCAGTATTAAACCAAAAGGAATTAATCGATTTGTTTTTTTCTGAAAAGGAAACTAATCGAAATTTTATACGAGGATGATATCAATGAATCCAAAATGTGAAGGCTGATAAACAAAAATGTGTTGAATTATTCGTGGACGGTTTTGGGTAAGAAACGTGTATCACTTGATTCATTTCACATATATATCTCATATATATTAGGTATGTGTACTAATTTTCTAATAACAAAATAATTATTAATGAAAGATTTATGAACATTTCAAATATGAATGGCATAAATCGTAATAAATACGATAAGAAATTGTTTATTCTATAATAAGATTCTATTTAATAGATTAAATACAACTGTTAAGAAACTAACATATAATATGTTACATAATAAAATATATTAATAGTTTAGATATATGTTTACAAAAATTATTTAAAACTGAAATGACAAGTTTTTATTCGTAGATAAAAATATGAATCCAATTTAATATATTAAATACTAAATTAACTTCATATTAAGTTTTTTCTTTATCAAATAAATGTGTAACGTCTTTTCTCAAGAATTTAAATTTTAAATAAATAACACGACTTTTTGGTAAAAAAAAGAAAGAAGTAGAATCACTAGTCATGTTTTGGAATAAATAACATAGAATTGGGAGTGTTAAAATAAGTTAGCTATTTCAACTCAGTTCAACTCATTATGAACTCGGATCTTTAATGTGTTAATTCAAATCAGTTTATTTACTATATAAACTTAATATATAAAGTTAAACTCAGATTATCTTGATCACAAATTAATGAGTTAGTCTTTGATCTATAAAAAATAAAAATAATATAATCTGAAATCATAAAATATTAAAATCAATTTAAAAACATAATTAAATATTATAAAAATAAATACAAAATGGAAACACTTATTCAAAATGAATGAGTTTGTAAAAGAAATGATGACCTAATATTTATTTATATAAGTTTTTTTTTAAAATATGATAATGTGTATTTTGGCTCTGAAAGTCTTAGATTATTTATATCAATCTTATAAAGTTAAAATCTAAAATAAAATATTTTTGGCATAGACATATAAAATTTAAACTCTAAAAATATCAAATTCATGGGCTAACTCGCAAATTACCTCATGAGATTACAACTCTCTTTTTTTTGAACTACACAATAAAGTAGATGTAACAAAACAAAAAACATACAAAACAATATCAACTACATATCTTTGTTTGTATCTATCCATACATTGGTCTAACTTTTATTTAACTTAGTGATGTCGACATACGTATGCGCATTAGTGTTGGGGATTTGGGTTTTTGGTTCAGGTCGGTTTCGGGTTATTTGATTTTTAGGTTATCCAGGTTAGGGTGTTTAGGACCCGTTTAGAAACCAAGGATTTTTCAGATCAGATCAGTTTGGGTAATGTTAGGTTCGGGTCGGGTTTCTATTTTTTTTTATAAAACCCAAAGTGGAACCGAATTATAAATAGTTCAAGTTTAGTTTGGGTTTAAAGTCCAAAAAACTAAAAAAAAAGAATAAAAAAATTGAGTTAAACCCAGAAAAAAAAACAAAAAAATATTCAGGTAATTTGTTTTTTTGGATATTATTTATTTATAAATTATATTTTATATTCATTAAATTTTAAAATAATAAATATTTTTATTATATTTAAAATATCCAGTACCCGTTCGGTTCTTTGTTCGGTCCTGGATCGCTTTTGATTTTTTTGCGTTTAGAAAAATAGGAACCGTTCGGGTTTTTGTAATTTTTGGTCCAGTTCCAGTCTTGTTTTTTTTTGGTTCGTTTCAGTTTTCAGGGTTCGGATAATATGCCTAGATACATAAATCTTAGTTTTTTGTTATGAAGGTAAATTAATCGATCCGACAAAACATGCCATGGAATTGAAATTCTCTCTCTATTTCGTTAGGCGATTCTCGATGTCTCCTAGAGATATCAAATCGACTTTCGAATCCAACATCGAAATCATTAAAATGCACATGGAGAATCAAGCAGAGGATCCAAATCAACAAGAGTACCAACAAGCGGATCCCACAAAAACCATCTGGAAAGCGTTACAAAATATCAAATTACAATTTGATAGAGCTCGATGGTCAGTGCACGAAGAAGCGCAAAGGGAGTTTCAGAAGGATCATCGATTATTTCGTGTCGCGAAAGGTCTTAACTCTCATCACCAATATCTGGCTGGGATCAAAGTGACGCTACCGCGACTCTAGCAACTAAAAGTCAAAGTTGTCAGTCATATTAATTATGATGGTACAGTCAATTTCTATTTTGATTCTGAGCACCATCTGGTCATGGTTCTGGAGAATCAACTCTACAATTATAGAGTATGGATAGTATCTCTGGATCGTTGGAGCAAAAAACCTCATCATGACTTCCTTAACCAAGTTCCATTTAAGGTTCGTATATATAACCTTCCAGATACATATCGGAGGCGAGGGATAGTAGGAAGCATCGGCTCCAAGCTTGGGGAGGTAAATGAAGTCTCTATTTTGGAACAACCTATCAATAGAGAGGCAGAAGTTTGGGTTAAAGTCATGTCTGATGTAGATGAGGTCATCACTCTTACAAGGACAATTGAATAATGAAGGATGAGTCTCCAGTAGAGCTGGATTTTAGGTATATGGGACTTCAAAAGTTCTATACTCTATGTGGCAGTGTCCGACATGATTTTGAGACATGTAAGGGTTATCCAATGATGCAGCAAAGGCAGTATGAGCTTATGGATATTGGTATGAATCCTTACATGTCATCTGATGAGAGGAATTATGTAAGACCCCGACCCGGCTGACTAAGCCGCGGTCGATGCCTCATGTCGCTCGGTCCATACCCTGACCGAACCTCTAAAATTTTTGCCCTTTATTTAAAACATCGCCCATAGGCGAGGGCTAACACAGATCTTAGCTCAAGACTACTTAGTCATTTCCTAGCTTAGATCAATTCAACTTATGCACAGCGGAATAATATCTATTTAACCATTGGTCTAAAGCCAATTTAACACTTGTCTGGTCAGATCACCTCAGCTACTGATCAATACACACAACTGCCAGCTAGCTCCAAGGTCGATGCTGAACCCAAACTAAGTCATACAAAATCCAAGGTTCCATTCACCTAACCATTCTATCTAGATCTATGCAACATTGATATATCATATCTTTGCCACATCCACAGAGCTCGTTAGCTCATTGTCCCAGCTGACTTAGCTGTTTAGCTAGCTCATCCAGCTAGCTGAGCTGAAATACCTCTTTTGAGGTTCATCCAGTTGATCGAGCTGTGAGGTAGCTTTGCCCAGCTCCCTTTCCACTCGTCCAACTCTCCATATATTTGTATAAACCCTTCCCCTTGGTACTTAGTCATTCAGCCAACCATCCCCACAGACTAATTACCTTTCGGAAGTCTTCAGCTACAAAGACGATCTCAAACAAACCTGAACCGACCAAGGCCTGGTTTAGTACCACCATGTCTCAGGCGTGTGCTCCCCTGGAACCAAGTCCTTTCATGGACTAACAAGGCCCATCAGATCCTAAGTCAATCAACCAACCACCCCACATGACTTTGAACTGATGAGTGTTCACACTGCCTAACCGGCCAAGGAACCATGTCCCACTGAATCTGATTAGTGTTGCTCTTACCACCGGTGCATCCTTTGATCAATCAGATCAGACACCTTGATCCACCATCCATAGATCAGGTCGTCTATCCTTTTCCATGATCATATCACACACGGCCTTCCTTGTATAAACACACCATCACAATACTTGTGGTCCACACCAACAAGTACTAGCCTTACTTCTCTCCTTTGCTTGCTGTTGGATCCAAACGAATTGGACCTAGCCCTCCACATGGTTCCTCTTATACTAGGACCCCCATGTGTCTCATCAATGAGTAGGATCCATGGTTCACACCATGATCAAACCCAACATCAAACTATGATCCATCATGGATCACTTTCCAATGAACATCATCTAATTATCACCCCACATGGATGAAGTAGATCAACAATGATCTTCCCCTCCTCTCAGGGTCCTGGATCTTAAGTTTACATCACAATATATGGTCTTCAAGGGGCATGCCATACTTGGCCTTAATCCATCCCCAAGAGACATAACACCAATCAAATATAATCAAAACATGTTACCTTATACTTGCTTGCTTTGATCTTGTATCATCTCAAATCATGCACGGCCATGCTCCTCCAAAGCACGCCTCCATCAAGTCTTATCACATACCTCCAGTATAGATAAGACCCATTCAATGGTCGTGCCTCTCTTTCATACCATGGAACTTCTATGGAACCAGTTTCTGCACTGCATCCACCTTTGAGGCTCTGTTGGTCTTTGGGAGTGGAGTCCGGCCTTCTCCCTTCTCCCCTGACCACTTGCGTGTGTTACCAAGGTGTAGATGAAGCCTAGGATGTTTCGTGCATAACTTCCCCATTCAGTGCCCATGAAACTGCCTTTCTTTCTCACCAGAGGGTCGTTCTCAACTCCCCTCTTGATATGCCCCAAAACTGCCTCTTTATGGCCTTCACACCACCATGGGTCTTGGATTGGGAATCCGACCAAATCTCTGTATTTTCCTCTGGTTTCTTTGTGTTTCATGGTGAAAAATGAAGCCTTGTCATGCCTGCAAAGGCACGGACTTGCCCTCCCTTTTATAGAGGAGGTGGTGGTTACTTTCCAACCATTGCACCTTTTCTGTATCAATTCTGGCCATTGATTTCATCAATGGTACAGATCAAACCCTTTCGCCTATGGCAGTTACCAGGACGTCCTGGGATTTCCAGACCACCCTTGGACATGTCCAAAGCAAGCCCAAACCGAATGGCAAGCTCCTGGCCCCATCCCAAGGACCCACCAGCCCAATGGCACACATGGCCCGACCATGGCCCGGACCTGGCCCAACCACCCAAGACTTGAACACTCAGTCCAGCTGAGTTGAGCTGATCCCTAGCTGACCCAGCTGAGTGAGCTGGTAGCTCAGCTGAATGAGCTGACCTCAGTAGTGTTGAGCTAGGCTGAGCTTGGTCGAGCTAGGTTTAGCTGAGCGAGCTGGCCGTACACTCTACCGAGCTGAGGTGAGCTGGTTGCTAGCTGCCCCCAGCTGAATAAACTTGTACTCCAGCTACTGGAGCTGACCCACACCTCCAGGGAGCTACAATGAGCTGCACCACACTTCACCTAGCTTGATTGAGCTGCTTTACCGCACCGTACAGCTGCCATTTTACTTGTCCAACTTGATATCTCAATCTTATTCAATCCTTCTAAGTCCCTTGATCTATTTCTAGACCTAGACTTAGTTTTCCCATGATCCATTCTGATCATTCACTACATCACAGCTTCACCTAGCTGACCGAGCTTCACCCGGACCTCGTCCAGCTACCGGAACACTCGACCAACTCCTTTTAGCTTGTCTCCATCCTGTTTTGGTTAAGTCTCGGCTGTGTGATTCCCTTAACCACGTTTTTGGATCATGACACACTGGTATTTAGGTCATATGACCTAACTGGTGCGTTTCCTCGCACCGCAGTCCATCTGTACGATCCTACCCAAGATCGGGGATGCTACAAATTCCCTATTGGAGAATATATAACAATAAAGGAGGTTGGAGAAGCATCGAGAACAGCTGTAACGAATATGGAGGACGTACAAAACACTCAGATGTTGGTGGTCCAACATAGAGAGACTTCCTCCTCATATGTTGATCAGCAAGTAGCTCCATCGTCCACTCAAATAGATCAAGGAACAAAGCGAAAGAGTATGGAAGATGCAGAGGTACAACATCATCGAAAAGGCTTGAGACAAAACATCCTAACAAATGTTTGGTGGTTCTCCTCAAACTACTACAAGATCCATGAGGCTATTACATTCGAATTGTCAAGGTTTAGGAAATCTCTTAAAATTTTGCATCTCAAGAATATCAGGAAGTCCTCTAATCATGATATAATGCTTCCACTGGAAGCCAAAAATGTAGATAAAGTAGTACATAACTTAGCTAAGGACCTAGAATATTAGAAATCTTTTGTAATTCCAGCCAAGGGTAGTAGTGGGGCGCTGCTTTCTTTTGGAGCGATAGGGTTAAGATCTGTTTTATGGGTAACCCTTCATTATATTATACTAGTATGTGTGTGGAAAAGGCGCTAATGTATTATGGCTGACTTATATATATGGAAATCCAAGTTCTAAGTACAAACATGAACAACAGTTGAATATGATAAAGTCAGAACATGCATATTCTTTTGTAGAAATAAGCCAAGGGTGGTGATATGCGATTTTGTAATGACATCAAGAATCATGATGAAAAGAAAGGTGGAGCCATAAGGTCTGCTTCCTCCTTCTCTTTATTTACACAGATGCTATCAATTCTAGGATTATATGATATCAAAACCATAGGTAAAAAATATACTTGGGCTAGTAGGAGATCAATACATATTGTAATGTTTAAAATTGATAAGACTGTTGCAAATTAGCAATGGTTTGATATATGTTTTTAACAACCACGGTTACTCTTCTTCCATGGATAGGATCTGGCCACATGCCTTTGCTCTTAGACACAGAAGGGTAAAAATGAAGAAACCAAAAATGTTCGTATATGATCGAGATGGAGGTTACTACCTGATTTCAAGCAGGTTATTGAGCAAGCTTGGAATCAGGAATGTTGCAGACTCACAGAAAGGGATATACATACAATTATAAAGAAGTGTTGAAATGCTTTCTCTCATTGGAGAAGCAAGCATAACACGAACTCATGAAATGTGATATACCAGCTCAAATGAGATACAAAAGGTGTATGATGCACCATTCATTTATTATGTTTATCTTCAAGAACTAAATAATCGATTGCATCTGCAATATTGATTAGAAGAGTAAAATTGGAGAAGAAAAAATTGAGTCTTGTGGTTGAAAGCAGGGGACATGAATACCAAATATTTTCACGCAAAGACTAAGCAAAGGAGAAACTTTAATAGAATTCTTCACATTCAAGATGATAGAGGCATAACCTATAAAAAGGGAAATGATATATAGGGGGTGATTGGTAACAGCTGTAGGAGTTGTACACAACACCATTTATATTTACAGCATTAAATCTAATACAATCATGATTTATTAAAAAATTTATGTTCACAGCAATTTGTAAAATATACGTATATCTAGGTGTTTTGGAAAGCTAATTACCTACAGCTCAGTTTTATGAGCTTTCCAAAAGAAAAAAAGGAATATTTCATTTAACTTTTTATTAAAAAAATAAGATAAACACTAACCAAACGCAAGATAAACACTAAAAACCCTATTTGTATACATATATATATAAGAGAAAATTCCATAAAAATACCTCAACTAAATTTCATTAAGTTTTTTAATACCTAAACTTTTTTGCCATCCAGTTTAATACCTCAACTAATTATTTTGCTCATTTTAATATACCAACTTTTAAAAATTTGCTCATTTTAATACCCAAAGTTTATTTATTTTAATTAAAAATACTACTAAGTTTCAAACAAAATTAAAAAAAAATCCAAAATCTAAGATAAAATATGTAAATTTTCTAATTTTATTTTTAATATTTAGGAAAGAAGGTAAGTAAATTATCGGAATTTTTTAAATTTTTATAAAATTAAATTTGAATGTAAAAAATGAATTTGTTTTCTATTTTAGAAAACAAACTAAATTCAATGTTTTAAAATTTAAAATTATATTACGAAATTTAATATTATAAAAAATTTAGCTACTTTTATTTTTCAAACAAGCAATAAAATTAGAATTTTTGAGAGTATTTTTGTAAATTTTAGAGATTTTTTAAGTTTCATTTGTAATTTATTAGTATTTTAACTAAAATAAATAAATTATGGGTAGTAAAATGGGCATAATTTTAAAGTTTGTATATTAAAATGAACAAAATAATTGGTTGAGGTATTAAACTGGGTAGCGAAAAAATTTGGGTATTAAAAAACTTAATAAAATTTAGTTAGAGTATTTTTATGGAATTTTTCCTATATAATTCTACCTACACGTAAGAAAGCAAAAAAAAAATCCATACAGAAAAAAAGAATAAGAAAAGGCAACAAAAAGGTACGTAACTCATATGTAGTCTTCTATTATGTTATTGTATCTGATCTTTTCCTTTTAATTATTGATGTACAATGAAATTTGATTATGAACATAGGTTTCATGGAAAGAAAACCAATAATATGTTATGCTTTCATATGGTCTTCTTTTATGTTCGTTTCATATTAATTTGATTATGAATTAGTTTTTAAATTGTATATTAGATTGTTTGTTGTAGTAATTAGAGTTTTATTAATTAAGTATGAACTATTTTTTCTTTTCGTACTGATTTAATTATGCACTACTTTTTATATTAGATAGTTTTTTTAGTACTTAAGTATGAACATATCGCATGTACATAACTGTAAATTGATATTAATTAATTAACTCACTGGTTCATAATATTTTGTATATGATTTGAATGATAATCTATATTTTAAGTATGTTTATATGATCTGATTTAGTATATGTTTTAATAATATTTGTAAGATATGACAAATAATAATGGTGAAAATAATGGTGGTGCGAACAATGGTGCGTCAATAAATACAACAACACTTTCTCAGAGAGAGGTAAATATTTTTTTCTTATTAATTTATAAAATTAAATTAGTTATTGATATATGTATTTTTATTATAGATTAATATTAAGTGGACAAATGAAATTTCTCGAACATTCATAGAGATATTTTTACTTCAACTTGATAAAGAAAATTGGGTAGAAAAATCTTTAACAAAAGAAAGAAAATTAAGAGTGAAGAAGAACTTTAAAGAAGCTAATGGATTTGATTTAGCATGAAAAAATTTCGTAAACCATCTTCGTAACCTGAAAACTTGGTACGATTGCTACAATCGACTATGCAAGTATACATGAGTGACTGTTGATCGTATCACAGGAGTAATTAATATGGAAGACGAACGGTGGAATGATTGTATACAAGTAAGCACATCAAAAATCTAAAATAGTATTTTTCAATATATTTGAGCATAAAATAGCAAGGTACTTACAAATTTATTTAAAAATTAGGAAAACGAGGTGGCTAGAAGATTTAAAAAGAAATCTTTAGCAAATGAAGATTTATTGGAAAAATTGTTTAGTGGAACTCACATAGGAGTTGAAGATGGATGGTCGGTTGGAAATGGTCCTGATGTGTATCGTCCTCAACATGGATATGAGGCTGGAACACAATTTGACACGAACACATCATTTGTTAGTGATGATCCAGACATGTCGTTTTCTACTTCATTAGAAGGACAAACTCAGAACATGCAGTCCATACCAACCACCATTCATACACCTTCTGATGAAAGACCAAACCATGAACAACGAAATAAACGTAAACATGGAGCAGCCAACATCGATAACCAGTCAGATTTATCAAAAGCTTTTCGTGAACGTTCTGATGCAATAAACATGTAGCATTGGAGATGTCATCGGCTTTAACTTCTGACATAACCATTGCTTCCCGACGACTGCATCAAATTGAAGAGATTGAATTTGGAACCTTGTTTTATTGGGATGCAACTAATTTACTGTCTACAAATGAAAGTGCTCGAAGATGGATTTTAGGAATTCCAGAAAATAAGTTTGCACTTCTTTATTTGGAGCAAATAATTGGTCGTAAACATGATGGTTAATTACTAAGATACTATTTATTTTTGTTAGGATTTTGGGAAGGGTTTTAAATTACTTGGTTTTTATTATTTATTTATCATTTAGTTGTTTTTTATTTATCTGGATTTAAATAAAATTATTATGAGTGTTGATTTACAAGTTGTTTATTATTTTTTTTATTTTATATACAGATTGTCCAATTGTTTTTGCAAATTGTGGATGATACTCATGAAGATGATTCTCAATTAATAAATGATTATATAACAATGAATATTGTTAAGCAACCATTGTGTGCACATCCTTACCGCGGTCGTCAATTTGTTGAGGAGTTGATTCACGGTCATCCAGATCAATGCCACTTTCTTCTGAGAATGCATCTTAGGGTATTTCTTGAGCTATGTGATACTCTAGAAAACAAAATACAAGATGAGATCGTCTCATAATGTGACGGTGAAAGAGAGTGTGGCAATGTTTTTGCACATGTGTGGTCATAGTATTACTCAACGAAATGCCATGAGAATGTTTGGGCATTCGCAAGAGACGATATCCAGGAAATTCCATGAGGTTCTTGATGCCATGGAGCAGATGGCAAAAGATATGTTTAAACCAGATCATATGAGTCTTACTCAAGTTCATCCTAAGTTGCGATCTGACAAGCATTATTGGCTGTACTTCAAAGGATTTATTGGTGCAATGGATGTGACACATGTGCCTGTCGTCGTATCAGGACGAGATCAACAACGATACTGGAATAGAAAAAGCGTTTGCAGCATGAATATTCTTGCAATTTGCGACATAGATATGTTATTCACATACATATATGTTGGTATGCATGGGTCTGCGCATGATGAAAAAGTACTTGCTTTAGCTATGCAAGGTGATCCTAATTTTCCACATCCACCTGTAGGTAAGTATTACCTTGTCGACTCAGGATATGCTTTACGGCGTGGGTATCTGGGACCTTATAGGCAAACTCGGTACCATCAAAATCAGTTTCAAAATCAAGCTCCACCTAGTAATCATAAAGAAAAATTTAACCGTCGTCATTCCTCACTTCGATGTGTCATTGAAAGAACATTTGGAGTGTGGAAAGGGAAATGGAGGATAATGCAAGACAAGGCAAGGTACGACATAGGAACAACAAGAAAACTTGTGGAAGCAACTATGACACTACATAACTTTGTACGTAAATCAAGCATACATGATCCTGACTTTGATGTTGATTGGAGGGAGGATAATGATCAACAACCTTCGATGAATGATGACGATGAAGCAATTTTAGAAGAAGGGACTGGTTCGAGGCAATATATGGAAGGATTGCGAGATACCATTGCAATGGATTTATGGAATACTCGTGGGTAGACTAACTATTAATTTATTATTAAACTAAGATTTTATTCTTTTAAGATGATTTTTTTTATAATTCTTATTTTTTATTTATTTTTTCAGTAAAATTATCATTACTATTAAAAAAAAATTCTACTAATATGTTGTTTAATATATGTATATAATACTAATCTACAGCTAATGGATACCAATCGTGCTTTTAAAAAAACTTACAGCTAAAATCTTAAAGCCAAAATCTTAAAGCCAAAATTTCAAAGCAAGAAATCTACAGCTACAGCAAAAAATCTACAGCATTTATTCTACAGCAAAAAAATCAAAGCTACAACTTTTACCAATCAGGCTCATATGCACATATTGAGAAATATTTTAAAACCATGTATACAAGTGGTGAAAGTGATGTCAGTCCTCTTATTATGAATGATATTTCTTGTATAGTTACATAAGACATCAACCGGGAACTTACTGCACCAGTCACAGAAAAGGAGATCAAGAATGCAATATTCACTTTGAATCCAGACAAAGCGTCTGGTCCTGATAGTATGACAGCTCTTTTTACCGCCATAATTGAGACATATTAAAACCATGTGTTATCTCTTTCATCAATTAATTATTTGAAAACCCATATCTAAACTCTAAAATCAATCAAACCCACATTTTTCTAATTCTGAAAGTTGAGAGTCTAGCTAATATAAAAGACTATAGGCCGATCAGTCTAGCCAATGTAGCATATAAAATAGTTTCTAAAATATTATCTGAACGATTGAAGCCTTGGTTAAATAACATTATCACAAAGAATCAGTGTGCTTTCATTCCGGATAGGCTTATTACAGATAATGTGCTTATAACACATGAGTTGATGCACTCTCTTCATACCAAGAATCTCAAACACAAGTTCATGGCGCTTAAACTAGATATTTTCAAAGCTTTGACAAGGTTGAATGGCGCTTTGTGGATGCAATAATGGAGAAGATGGGCTTCTATCAAATGTGGAGATCTTGGTTAATGAAGTACATTACTACAATTAGCTACACTATTCTAATGAACGGATATCAAACCAAATGCATCAAACTTCAACGTGGACTCAGACAAGTTGACCCGATTTCACCATATCTTTACTGAATATGTATTGAAGGTTTGTTAAGGTTAATTAAACATAACATTATATAGTAGAAGATTCATGGTTTTATGTCTTCAGGAAGTGGTCTTGTAGTGTCTCATTTGTTGTTTTTTATGACTCTTTGGAGTTCTGCAAAGCAACAGTGGAAAAAGCACGTACCCTCAAGCACATCCTCCATACCTATCAAAGAGCATCAGAGAAAGAAGTAAATTATACCAAGTTCGCTACATCTTTTAGTAAAGGTACCCCACAACAAACTCAAAATGAAATAACCCAAGAGCTTGGTATAATTAAAATCAGAGGTTTTAGTAAATACTTGAGTTTGCCAAAACATATAAGCTGGAGAAGGAAAAATTGTTTAAGTACATAACTGAGAGGATCATAAATAAGATTGAAATATGGTATTGTAAGTTCCTATCGCCAGTAGGAAAAGAGGCTCACTTGAAATCAATAATGACTACATCACTCCCTACTTATACAATGTCATGTTTTCTATTCCAAAAAACATTGTTACAGGACATTACAAAGGCAATGTGTCGGTTTTGGTGGTCAACAAACACGGACATGATCACAATACCGTGGGTAGAATGCGATAAGATCCCAATATTCAAAGGATAAGAAGGTTTAGGGTTGAGAGATATGCTTGCATTTAACAAAGCACTTCTTGCAAAGCAAGCATGAAGACTGATCACTAATCCTTCTTCATTGCTGGCTCTAGTTCTCAAAGCCAAATATTTCAGAAAACAAAGTTCTTAGATGCCAGATCCTTCTCAACCTACAGTTATGCATGGAGAAGCATTATTCAAATCCAACTGTTGGTTAATAGAGGAATTCAGTGGATTATAGGCAATGATCAAGAACTAAAAGTGTGGACAGATAACTGACTTCCTAGAGAGTTCTCTACTCCTAATGCCCTGAACAAATGTCAAACCCAAATCTTCTTGTCAAAGATCTTCTCATTTCAGTTACGCACAGTTGAATTGAACATTTAATTAGAAGTATGGTTGATGAAGAAGATGTAGGCAGGATATTATGCATTCGGGCCAGTATTACATGAAACCAGGATGTTCTCCGATGGAAATACACTAAGGGAGTAACCTATGTGGTTAAGACGGGTTATTATTTGCAACGAACAATGGATAATGAGACTCAACCAAATCAGTTTTTTTTTTCTAATCTTCGTCCCAACTTTGGAAAAAATTGATTAAGAAGTTATGGAGGTCAAATATTCCACCTAAAATCAAAATCTTCTGGTGGAAAGTATTCTATAATGGCCTGTCAGTTGCTGTAAATTTAAAGCAGATAAGATGTAAAGTGGAATCTATATGTAAAGTATGTGGGGATAGTGATAAGAGTACTAACCATATGATCGTTCAATATTGAGTAACAAGTGAAATATGGTCGTTGGTGATGCAGGAACCTGATCTTATATTTGAGCGGAACAACTCTGTCATGGGTCTCCTGAACTACGTGCTAAATAAAACAACTGAAGATTTTGATGCAACTTTCTACTATTTTTGGACTAGAGGATATGTAAATCACATGAAAAATTGATATTGAAAACAAAAGAGAACATATCAGTCAAATCATCAAAGCTGCATTTACGAATATAAACCTTTGGAACAAAGCTATTGCCATGGATACAAGCTCTAACCAGGTTCAAACTTCCTCTAATCCTACTGTCATCACAGAGATCCTCCCACAAGATGCAGAGCTCTATGGTATTGCAAATGCTTCATAGAAGTCACATATTTGGTGGTCCTTAATAAGCAGAAAAGGCACTCCTAAGCTTTGCAGAAGCGCTGCAATTGAGCATACTCATTCACCTTTGGTTGCTGGAGCAATGGTGATGTGGTATGCTATTCAACAACTACATGTATAGGCGTATAGTAAAATTGTTTTTCTCGGAGACTGCCAGGAGCTACTAAGGAATTTGGATGCTACTCCAAAAGGAAGGCATGGAAAGAAGAAGACAATCACTAAAGCTCATTCCATTATTCAGGATATTAAGATCCGTGCATCCAATTGTGGTTATACATTTCATTATGCTCTAAAAGCTTACCACGTAACTAAACATTTTTTATGTTTTAAAAAATAATTTTCTTCTAGTTTTTAATACTAACCCTCCAAAAAAACTGTTCATCATTTTAGTAGTGGCTGTATTGATTTTCTGATTAAACAAATGATGTTTAAACACTATGGGAGTAGAAGACAAAACTATAAGAATGAAAACAGAGTTACATCTTGCAATGAAAAACTTAAATTGACATGAATTTTGATCATTTACAGAGACGTCAGAGGATAGTATCATTTTTGTTTTTGTTTCTTCTCGTTTCTCCATCAGACAAAAACTACTTACACTAGAGAGACAGATATATATGTCAGAGGGAAGAAGTAGAAGTAAAGATAATGATCTGATTAGACATTGTGAGACTCACCAATATCTCTCAGCATTCACATCTCTTTGCTAATGTTTTCTTTACTCCTCTCACAATCTTACCGAACCATATCAAGTTCATGACTCCGAGCGCAGCTGGTACCCCAAATACCAGAGCGTATCCGAAGATGTGCATCCTCATTACCTTATACCCAAAAAGAAGCAAATCCAATCACATAAACAACCATAAAATTTGATACATTGTCATGTGTTGAATTTAATGAGGACGGTTTTGATGCAACATGAAGAGAGTGCCGAGAAGGAAGATTATGAATTTTACCTGGTTGTAGTGCAGATAGACATGATAAAACATGTATATGAAAAGTAGAATTCTAGCAACCTGACATGAAAGTGTTAAAGAGTGATCATTAGACACCAGAAATGTTGTGCATCAAGAAGAGTCGAATGTTGATTATTTCTTATGTACCAGCCAAGCCAAGAAGATGAAAACGCCGTTAACAACATATGCCATTGACTTCTTCATACCAGCTGTGTCCAGGTACCTTCCAATATAATCCGCTCTTTTTGTCAGAAGAAAGATTACTTAAGGTGAAAATCTTGAATGGGTATATGGATACAAAAGAGGGGAAGTACCATCTCAAGTTGATCTCTGGGGTTGTAATTTCTGAGATGAGGACCATGTATGTATACAACTGTCCTTCCCCAGAAAACAAGGAGTAGGCAACTGCTACCCCTGATAGCGAGTGATGCACAATCTGAAATCAAATGCAAGTTCTCTATCTTAGTTCCAACATTAAGATTCATAGTGTTAAAATTCTTAAAATAGGTAAAGTGAAAGTGAAACGTAAACAGGCTGAAGCGTTTGGTGAAGAAGAGTTACTTACATACTCAAGTCCACCCAAAGAAGGATATTTCCAGAAGATCATCCCAAGATCAGCAATGAAGTAACCAATAGACAACTGCAAATCATTCTTCCATCAAAGATTGTACTTAAAGCTTTTGGTAACAGCTAAAAATGGGTGCTTACCCCTAAACCAAGGGAGGAAAGACGTGAGCTCCGGAAAACAACAAGATCATTGTGCCACCTATCGGAAAAGAGATCGGACCAGAAGACAAAGTAGAGCGACATAGCCGAGATGAAAATAGCATGAACCGTTGAGATCCCACTGCAGCCCAAGAAACAACATCAAAATCCCAATATGAACAAGAACAATCCATCAACAACAACAACAACACAAACCGGTTGTTCCATTCGATTCGTTGAATCTTGGTGAGGATGATATAGGTCTTAGAATGCGAGTTGCTGATAAAGTGACAAAGATCATAGACCTACAAAAGCGAGAAACATTCCGAATCATTAATCAAAAAGATCTATGAAGCTCGTCCTTGTCATGTACAGAATCTAAATTTACCACTTTGCAGAGGAAAATGCCGGTGAGAACAGAGGTGTAAGGAATAAAAGGATCAGCTAAGAGGTAGTTGTTAACCAAATGCTGAGCTTGATGATGATAAGACTTTATAGCACCAATCGTTTGCAAAGAGGTCGGCGACATTGCACAATGTTATTAGATTCTTCAGATTCGATCTATCTCATCATTCTCCTAACATCCAAAAACAGAGAATCAATCTAATCTCAATCTCACAACAACAATAACATGTATGAACCCTAATCTCAAATGCAGATTCGATACGCGACACCTAGATGAGGAAGATCCCTAAACAAAGAAACTCAGATTCAATCCAAGTCAAATCCGATCCACGAAAGTACCTCGTCTAGGGGGAAAATCTGAATAGAATCTCGGAGAAATGGACGCAGCGAAGGAAGGAGGAGAGGCTTTTAGAAAAAGTGAGGGAGTGAGAGAAAGGAAGCAGCGAAGCTTTAGCTTTAATCAATGTGAAATGTGAAGGAGATGAAGAAGAAGATGAGAAGAACACAAAAGACTCGTCGATCTGAGGAGAAAAAGAAAAAAAAACTTACAGCTGGTGCACGAAAAACAACTAATAAATAAAATAAACTGTTAAATTAAAATTAGGTTATTTAATTTCAACTGGGTTATACGTTTAATTAATCTACATGGAAAACTTGAACCAGACATCTAACAAACAGAATCAAAGTAAATATAAGAATTAGAGTATTATTATAGTTCGATTCGTGTGAATCACTTCTACTACCATGTCTTTTTCATTTATTAGTTTGGTACTCTCTCTATAAACATTTTCTCTTATAATATATGAAGATATATATAGAAAAGTAAAGAAGAAATGGTCTGTTATTAGATAATTTATTAAATGACGGTTGAAAATCGCATATGATTTTTTTTTAATAATTTACAAAAATTCATATGACTGAAAAGATCATCACATGTTACAAGTAACAAAAAGTTAAAGGTTGATTGATGATGCAGTAAATAAGATTGTGCAAAAACCAACAAACCCACCAATCAATGAGAATTTTTACTAGGGTAAATTTCATTTTTACCTTCAATTTGATATCATTATTCATGTTTAACTTTTCTAAATATATATTTTCAAAAGTAACTATATACTAGATTTCATTAAAGAAGCAAATGATATTTATGTCATTAATTTATAAATATAAATAATTATTTAAATAAATAAAAAAAAAAGTAACAAAAAATAAAAAAAAATATATATATATATTTAAGTTTTGAATTATACCTTTCAAATTCAAAATTTGTAAAAAATAATTTATGAACTTTTTTTTTTATTTTTTCACATTTTCTTTTCAAAATTCAAAATGCTTTTTGAAACTATTTTGAAATTTTTTTATTTAATTTTAAGTATTTTTTTATTTTTTATTAAAATTCTAAATTCTATTTTCCAAAACTCTATCCTCAAATTTAAACACTAAATCTAAATAAGTTAATCGTAGAGTTATAAGTGTCTACTTAACTCTTTAACACCAAAAGTAAATGTGATTAAAGTAAAAATGAAAAAATGTACTAAGAAAATGATAGGTTGACAATTTCTCTTTTTACTAATGTTCAGTACTACTAAAATAAACTTTTGAAATCGTCCAGACATTCACCTTCAATGATGTATGTTAATTGAAACATCTTTCTCATGGTCCCATGAATTATCAGAAAAACAGAGAACCCATGACTGAATAACTACATCAAAGGCAACAAGAGGCTCCATTATGTTATTTTGTGTGCATGTGTCTCTCATACACCCACCGTCACTCAACTTTTGTAATAGAAAATCGCATTATCAAATGCAAGATCATTGCCAAAAATTACCAAATAGATAAAATCAATTTGTTTTTCTGCATATTCTCTCACTTACTCATCCTTACTCAACCTTTGTAATACAAATTGCATGACCAAATGTAGGGTTGAGGATAAAATTCAGAACCCGAAATCTGAACGAACCTGAACCAAAAAATCAGATTTGTTATCCGATTCAAAATATAAAACTACCCAAATGACTTTTGTAGTGTGTTATAAAACTTATCTGAACCCAAAATGTTATTAACTGAACTCGAACAGGTAATCCGAAATATCAACAGTTAATAGTCAATATAAATATATATGTATATATCAATATATATAAACTAGTGTTTTTTCTCATGTGATGTTGTCACCTCATCAAATAGACTCACCACAAATTGACATCTCACTCTAATTTATAAAAAAAAATCACATTTTTCACTCTCTTATTATTTATACTAAATATATAAACACAATATTAAATAGTCCACATATTTTTAATGATTAAATATCAATTAAATAAAAACCAATTGTAATTTTAAATAATAACATAATTTTAGATAAGCATTTTTAATGATTAAAGATGATTTAAACCCAAACTAATTATAAAGTTTTAAAATAATAAATATTTTAGCATAAATATTAACTAATATAAATCTAAAATTTTTTTGTACTAATATATTTATATTTTGAGTACTTTCAAGAAGTTATGTTTTTTCTTTAAACAATATAATCATTTACATCATATATTTTATAACTGAAATAAATATTAAAACATTTAGATAATTTTATAATTTAAATACAGATAAATAAACTGAAAAGAATATGAATAGTCATTTATAATTTGATATCATAAACTATAAAAACAGGAGAACTTATTAAACTAAGTATCAAGAATTTATATTGCTTCATTAAGCAATATAATCATCTACAATATATATAATCATCTACATCAAATATGTTATATTATTTTAATATTTATTTTTATATATTAGTTTGAAATAAATATGAAAATATTTGCATAATTTATAATTTTAATAATGTAAATAAACTGAAAAGAATACGAATCGTCATTTACCATTTGATATTATAAATAAAAAACAACATAACTTATTAAAAAATAGTATTAATAAATTTAGTTATATTAATCTATTTGTGTTAATATTTAAATTTTCTTTTGAAAAAAATTAATGACTAGTATTAATCAAAACTTATACTTAATAATACTTTTAACATTATATATAAGTAAATAATTTTAAGTAAAATTAGAATATTAATAAATACAATAAAATATTTCAATTTAATGATAATATATAGCAAATTGTTAATATGTGATAAGCCACTTATATTAAATAAATTTAATGTCAAAAATTATATTCTAAAAATTAATTAATATCATTTTGTTTTGCATATCATAATTATTTATTTGGATAACGTGGTATACTTGGACACTAAGATAATAACATATACAAAATTCAAACAAACATTTTATCTTTATGACTAATAAAATTAGTAGGTCTTCAAGTTGCATAACTAATTTAAATATGTTTAGTATAATGTGTTAGCTATTAATTTTGTATTTATATAAAGATATTTTTAAAAAAATATAAATAAAATGTCACTAAATTCAAGAAATAAACGTAAAACAGACAAAATATTCATATTTCTATGTTAAATTCAGGAGTCTATAGTTATAAGAAAAATGCTTATTATTAAAGTCAAAATAGAAAAAATATCAAAAATAAAATAACACATTTACATTTTCATGAATTGTTTTAATAGTTAAACAATTATATGATTTATAAAAAAAGATGATAACAAAATAGTGAAAGTCAATGTAACTTATTATTGAAAGTAAAATAGAAAATAAATAAATCATAAGTTATGTGAACATAATATCTAAAGTTTTTATATCCAAACAATTGTGAAAAATAAGAAAATGTTATGTACTAACTTAAAAAGCTTAAATGCAATTTCAATACTGATAAGAAAATAAAATAAAAATCTTACAATAATAAAAAGCTAATATACTTGATAGAGAGAGTGCCACCTCAGCTCTAAAAATCAACCAATTAGATTGTTCCAAAATGCCATGTCATATTGCTTTTGGGTTGTGGTGATTTCGAAATTGCTATATGGGCTGGGTTCGATTTTTTGTTGGTCCAGAACGCATGGTTCAGATTGACAAAACAAGGAAGCGAGGATTTTACTGGGCCAGTAACGAGAATCATAGTTTGGCCCATGTACCCCAACCCTAACCGTCTAACCCCTACTACTCGATCTGAGTAATCGGATTCTTCGTCTTCTCGCCTCTTCGTTTGTCTTCTGCGATTCCGCTTCTTCTCAAACCCTATTACTTCGCAATCGATCTGAGAAATCGGATTCTTCGTCTTCTCACCTCTTCATTTGTCTTCTGCGATTCCTCTTCTTCTCCGTTACTTCTTCCATTAAACATCAACTAATGGTTTTCTTTCATCTCCCTCCATTTCTCATTCTTTATTTATTGTCCTTTTTTACATTGTTAAAAACAAAACCCCGAGAGAATACAGTGATTAAATTCCAACCATGGCCCTGAAACCAAATGGAAAGTCTTCTGTCTCATCCCCTAATTCCCACGAAGTGATGTTCTTCAGAGATATCTCACTGGGACCCCACGAAGCCGAGTTACGATTCCGTCTGATCCATTTCTGGGAGGCTCGAAATCCAACAACGAAGACCCTGATTGGTCTCGAAATGCTTCTTATCGACGAACAGGTTTGTAGTTCTCGAAAGCTTTCCTGATTGACTGAGTTTTTAAAATCGACGAACAGGTCTGGTTGACTGAGTTAATCTGGGCATATTTGACAGGGAACTGTTATTCAAGGATTTATCCCATCAAGGCGTGTTCAAACATATTTGCCTCATATGAGAGCATGATCGGTTTACAGAATCATCAACTTTTACGGAGCCAAAAGCAAAGCGGTATATCAGGTTGCTGATCATGGCGTGACCGTTACTTTGTCATGGAACTCTGCCATGATTGCTCTTGAAAACAGTCTCATCCATTTCGACGAGGACCTGTTCCGGTTCCATACACACAAAGAATTTGAAGATAACTGTGATCTCAAAGGCGGCCTTTACGGTAAAATCTCTAACTGTCATTTGTATACTTTTTCTCTGTCTATCTCGCTTATAAACTTTGTGGAAATGTAATAGATGTGGTTGGCCACATGAAGCTGGTTAATGAACAGACCCTCACCGATCGTCCCATCCTTGACGAAGTAGAGATTGCGACCACACGCCGTGTTTTGGTTCATGTGCAATCACATGGGTATGTCTTCTCTTTTTTTTTAGACACACCCTCTTATTATATGTCTTCACCCGCCAGTGTAACTCTTTTGCAGTGGACCGGTTTTGAAGCTCTATCTTTGGGACCAGGCTGCAATGGACTTCTGCAGAAGGTTCAAATCTTCTGAAAACACTCCCACTGTGTTGTTAGTCACAACTGTTAACCCGAAACGTCTTGGAGGTTATAATTTTCTTCTTCCGTGTGATATATGGTCCTAATTATTTTAGTTGTTTGACATTGGATGCTAATATTTGCGTAGTGTTATATATCTTCTGGTTGTGTCATTTTTAATGGTTTTCCCAAAATGCAACAGGCGCCCTTGCTCTAACATCTATGTCATCTTCACGGGTTTTTATGGACAATGATGTCCAGCCAAGCAGAGATTATTTCACCTGGTCAGTGTTGATGTATTTAACATCTAAACTTTGGCAAATTCATCTCATGCATAATGTAATGGTTTATACTTTGTTTCAGGTTGGGGTCTAACCCAGAGATTGCTGAGATGGTTAATGCAGAGGTGGTCACTAAGAGTGAGACACTTACTATAGGGGAGATATACTCATACATCAAGCAGGAAAATGCGAAGGTACCTGTGAAGTTATAGACTTAGTACTCTATGTTAAGTGGCTAGATGTTTACATTACTTGCTTATGAACTGTCGCAGGTTGCCTTTTTCGAATGTACAGCCACGAATGATGATGTTGTACATGGCTCGATTGGTATTACATCGGCTGTAGTACGTGCCACACTAAGGCTACCAAAGGCCCTACTTCGCTGGTGTGTTCGAAGTGTGGGAAGGTTGACGTAGCCTGTGGTGCAGAGTATGAGTAGTAGCCTCAATATTCTATTACGCATTTGCTGGTATTGGCTTCTGATTTTCTTGACCACAGGTATCGTGCAAAGATCTCCGTATACGACAATAGTGAGCAGGCTGTTTTCGTGCTGCTTGGTGATGCTGGTCGTCAGTTGACTGAGAAGCCTGCATCAGAGTTAGTTGACAGCTACTTTGAGGTAACCTTATCTCGAGCTTATATACCAGCTTTACATAATTAATAACATAATGTTTTCTTTGATTGTTAGGCTAATCAAGACCAAGGAGTTGACCATCAGGTGCTTGTACCACAGGCTTTGATTAGTGCCATTGGACAAACACACAAATTCAGTGTGAAAGTTTCAGAGCATAACATTACTGGCAAGTCTCGAGCTCTAACTGTCACAAAGATCATCTCGGCAGTAGCTCCTCCACCTAAAACAGCCTCCCTTGAAACCCCCATTACCCAAATGCCCGTTGAAACCTTGCTGACTGCATACGAAGTGTGTGGACCCTCAAAAACTTGTGAAGCTTCTGCCGATGAGGGGGCTAAAAGGATGGAAGTGTTGAGGCAGGTATAGAAAAACGTTCTAAACTTGAGAATTAGAGGTTCCACCCACAATGTGAGATATTAAGGAGTTCATTGCAGTTTGAGTTTTTATTTTCCAGTTTAGCATGATCTATGGAGTTCATTGCAGTTTAAGTTTTTATTTTCCAGTTTAGTTATAGACTCACATGTTCCTTTCAGTTTTCATTTTCAGAGTTTTGTTCACCTTTGCAGACAATTTATCTATTTTGAGTGAACTTTAATACAATCGTTTGGTCTTTCATGAGTTCATGCTATTCCAGCATTGATAGTTGACAGCTTGATATACTCCAACGAAGGAGATTCCATTAATTATTTATAGAAAGATAAATATACTAAACACATATGTTTGAATGTTTCTTTTGGTGATTGTTTGAAGATCACCGTTTTCTTAGGCCGTATTTGTATGTATATACTTACTTTCATGAATTGTGGTCTGGTTACAAAATTAGAAACTGCAGTCCCTGCAGCATTAAAGATCCATTCAACAGTAGTTTCTATACTTCGTGTACGTTATGTGATTTATCGTACACCTCATAAATTGAAACATTCAAATTCCATTTACTAAATAAGACCAGACAGTTAAAAAATCTTATAAGCAGAAGCATTTAAATTGTATTTACTAACTAAGACCAAACAATTTACAACCACATTCACGTTACATATATTTGGGAGAGCACCATATAAATATCGCTTAGCTACAAACACTAAAGTCACCTCTTTAGCCATCATGAATTCACATCCACATATTTCTTATTCATTTTCCACAGACATAGAACCTGCAGTAACAACTCCAGATAGAAAGATCACCATCAAGATTAAGCGGCCAAATACAAATCAAACAGAGATAGACTTTGGAATAAAATGTTTAACTACCGCTAATGGTCATTTAACCGATACAACCACCGAGCTCATGGAATACATGCTCACCTACCATGACATCAACATTGATGCCGCTACACGAATTATCGACTTTACTAGCGACAAAGTCGCATCCATCATTTCATCACTCACCGATTATGCAGGTACACACCTACGCATGTTTCTCTATCTAACAGATTTCAACCCTCACGCAACCCACAGGATAGACGTTGACGTAGCTAGCATCGACCTCAAGAACACAAGCAGACAACCCACACCGGAGGAAGAAGACAAAATGTGCATCATCTGCCAATCTAAGTTCTTTGGCACAGAAGATGTAAACTCATTGCAATGCAACCACATATACCACCACCAGTGCATAGCGGAATGGATCGGCAATAACTTAAGTTGTCCAACATGTCGTGATACACGTATCTAGCTTGACGTTTCTAATTTATATAAACCATATTATATTGAGATATTAAGCCATATTGAGCTTTTGTTTCGTAAAATAATTTATTATTATACCAAAATAGAACTTAATATATAAAGAATTCGCATATTTTATATAAAACAATTGAACATGAACCTATAATGTGTAATATTCAAGAAACTATTCGTGTCAGTTGCACTTCGTGAAGTAGGTTATACATGCTTCAATTAGTTAAACTCTTTTAGTTTTTTAAAATTAAATTATTACTTCCTTTGTTCTATAATATTAATTATCATCCTGTATTTACGTATATAATTTTTTTAAAAAACTAATTTTGCATGTTTTTATATAAAATATAATTATTTATGTACATAACCATAACCATGTTCCTATCGATATAAATAAATTACAATAATATGTTAATAAATTTTAAATTGAAAATGGACAAAAATATTTATTTTGTACCAGAATAATTAATATAAAAAAAATGAGGGACTAAATATCTTAAATAATAACTGCCTACAACACCTTCCCTTCTCTTCTCTTATTTCACTTCTTTCCTCCTCACATCTCTCTTTAACATTCTCTCTCTCTCTTTTCACAAAACCCGAATATTGAAGCCCATAATAAAATAAAAATGCCCACGAAATACAGGCCCAGTCGGTGAAATATAAAGTGGCAGAAAAGCATACATTCGAGAGCTTCTAAGTGTTTGATTCCATTTATTTAGGGTTTTCACTTACCCAGTTCCGATCCGACGGAGAGATGGCAAAGCCTGAATTTTTCGATTCGGATCCGACGATTATTGCGAATGCGAAGGAGCTGGAGCGTGAGACGAAGAAACTGCCTCCGACCATTGAGGAAGACGGCGCTGATTCGAGGGTTCAGACGATTGGGTTAGAGATGATGAACCAGTATCAGTCCAATCATGTTAATAAGGAGGAAGCTGTCAGTAGATCAGATCATGAAGTTTTGGACTCCTTGCTCTGTAAAGTGTGTTCTTCGGATCTTCAGGATCAAAGATCAGCTGCAACAGGGCTAAGTCTTTCGACCAGGAAGGGCACTGAGGTCCGAGCTCTTTTAGGCGAATTCGCTGTGGACAGGTTAGTGAATGCGTTGTTAAGCTTGAACCAATTAGAGCAACTATATTTTATAAATAATAAACCTTGCTCTTTGTCGTCAGAGAACCATGGCCACAGCAAACTATTCATCTCAGTGGCCAAGCTAACAGACTTGGAGAACAAATCTCTAAATCAATATTAGTTCGTATGAGTCATTTTTGGCCCATCATAGATCACGCCAACAATAACTTAGGCACCGCTTTCATGTGTTTTGATTTGAAGGTTTGTTATTTTTTTCTACATCTATTGATATCGAAGAAAAAACAACAACTAACTATTTGCTTCATTCTCAGGGACAAAGTCTAGAAGGGGGGCTCTCACTTAAGGCAACAACTGAGAACCCTAAACTCATATCAGCAGGGGATATATACCACCTGACAAAATATATTGTCGTCCCAAACAAACGCCAATACAAGCTCACTCCTCGGCGATACTTTATTCACATCAACCATGCAACAAGTGGGGTAAAATTAGAAGACACGATCCCAGACTTCCCTTCCCACAGCTTCTCCCCTCACAGCATCAGTCAGCTTCTACAATCAGCCACTTCTACCACCTACCTTCCAGGTAAAAGAATCACAGACAATAGATGGTTAGACAAGTATCAAATGGTTAATTAATCACATATACAAAATAGATGTAGTTGGCCAAATAAGCATTATGCAAGGAATCAACTACGACTACCCTGACTCAAAAACAAAGCTCATCATTGGTTTGCTTTTAGACAGGTAGAACTCGGTATCATTTATCACATATTAGGCATAAATTGGAACTTATATAAACACCATTGTAGATCAACGATGGTAAAGCTGACACTTTGGGACAACCAAGCATCTCTTTTTCGGAGGCTACAAAGCATAAGCAATCGGAAATACCAAGTTGTCATAGTGACAAGTGTGATCCCAAGTTTAAGTAAAGGTAATGAACGAGAACTTCAATTTCCAATACATTCACATTAACGCTATCTTATTTTCAGGTAAGCTATTGCTTTCGTCATCCTCGGTAACCCAATTACACTTTGACAACAGTATCAAACTCATCAGAGAATTCAAAGGCAGGATAAGAAGCAATATAAATATGTGAGGACGCCCTAAACCTATTGCTTTTTGATTTCTTTTTTTCTACAAAATATTCTTAATAATTAGTGAGACCACAATTATGATGGTTAACTTTAATTTATTAATGTTGAGAGCTTGCTAAATTTTTTTTAAAACATTTGTTACAATTGTTAAAATAAAAAGATATCAAAAGATATTATGCTTATAGTAGTGACAAATGATTCATGACTTCTATTTAAAAAAATTGGAATATATATATATATATATTAATTTTATCTTTATATGCTAATATAAAGTTTTCAATCCATTACTTACAATTTTTGCTACGAAAATATAAATTTTTAAAAATTCATAGTAATAACACATAATTATATTAAATTATTGATAATTTTATTACATATACTAAAACTTGAGTATTAAAATTAAATTTTGCATGCCCGAAAATATTATGATAGTTTGAAACATTATTATAAAATTAGACAATATATAATACAAAGATTTTATTATATAATTCCAATTAGACAATATATAATGTTATTAGACAAAATATGATTTTTATTAAATGTAGATATTTTAGATGGCAAGTGGGGTAGATGGTTACAGCCTCAGCTATGATATACTATATATAGCATTAACAGATTGATTTAGTTTTTTTTTTCTAAAAAAGGAAACATAAAGATCCCGCAAATCGTAACATCTTAGAATTTAATGTCAATATTCTACCATTAAAGGGCGTCAATCAGGGCATTAATTTAGTAAGAAAACCTAAAGTCAAACTCTATAATTTACAATATAAATTGTGGCCCTAATATTCTTCCTCCAATTACCCAAAATATCACATAAAGTTGGAACCAGAGAACACACTCCAAAACCGGGCACAGAGTCACAAGAAAACAACCCCAACTAGCTCTCTCTGGTGAGGACTCTAACGCTATCATGGTCTTTTTGGCTTTTATCTAGCTTTAGATTATCTTCTTCTGTTTCGATTTTGTTGTTGTTCTTTATTGTTCTATGTGATATATGTTTTCCTATTTTTAAAAAAGAGTAAACGATATTTGTTTGAAAAATAAATAAAAAAGACATTAGCTAATTCATATATGTGAAAGAAAAATGAGAATAAGATTAAAAACATGTTTTAGTTTACTTTATGCTTTGGCGACAGAGTTTCAAACACCTTCACGATGATTAATGATATAATTAAAGGGGATCAAATCTTTTTCCATAGTCGATGGTCCTTCCCGGACTGTTCCTTCTTTTTCTTGTGATGGTATTCTCTCTTTAAGTGATTAACAGTGTAGTTGGTTCACTTCATTTGCATAATCAAATATATGATACAAGGAATAATAGATGACAAATGTAGATTGTGATTCTATATATAAGTTCTAAACGTAACAAGCAACTATTCTTTATCAATGCTTCATTTCTTAATATACTTAAAACGCTTTGCCATATACTGTACACTTGATTTCATAAAATATAAAGTTGTAATACTTCAAAATACCACTAGCTTAAAAAGACTCTCTAAACTATTTACAAATCTTTTGTTAAAGTTTTATAAAACCTTTATATTTTTTTATCGGACTTACAAATCTTATGTCTATATAATTGGTTTATAGACTCTTACAAAATTTTTTAAATACCCTTATAAATTATTTTATAATGGCGTATCAGTTTTATAAATTAGTTTTATAAATCCTTATAAATTATTTATATACATTTATAATCCCTTATCAACTATTATACAAACCATCATAAGTTGTTTTGTAACGCTTTTTAATTAGCTATAGACTGTCTTAGTTGATTTATAAATCTATACAACTCTTATAATACCCCTTATAAATTGAGTATATGCTTTCATAACATTTTTATAGACTTTTATAGATAGTTTACAAATTGCTTTTATAAACCCTAATAAATTATTTACATTCATCAATAATCATAGATATACCTCCAATGGCTGATCTGATAAAGTGAACCATAGATCTTAGAGACTCTTTCAAATAATCTATATAAACATTTATAAAACGCTTATACACTTACAAAAGTGTTTAAAAAAGTTTTGTAAATGATTATCATATCAATTCAATCTCAAACGATAGGTAGTTTCTCCGTCTATTTGGTCACATAGTTGCTTACCTTTCTCTTATTTGTATTGCTAATGTTCTACCAATTATCAAAAATATATTAACCATTATGTCTACAATTTAGTGATTGTTTCTTAGAATTTGGTGTTTAAGGGGTCATGTTTAGTTTCTAAATTTTTAAACATATATTTAGAAAATTAAATTAAGTCTATTTTCATTTAAAATAAAGGTTTTTTTAAAAAAAATTGTCATTCATTAAAAATAAGTTCGCAAATTGTTTTCAAACTTGTGATACAATCGCAATTCGCCTCCATAATATTAGCATATTATAACATAATAATTACATATTATTAATACTTTTTGTTGTAATTAATTTGAATAACTATTATGGCATATTTATAAAACAATTTATTTATTCATCTAATTTATTTACAAAGCAAAATAATACCGACATTAATATTATTTAATGCGCACTATTAAATGTCCGTGGGCTATTTCTCATCATTATCCTTCTAAACGGAACAACTTTATCAGAACACTTCAACAGTTGTACTATTGATTCAACAGGTCTAAAATAGTAGGTTAAACGTAAATCAAAATCAAATTAATAAGCGTAGAATTTGTTTTTGTTTTAAGGGTTGCCAAATCAACGGTATGAAGAACCCACCTCCTACCCCCCCTGTGGATACTCCAGGTAAAACAAATCCTTATGTCAGTATTATCAAAAATTTAAACGACCTCTGCATCATGATATCTATGTATTGTCTGTGTGTGTGGTGTATCTACAAAGTTTAAGTCTTTTACATATGGACTGTAAATGCATCACATATTTCCTAATATATATAATGAGTTAATGATGTTATATACTCCCATCAATAACTTAATTTAGTTTAGTGTTATATATTAAGTAATTCTATAATAGCTATGCATATGTGACTTATATATTATTACTATAAACTTTCTATTTATGTAACACAAAATATTTTAAAAATATTATTATGAAAAAAATGTTAAAGTCCATATGGAAGCAAACTAGGCTGGTTCTATATAGTGGATAATAGTTTTCCTAAGATATTGTAAAAATATAATTCTTTATTTAGAAGTTATAATACATTGTACTTCAAAATAATTTTGGAAATTTTAATACAAATTAGAATGCATGAATGTATGAATTTAAATATAAATTTTAGTTTAAAATATATAAATATATAATTAGAATTTAAATATACATTCGAATTTAAATATATAATCAGAATATTTTACATAATTTTAAAACCCCATATATAAATTCAAACAAAAATAAATTTTAACTTCTAATCTATTTAAAACTTTGTTAAAACAATTTGTTCTAAAATAAAAATATAAAATATTCTAGATATTATAATTAATGCATGTAAAATTTGATAATATTTTAAAGGGTGCTATAATCTAAATAGCCATGAATGAAAAATCCATTAGTACAGTATCATCAATATTCCAATTAAACACTTGGCTAATTTTCCCCATACAGAATCTTCGACTGGCGTCACGCATAAAAGGAAACGTGGTCGTCCACTTGGGTCACGCACCAAGTCAAAAGGTCTCTCATTGTGCTTACTAATATTTTATTTCCATCTGAAAATAGCGTATTATATATTACTTTAAATTATAATTATTGTTGACAGCCAACCAGATACTCGATCCACCAACGTTCAAACCGAAACTGTTTGATTGTAAGTTTTTGTTATAAAATATCTTATGATGAGTTGTGGTCTTTTTTTGGGTGATTTCCAGTTCCAGGTTAATATATTTATACGGACAGTATTGTTAATGCTATATTGGTGACAAAAGCTTGAAAATAATTATTTTTAAAAATTTAAATTGACTTTCTAATTTTGATAAAAAAACGCACGCTTTGATTTTAATTTTAAATCAATTATAATAGTATACTCTGTACATCATATGTTCACAATAAAGCTAATTGGATTACTAATTTACACGCACAGGTGGCTGTGATAATTGTGACTTTTATGGTATAAATTTCTTTCTACACTTCAAACATTATTTATTCATCCTCAATATCTTATGCTTATACCATTGCTAATTGACTTCTTTCAAATTAACCAGTGCGTCAAAAAAACGCACGAAACATGAGAAAGGCGATCTTGCTATCGAAGCGAACATCAGCTCGGCCACGAGGTAACCATCATACCTAACGCAATCCACTTACCAAATTTTATACATATATTAATATTTCTGATTTACATGTTTTATGCATAGGTTCAGAGAGTAAGACAGTGTCACATGGTTTACGCCCCACTCGAACTAAGAAGAAAGGTACATATAGTTTTTAAATATTAAAACATGTTCGATAAGAAAAAAGTATAGGGCATAATAATCATAATACTACAAATTATTAATAATAACAATAATAATTATATAAGTTTTGAAATTTAGAGCTCGCCCGACCCATCTAAAAAATTTGAAGCTTCATAAGCCTAATGCATTACTCATAAAATATATAGCGCATTTCAAGGTTCGACTAAAGAAATATATAGTACTCGGGGTTGGACCCTATTATCAAAATCATTATTTTTAATTTCCAAACTATTAAAGTGCGGTTTCTCATCAAAACTGTAAAAGGAAGTTTTCGGCCAAAATCCTTGGACCAAAAAAATAACCAAGTAAAAAAAATCTGCAATCTAAAAGCATTTTGTCCTAACAATTGTTAACCCAATATTTATTCAGATAAATGCTCAACATCTAAAATTAAAGAGAACCCAATCGTAGAATGCTCACAGTGTGGTGCATTGGTGTGGACTTCAGAGAGCACTGGGACGGACCCTAAAACAGGGGAACTAAGCTTTACAATTTGTTGTAACCATGGGCAAATAAAGCTTCCCCCGATCAGACAACCGCCAGCTGTCTTAGAGGAGTTACTTGAATGTCGCTGGTTTCGAGATACGATCCGCATTTACAATGCTGTCTTAGCTTTCACATCTATTGGAGCTAAGATGGATAACAGTGTGGTGTATGCGCCAGGGCCTTTCACATTTCGTATTAAAGGTCAGACCCACCACCGAATTGGGTCTCTTTTACCGCCACGAGGCCATCCGCCAAAGTATCTCCAACTATATATATTTGATACAAACAACGAAGTCAAGAACCGGTTAAATGCGATGGGGCAGACCTCAACCGAGGGAAAACTCGATGAAGCAACAATTAAACGTCTTATCGAGATGGTGGACGAGAACAATTGCTTAGCTAAGATTTTTCGACGTGCCCGTGACTACTATGAAACCAATTTTGGCGAAGAATTCACTATCAAGTTGCTCCCGGATAAAGGCAAAGGGAAAGAATATGATCTTCCAACTACAAGTGAGGTGGCAGGTCTAATTGTAGGGGATATGTCATCGACAATTGGAGAACGAGATATCGTGGTCCAGTTTCAGTCAGAGACTTTGCAGCAAATACGTGATGATCACCCTTTATACATGAGCCTTCAATATCCCCTTCTATTCCCATATGGTGAGTATGGTTTCCACCCAGAGATACCATTGCACATCGAGACTGGCACTTCAAGGACAAGGCAATTCCTAAGCATACGTCAATTCTATGCCTCACAAATCCAGACACGACTCAATCAAGGAATGACATTGATAAAAGGAGGGCGCCTATTACATCAATATGTTGTAGATGTATATACAGCAATTGAAGATGATCGGCTAAGATGGGCGAGGAACAATCAAGATATCCTAAGGGCCGAGCTATACAGTAACGTCCTTGACGCCGTTAACAAAGGTGACACAGATGCCAAAATCATTGGCCAGAGGTTTATACTGCCCCCAAGTTTCACTGGTGGACCCCGCTACTTAATTGAGAAATATCATGACGCAATGGCTATTTGTAGGTAATTCGGTAACCCTGATTTGTTCATCACAATGACCGCCAATCCTAACTGGAAAGAGATTAAAGAGCATCTAGCAACATACGGTGGAGATTCTCCCAATGATAAACCAGACATTGAATGTCGAGTCTTTGAGATGAAATTGGACCAACTACTCGAGGATTTCAAAAAAGGAACATTCTTCAAGCCATATACAGCAGGTATGTAAAAATATTAATTTCTTTTAAACAGTTTTCCTAAAAAAACATAACTCCGTTTATTCTTATACAGCTCTCCATAGAATAGAGTTTCAGAAAAGAGGACTTCCTCACGCACATATATTGTTATGGTTTGGGAACTCTTCTAGAACACCAAGTGCAGAGGAAGTTGATAAGATTATTTCAGCGGAGCTCCCTAACAAAGAAGAAGACCCAGAAGCTTACGATTTAGTCTCAAAACACATGATGCATGGCCCATGTGGGGTCATTAAACCAAAGTCCCCATGTATGGAAAATAATATGTGCACCAAAAAGTATCCTCGGCCATATAATGACTTCACGTCAATTGACAAAGCTGGGTATATATTATATCGTCGTCGCCGAGACGGAAATGCTTCAGTGGTAAAGGATGGGGCAATCATGAACAACACCTCAGTTATACCTCATAACATTGAGATTTTGAAGAAGTACGAAGCGCACATTAATGTTGAATGGTGTAACCGTACAAGTGCAGTGAAGTACCTATTCAAGTATATAACCAAGGGAGTTGACAAAGCATGTGGTGTTATTGAGAAGGGAAATCCAGCAGCTACCTCTGAAAAAACTAATGAGACAGTCAACAAGCAGCGAAATGAGATCCAGGACTTCATCGATTGTCGCTATCTATCAGCTTGTGAATCAATGTGGCGAACTTTCGCATACCAGATACACAAAAGAAAGCCATCTGTCCAAAAGCTAATCATTCACTTGGAAGGCGAACATAATATCACTGTGAAAGAAACTGATGATCTCGGTCGTGTAATTCACAAGCCAGGGATCGAGAAGACAATGTTCACTGAATGGATGGTTTTATGTAGAAGATCAGAGTTTGCGCGAACATTAACATATGTGCAAATACCAGAATATTTTGTGTGGAACAATGGTACTAAAGTTTGGTCTGAACGTAAGAAAGGAAGACACATCGGGAGAATTGTATCTGTCCACCCATCTTCAGGTGATCGTTACTATCTAAGGATCCTCATCAATAAGATTACGGGTCCTACAAGTTATGACGACCTCAAAACATATAAAGATGTGAAATACCCTGACTACAAATCCGTTTGTTATGCACGAGGCTATCTTGACAACGATGTAGAATTGCACGAGAGTATGTCAGAATGTAACACATTTGCTACACCCTTCCAACTCCGTGATATGTTTGTCACATTCCTAATCAGTTGCGCTGTTGCGAGTCCTAAAGATCTATGGGAACATTCCTGGAAATATATGAGCGAAGACATACTTTACAAGAGACAAAGATTATTCGCTCATCAAAATCTAGAGCTAGACGATGAAACTCTTGAACAATATACCTTAATTGTTGTTAAAAGAATTGGGGAACAGTCTGTGGAACCAGGAACTCGATTATGATGTAGCTGAGGAAACGCTAAAACACGACACGCAGTACAAGCTATTGAATGCTGAACAATGGATAGTTTATGAAGCTGTTTTAGACTCGGTTGAAAAAAAGGATGGGAAATTGTTCTTTGTATATGGTGCAGGCGGTACAGGAAAAACCTTTCTATACCAAACAATTATATCTAGACTTCGCTCACGGAAACAAATAGTTCTCCCGGTTGCTTCGTCAGGAATAGCTGCGTTGCTTCTGCCAAACGGAAGGACGGCACATTCCCGCTTCAATATACCCTTGAAGCTTTCTGAAGAAAAACTATGCCACATCAAACCGGGTACAATGCTTGCTGAATTAATTGAGAACACCGACCTTATTATTTGGGACGAAGCACCTATGACACATAAGCATGCTTTTGAGTCACTAGACAAAACGTTGAAAGACTTATTGTCTAGGAAAAATCCTCACCTAAAGACCAAAACTTTTGGTGGCAAAACAGTCCTCTTAGGAGGTGATTTTAGACAGATATTACCTGTTATTCCACAGGGTAATAGAGCTGACACCATCTACGCTTCCATAAGTCACTCATACCTATGGGAAAGCTGCCACAAGTTCTCTTTAAAAACAAATATGCGATTAAATGAGGACGAAAAACAGTTCTCTGATTGGGTGCTTAAGGTCGGGGAGGGTAATCCACTAACAACATCCGAAAATGAGTATGTCAAGCACCATGAACAAATGGTAATCATCGACAAGTCATTGGTCCAGCCGATTAGTGAGGACCCCCTTAAACAAGTTGTTGAGACCGCATATGGAGATCTCAAAAATTTAAAAGCATTCCACAACTCCTACACAAAGAATGCTATACTCACACCGCGTAACGAAACCGTTGATGAGATCAATGCATATACTATCTCCCACACCGACGGGTGTCAAGAGAGTATTTGAGCTCAGATAGCTTTGAGATATCAGAAACTCAGTCTGAACAGAATGAGACGTTATACGCAATTGAGTATCTAAATTCCTTGGATTTCCAGGGTTTGCCTTCACATAAGCTCACTCTCAAGATTGGGGCACCAGTTATGCTTCTACGAAACTTAAATCAAAAAGGGGGCTTATGCAATGGTACCCGTCTTATCCTGACCTACTTAGGCGAATACGTACTTGAGGCTGAAATTGTCACTGGTTCTCACATTGGAAAAAGAGTACTCCTCCCTCGAATTGTTCTCTTGCAAGATGATACAAAGCTACCTTTCACATTACGTAGACGACAATTCCCTATCAGACTCTGCTACGCAATGACGATAAACAAGAGCCAGGGTCAAAGTTTAAAAGAGGTTCTCTTATACTTGCCGAAACCAGTCTTCACGCATGGACAATTATATGTGGCTCTCTCACGTGTAACTAGCAAATCCGGCCTGACAATCATGAAAGGAAAAGATTCACATCTACTACAAGTGCGGAACATTGTCTACAGAGAGATTTTCAACGATCTCCCATTCCATGAAGGTAAGAAGTTTTTTAATTCTTGATTCATGCAAACCTTTTTTTTATTTCTAATAATTACTAACTAACTGTTTCACAATGTTCTATCTACCATCGAAAGAATAATATTATCACCAGAGCTTCCCCCACACTTGAATCACTAGCTAACCAAAGCTAATGAAAGCCATGTACGTATATCTAAAATATAAACTAAGATGTTTCTATAACTATTTAAGATTAAGGAAATCTAATTGTTTCTTTAATATTCCAGGCTCTTCCTTTCATACAGTCCACATTACGTCTTCCCGTCTTCTTTTGGGAAAATTATTTACCATTTTATATTGGATTTACTACATTCATACATGAAATTCACTTTTGCCTGTTTTCTTACAAGATTTCACCGTTATTATTGCTACACCAGTTTTTATGAAAAAAACATTAGGGCACTTAACACAACTATGTAATTTTGACAAAGCTAACATATCACCTTATTTTCACACAAAGATATACCTAAACTATCTTTTTTTTGGTAGCCCTATTATTTCAAACAATAATCCCTACCAAACTCCTCATCCCCACCACCATTAACTAAACATATAATAAATAGGTTGCACAACATCAAATAAAAATTACTAATTTTACCAATTTTATTTCCTATTTTTTTGGTGATTTCCATTTCCAAATTAATATACTTATACGCATTTCCGCGCGTAGCGCGGACAAAGACCCTAGTATACCTAAAGAGTTCAAAAAGAGATACAATAACAAATAAAATGACAAAAAACCAAGAAGTGAAGAAGTGCAACTAGATGACTTATACAAAATAAACAAATTAGAAAAATGTACACCGACATAATACAAATAAAATATAAACTTATTCAAAAAATCACAATAATCATATTAGAAAACTTAGTCAACCGAGCGAAATTGAGACTCAGTCATTTTACAACAAAAAAAATCAACGAAAAAAAAGATAAGAAGATAAAGAAAAATAACAAAACAAAATAATGATCAACACATAATAGCACCAAGCCCTTCAAAACTAAACATAAAATTTAAACAGAAACATAATGGATATATTAAAAAGAACATGTTAAAAGGAAAAATCAAAAAAAAATGCATTGAGCTATTTTGGTATTTAAATATCTCTTGAATTTTAAAATAAATTTGCCATAAAGTTACATGAAATGTAGATAAATCTTGAAACAAACGAATGCAAAAATATAATGGAAAAATATTATGGGTGACCAAAGAATTATGTACTAAGAATAAAAGAGAAAAAACAAACTTTAAATCAAAACGCAAAATTAAAATTCCGCGCGAAGCGCGGATTTCACCTAATATTTGAAATATATATAAGTGTTTCAAATACTCAATTCAATGTTTATGTAGATATGATATATAAAATAATTATTAACTTTTAAATAAATACCTTAAATACTCAATTAGTTATAAATAATTACTTCATAACTTGCTTGTTGATATAACAAATCTATGATATCTATATGGTAATGTATATTGTTTACAAACTATATTAGTTTTCATGTTTTATTTAACATTTTATTTCTATTTTATCAATTTAATGTGTGTTTTTCTTTATATTTTTCTTTTGAATTTTGTATTTTACTTCAAATATATCCAAACCAAAATAATATAACTTGAATCCGAACGATATATCCGAGCCAAAATGATATAACTTGAACTCAAAGTGTTATTATTCGAACCCGACCCATACTAATAAAATATTAGAATGGGATCTAGGAGCGTAAATCCCGAAAGCCCAAAAATCCGAAATATCCTATCTAAACCCCAACGGGTACCCGAACCAAATGTATGATCATTGCCAAAAATAACCAAATATATAATTCTTTTGTTACAGCCAAATATTGAAGGGGATTCAGACAGAAACAAAACCTGAATGAGCCTCACATTTTTTCCTTCATTTACGAGATCTCAAAACTCATAAACAAAACTGAAAATATGAAAAGTTACAGAATACATATTCTGATCATAATGAAATACCATGACATTAGTCTATGCTCCAAGCAATACAATACCAACTCACAAACTGATTTCGACATAATGACCAGAATAAACAAGAAAATGAAACACACTGCACAAAACCCAATTAGATTCACGAACAAACTTTTTTTCTACCAGAAAACAGAGTAAACTACATTATTATATGTGTTCCAATATATTTTTAAACGGCTCTTCGAATTTAGCTTAGGGCAGGCCCGACCCTGACTTATAGCCCAACAAGCTAAGGCATTAGGCGCCAAAATATATTAACTTTTAAGGGGCTCCAAATTTTATTCAAAGTGTACATAGTAGAGTGGCGAAAGCTGTTATTAAACTCTCTATGGATCTGAGTTCGACTGAGTTCGAATCCAACTAACATATTTATGGGGTAAATTATTTCTTCTTCTTCTTTAGGTATGCTACAATGCTGGGCCGACACTAGCTCAGAGACCCAAAACTCAAATTAATCCCAAACTTTTTTCATTCGAAGAACATAACATTCTCAAGCTTTTAGTGCAGTTTGAAAATCGTTTGTCCTCCACAATGAATGAGGAGAACGAAACAAAAAGTGAAGCAACAAATAAAGAAAAGAGACGTGATTTGTGCAACATGTGAAAATAAAGCACTTCTGGAAGATAAGCTTCTAAATCTGATCTGAAGTAAATCTGAATTCATCCCAGAGAACATAGTAATGTGTTGGTTTACTTGTCTCGATCCCTCCATGGTGACTTCAAAGGTAGAAATCATACTCAAATGGGGGTGGATGACTTTGGTATCCACTACCGTACTTGAAGGCACATTGCCTTTGTGCACTTTTGTCATTTCTTGTAGGTGTAGCAGGGAAGAAACATGGTTATGATGTTTCTTAACGATGAATTATTGTTAAGTTGTTTAGGGTTTAAGTTTATGATTTATAAAATGATTACTTAAAATTATGAAATTTTTATATTTTATTTAATATTTATGTTTAAATTTATAGTTTGTGATTAATAATTAGAGATTTAAAATTTAGGGGATGGAGAGAGAGAGAAGGGGGGGGGTTGGTTAATTGTCATGGACTAATGTCTCTTCATAAGAATGAAGAGTGTTTAAGTTTGATGAATATTGATTCATGGAATAAAACCCATTCATTCAAAATTCTTTGAATGATCTCTTTTACCTTGAGATCGATTTGGGTTGCATGGATGTGTGTTACAGTAAAAAATGATTTACTATAGATTCTGTAACCAATTTGATCTGAGGTAATACATAAAGAACCGATCTCACTAAGTCAACAGTATGCAAATAGAAACAACTTTATACTTATGACAAGAAGAATACACACTTAAACTAAGAGAAATACTAATAAAATTACAAACAAAAATCTTCTGAATGATCATAACAAACTTCTTTAACAACTCCAGTAATGAATGACACGTGTCCTCGTCAGTTACTAACAAACTCTCAACAGCTTCACTCATTTGATTCCACATGTCGTTCCTATAGAAATTCCTCTATGTTGAGAGAACCTTGACCACAAGGTTCAAAAGAGGGATACTTCTTCTATAAATAAAAAAAACTCCCAAGTTGCCTCTTCTTCACCTTGATTCATCAATTTCACAAGCACCTTAGTCGCAGATTTATCTTGTCTTTTTACCATCTTCATGTCCAACATTTTTTCTGGTTGTTTGATCAATACATCCGTCATTATTGTAGGTTAATCTTGAGTTGTATGCACGTTCCTCACCAGCACATTAAATTGCGAGACATGAAAAATTGGATGAATAAGAGATTAGGGTGGTAACTCCAACTTATACGCCACTGACTCACAACGATTGATAATCTTATATGGTCCAAAATAATTTGGAGCTAGTTTATTGTTTTACCTCATAATTGTGGATTGTTGTAATACGGTTGTAACTATATGATATCTTACATATTTGCATGGTTTTGGTCATCTCTTTTGATGTATTTTAAGCATATAGGATATCATTTAGGCATATTTAGGTTGCATTCCATTACATTTGTCTATGTCAGGTGTTGGAGATGCTTATTGGTGATTTTGGATGCAATTGAGGCTAAGAAAGTAAAGTTTGGAGCAAAAGAGGGGTGTAGCAACCAGGAGTGGTCGATACAGACCCACAAGAGAAATGCGGATGCCGTACCGACCAGGCATGGTCGCTACAGATCCACAGGAGAAATGCGGATGCCATAGCGACCAGGCGTAGCGACCAGGCGTGGTCGCTACAAATCATGAGGGGCTGAAATATTCTAAGTGTCGTAGCGACCACAACTGGTCGCTACAGGCAAAAATACCCAAAATTTTATGGGTCAACCCGGGTTTGTTGGGTTGATCCGACTCGTTTTTTGGACTCCTATATATAGTTGTAGACCCTAAAACCCTAAGGTGATCTCTTTTTCTCTCAAAAACTTTGTCTAAACTAATAAAACTTGAATCTTTTGATCATTGGAAGGAAGTACTTCAATTTTTATTGTGTTTTTCTTGCTCATTAACACGATTTGCCTTGAATCTCATATGGATTTAAGGTTTCTCATGGAAAGTATTGAGTAGTGAACTTGTGATTCATGGGTTAAGTAGATTAGGGTGATTGATGTTAGGATTGCTAGATGGTTAGTAGACTTAATCATAATGCTTGTTTGATAGTATTAAGCCAAAGACATTTGATGTTTAGTACTTGATTACAAAAGGATTTCTATCATGGAAATTGATTAGTCTATTTTATGAGTTCTAGACCTATAGACTTGTTGATTGTTTTGTTTGTGCATCCTAGATTGAATCTTGATCACCCGATATCGATTATCTTGCCCATGGATCCATCCTTAGCTATTGATTGAAACTTTGATTCTTGCACTTATTTCTTGTTTGAATTTGAGATCACCTTGTTTATAATTTTAGGAGTTTATCTTGTTACCAATCATCAATCTTCTTATTTGCTTAGATTAGGAAAGTTTGTGTATTCTTAGTGTTATAGATCATTAGTTCCTTGTGGATTCGATCTTAAAGTGCTGCATCGATATACCATTCGATTGTGGTAGCGTGCACATTAGGTTAATTGGCTTGTGGTAAAACGCAGTAATCACTACACATAGACATAATCCCCAATCTCAAAACTCCTCTATGTTCTGTGTACGTCCTCGTTTTGACGCATTATAAGCTGAGCTCGTAGCAAGTGAAACTACAACAACAAGATCATGTCTTCTCGATCCTGCAATAACTGAGCTACCACTTCAACTTTGACTCTCCTGGAAGGTAAGGTAAATGAATAGGAGGTGGTCTTCCATAAACATCTTTCAATGGTGTGAGGTATGTAGCGGTTTGGAACGTTGTGTTGTACCAGAACTCTGCTAAGGGAAGCCACAACTCTAGAGATGCGGTCTCTCACTCATCATACAAAGAAGATAAGTCTCTACGCACTTGTTCAAGACCTCAGTCTGACCATCACTCTAAGGATGTAATCCATGGAGTAATTCAGCGAGAATCCTTGCAAAGTAAAAAGTTGTCTCCACAAGTCACTGAGAAAAACTGTGTCTCTATCAATCAAAATTGATCGTGGAAGCCCATGAAGTCTATAGACGGTATCCAGAAAAGCTTGAGAAACATAAGATGCTGTATAAGGATGACTAAGAGCTATGAAATGGGCTGCTTTACTCAATCTATCCACAACAACAAAGATAATTGTTTTACCAAATGATTTAGAACGTCAATGAAATCTAGAGAAATGTTAGACCAGATAGACATTGGTATTGGTAAAAGTTGGAGCAATCCTGGTGAAGCAATAGTTTCATGTTTGTATTGTTGACAATTTGAACAATAAGCTTTTCCAATAATGTTGAATGTAATGTTGAGTATCCTTGCTCATCCTTTTCCAGTAGAATAAGCTTTTTACTCATTTATGTGTCGCATCTCTGCCAGAATGACCCACACTACTAAATTTATGCAAACAATCCAATATAGTTTTCCTTAACTGATCATCAGAAGGTATTACAAGCTTACTATTCATCCCGAGAGTGTTCTGCTTCCAAATAAAATGTTTCCTCGCATCAGGTTTCTTTTTGAGTTCCTCATTTAAATCCTTTATCTACAAATCCATATCATAATATCGCTGGGCCTGTTTCATCAAGTTACACTCTATCACAGATAATGCCATACTCAAAATTTCAGAACCTTCTACTCTTGACAAAGCATCAACGACTAAGTTATCATTCCTTTGCATGTATTGAATCTAAATAAAACTCTAGGAGCTTAGGTAACCATTGTTGTTATATGAGTGTATTAAGATGTTGCTCCAGCAAGTATTTCATGCTTCTTTGATTAGTCTGAATGATAAAGTGATCATGAAGCAAGTAATGTCTCCACTTTTGTATTGCAAATATCACAACTAACAACTCCTTCTCATATATGGATAAATGGATCTGGTTATCCTTTAAGTGTCAGCTTATATAGGCTAGAGGATGACTCTCCTACATTGTCCTAATGTCTATACCACTTCTACAAGCATCAGTCTCTACTACAAACTGCTTATCAAAATAAGGAAGTGCTAATACCGATGCCTAACAAAAGGCTATCTGCAACTCTTCAAATGCAACATGTGCTTCCTTGGTCCATGTAAATGCATCTTTTTGGTTACAGATGTCAATGGTCTTGTTATTCCTCCAAATCCCTTGACAAACCTATGGTAATAATCATCTAAACCAAAAAACCTCTTAACTGATTTAAGTTGCTAGTTAGTGGAAAATATGTTGCATAATTTAACATGTAAATATTTTAGGATGAACTATAAAGATTTATAGCAATGATAGAGGATCCTCATGTATGGTTAAACTTCTCGACAGAGTTAGAGGAGATTCAAGAATTGAAGAGAAGATTTTTACACTCTTTGAGGAGAAAATTGAACTGCATACTTCTTAGTTAGGACAACTCGTTCTATTTACAGAGACTTTTATTTTGTTGATTGTTCTATTTCGGCCTGACTATCCAGAACACCTCTAACTTGAGTAGTAGAATAATCTTTTGATGTAAAAAAAACATGTGTTAAAGAGGTTTCGACGGATTAAACATTTTATGGAACGACTTAGCTAATGAAAGTAAGTGAATGAGTTGTTTCCAAATGAAAATTGAAAACTAAAAAAAGGAAAAAAAAAAAGAGTTGAAATTTTTTGTTCAATTCGAAAGTTGTAGATTTATTTCTTTTAAACTTCCTATGTGAAAGTGAAAGTGAAAGTGAGAGAAATATAAAGATATCTAAATAATATTTTGTGAACGAAATTTATAGACTCATTACGACGTCGTTTCTTCAGGACTAGCTACGACTTCGTTTCTATAAGGAATCGCAACGACTTCGTTTTATGAGAAATCGGTACGTCGTCGTTTCTTGGAGGAATCGCTACGACGACGTCTGTACAAAGACTCGCTACGAAGTCGATGGAAATGGTTGTCGAAGCAGAGCTTCTTCAATGGCTGTCACTTCCTCCTCTATGATGCTGCTCCGGTAAAACTGTTCAACTACAGATATAAATTAGTTGGTTGTTGAATTGATTTGCTAACGGTGTATCGTGTTCAGGAACTTCTCTACGGCGGTTAGGATTGCTCAGTCTGTTCGATCGAATTCGAGCTCTACCGGAGCATTGATTAGATTTCTTCCTCGTCTTGCTTCTCCAAGGTGAAAATTAATCAATTCATTTGTGTCTGTGTGGATAATTTGAGTTGTTCATTTGTTTGGTTCAGATCCATCTCTTCTACTCGTGCCGCACACAATGAAGAGGCGGCCGCGAAAGCTGCTTCCGACACCGGAGCTCCGACAATGTATGGTTTGTCTGTATGTAAAGTTTATAATTGATTTAGGATTAATTACAGACCAATCATTCAGACATATGATTTAGTTTATGTTCGTGTATGGATTTAGACGTATGATTCTTTTTATGTCTAAAAGAGTATAGTTATAGATATGCTCTTGTTTTAGATTTGACAAGATCATAGCAAAAGAGATTCCATCAGACATTGTCTATGAAGATGACAACGTTTTGGCATTCAGAGACATAAACCCACAGGCTCCTGTTCATGTTTTGGTCATCCCTAAGTTGAGAGATGGCTTGACCACGCTTGGCAAGGTGAGTCAGTTTTTAAAATTTAACATTCAGTCTGCTTATGGTACGGCTGAGTATAGTCTTTAGCTGTCCTAAATAGAAATTCAGTCTATTTTTAAAGAAAGGAATAGCTCGTTGTGTTTCATCAAAAATCAAATGGCTCTTACACTTAGCATCTCACTCCCTTTTAGTCTGCTCTTGTTGATCTCACAGAGTCTCATCTTGTGGCCAATTGTTATGGTGTTTTGTATCAGAGTAATGACTAGCATTATGGCCAGTGTTTCTGATCAATAATATATCTATATGCTTCCTTATCTTTTTGCCTGCTAGTGATCATAATCTTGTAATTAGAGGAAATAGTCTTGTGTAAAGAAGAGTTAAGTTTGTCTTTTGGAGTAATAGATTAATATGTCACCTGAACATTATCTTCCTGTAAAACACTTTTTTAGGCTGAGCCAAGACACGTAGAAGTTCTTGGTCAACTTCTGCATGCATCAAAGATTGTTGCTGAGAAAGAAGGCATTGTGAATGGGTTCCGTGTGGTTATAAACAACGGTGCTGAAGGATGTAAGTCTTTTCCCTCCAACCAAACATCATCGAATATTGGTATTCATCATCATTATCATACACTTAACTGACTTAACTTCCTCTCATCAAGGCCAATCCGTTTACCATCTTCATCTCCACGTCCTTGGTGGCCGACAGATGAAGTGGCCACCTGGTTAAGAAGAAAGATTCATGCCAAACCAAATCATTTACAATCAACGAGATCTATAACTCATCAATGACTGTTCTAGCTGTTCAAATTCTGTTAATTGTAATCCTTTCTCTTATATGGTTTACTAGTTGTTACCTGTGATTTGGTAAAATAAATCCATCCGTTCCTAAAAATGAATTATTTTTGTTTTGGTAAAGACAGATTTTATGCATTATTAATTAATTAATGGTAATAATTTTAACTCTTAAGAAATATATGTATATATATTGAAATTAATTGTACTAATATCATTTTACATTTATAGTAAATTATTTAATTTAATTTTATACATTTAGGATTTAATATTATTTTTAATATATGAAAATCTGTTAAAATTGAACAAAAAAAAGCAGTAGTAATCAATAAGTACTCCTATATTTCTATAAAATTAGTTTTTTGAATTTTCACATAAATTTAAAATATTTAATAATAATAAATGCATTTAGCTGACATAAGGGTACGGTGGATTTGAAGGTAAAAGATACAACATAAAGTGGCATGTTTTATTGATACCACATGATTTGTTTTTCTCTCTTTCATGTTCTCTGTTATGATCTGCAAAGCAACGATGCGAGAAAGATTGATAAGAAAACATCACCCATATGTTTTGGCTTGATATTTATGGATCAGAGCGAGAGCATCTTGTACTTGGAGACTTGAATAAGTCATTTCTGCTTCCTGTGCACGTTTTTTTTTTCTGTTAATTTGTTAAGAACACTGTCTGCCTTTTTATTGATTTTTGTAATTTAAAGAGTTAAATCACGTTTCCTATATCGCCAAGCAATCTATGCTTTTTTTTTGTTCAACTTCACCTCTATATTGACCAAATATGAAATACTACAAGATTACAACATTTATGAGATTTTAACCCTATATACAATGCCTAGATCTAGTATTACATAACAATATTTGGACGGATCTTACAGTATCTAATCTTATAGGGCATTGTACTTTCCATGGTGAGAACGGATTCATCCCAAGAGGCCAAGCAATCTATGCTAGAGGTGTCAAATACTTAAGGTGGTCCAGAATTTTCACTATTAACGAAAGAAAAACCAAAAAAATAAAAATTGTTCAAATAAAAAGTCTTTGTTAAGAAATAGGAGAAGATGGAAAGTCCCAAGACTGCTTGCTAGATTGCGTCCCATTAATCTTGCAAAAAAGAAAGTCTGCCCATAGAAGAAGACTTTACATATTAAGCGAAGAATAATTCTATTAAGGAAAAAAAAAGGAATCTGGACAAACGGGTCATAGAAACACACAAAAGAGTTTGGTAGAAGTTTGAAACAAAAGTCTTTTGTCTTCTTGGGAATTCATAAACAAATCTCATCTTCCTTTCAGAAATCTCACCGATTCTTGCCATGGATCTCCAGCCAGAGGAACTCCAGTTCTTGACGATACCTCAACTACTTCAAGAATCAATCTCAATCAAGAAACGATCTCCAAGAACCTTCTACCTCATCACCCTCTCCCTCATCTTCCCTCTCTCCTTCGCCATCCTCGCTCACTCCCTCTTCACTCAGCCCATTCTCTCCAAGCTCGCCTCCTCCGACCCACCAAACTCAGATCGCTCCCGTCGCGACTGGACCGTTCTCCTCATCTTCCAGTTCAGCTACCTCATCTTCCTCTTCGCCTTTTCTCTCCTCTCAACCGCCGCCGTTGTCTTCACCGTCGCTTCTCTCTACACCGGCAAAACAGTCTCCTTCTCCTCCACCATCTCCGCCATCCCCAAAGTCTTCAAACGCCTCTTGATCACTTTCCTTTGGGTTGCTCTCTTGATGTTCGCTTACAACGCAGTCTTCTTTGTTTTCCTAGTGATTCTATACATAGCTCTCGATACGAACAGTGTAGGCTTAGCGGTTATTGCAGGACTTATAATCTCTGTTCTTTATTTTGGTGTTCATGTCTATTTCACTGCGTTATGGCATCTAGGTAGTGTGATTTCTGTTCTTGAGCCGGTTTATGGACTTGCTGCCATGAGAAAAGCTTATGAGCTTCTTAAGGGTAAGACTAAGACGGCTATGGGGTTGGTCTTTGTTTACCTTTTGTTATGTGCATTGATCGGAGGTGCTTTTGGATCGGTTGTTGTTCATGGAGGAGGAAATTTTGGGACTTCTACTAGGACCCTTGTTGGTGGTTTGCTTGTTGGTGTTCTTGTGATTGTGAATCTTGTGGGTTTGTTGGTTCAGAGTGTGTTTTATTACGTTTGCAAGAGCTACCATCATCAAACGATTGATAAGGCGGCTTTGTATGATCATCTTGGTGGGTATCTTGGAGATTATGTGCCTCTTAAGAGCAATATTCAGCTGGAGGATTTAGACATTTGAGGTTATGGTACTATTTCTTCTCTATCTTTATATCTTTCTCTCTTTATATTATATATTGAGTTATTGTAAGATTTGAGAAGAAGTGGAATAGTGCTGATGTAATGTGTATGTATAGACTTGAACGCCCATTGTAGTATTTTGATCTAATTAATGTTGGTTACTGGATCGGTAACTCGAATATGTAACTATGAACTTCGATAAAGATTAAGTCACGCATGAAATGACTTTTTAAATATTATTTCGATAGTATTCCAAATTTTGGGTTATCTAAATTTTTTTGTAGTATAAAATTATCAAAGTTTTATTTTTGTTATAAGCTAAGATATAAAAAAACAAATAGAAATTTAGTGGTTCTATGTTTTTCAAAGATTTTTCATGAATGTTTGTTTTTTTAACAGTTAATTTCTGATATTTTTCTGTTGTGATTTGTTAATACCCACAATTTTTTATATTATGCATTGCATTGGTTAACATCAACATTATGGTTAGCCAAAAAGTTATAATTTTTAATATTAATATTTAGAATGGTTAGCCAAAAATCACAATAATTTATTACCAAATGCTAAATTTAATCATTATTAGTACAATGGTTTACCACCAAATATTGTAACAATTCATCACTAATAATTAAAATCACAAACAATTGCAATTATTCATTAAAGCAACTGCAGAGCTTCATTTAAACAGTCAAAATGATTCACTTATATATTCAACAATTTTCCCACATTTAAGTGTAATATTCTTTTTAAATAACGCAAATATCATACTCACGCATAACTTAAAATGTCTTTAGAACTGAATTTTTGTTTTAGTGTATTATACATTTCAAATGCCCAAGAATCAAGATTCTTCAATTGAATCCTCTCACCCGTTTGAGCAAAAAGATAACACACACAAATCTCCACACTACTCTAAGTATATACTCGATACTATTATAAGTCATGTGTCTATATCCATTCATTAACATATAAAATGTGAGATATCAAACAAAGTCTCACATTGGAAGTTTAGACAAAGATTGTCTAATATATAGATATATCCAACTCTAATTAGTACGAGGCCTTTTGGGAAGGACCCTAAAATTAAATCTATGCGGGCTTGCCTCGTAAGCCCAAAGTGGACAATATCGTACTAATCAGACAATAAAGAGTTGAATATGGGCTTTAACAATCCCAACAATTGGTATCAGAGCCTCAGGTTCAAGGCTCGATCTAAGCTTAAGTTGAAGCTTTGATCCTCATGACTATAAAGCATATCACGTAAGCAAGATGGTCGATGTGAATTAGGTTCCATGCACAAAGAAATTTGGATTCGCATCCATTCAATGTTTGCTGTTGTCATCGACGAACTATACTGTTTGGTTGATGAGGATGAAAGTGTTGCTGCATGTTCATGAAGTGTGGGACATGATAGAATCTGGTTGAGATGATCAAAAGAAGTACGTCATTACGACTTCTTTTTTTTTTCCAATCCGTTACCGGAAATTTGATTCTCTAGGTGGGAGAACAAACAACATCGAAAGATATCTGGAACACATCAATTCACGACACCTTGGAGTTGATCGTGTAAGGGAGGTGATATTTCAAACATTGATGACAAAGTTTGACAGGTTGAAGATGGATAATAATGATACAGTGTATGACTTAGCAAGTAAGATATCGAGCCTATCATCCAAAGCAGTCTCGTTAGGAGAAAACTCAGAAGAATCCAAGATGGTTAAGAAGTTTTTGAAGGGTCTCCCAAGACACAAGTACATTCAGATTGTAGCATTTCTTAAGCAAGTTCTAGACCTAAATTCTACGTGTTTTGAGGATAGTTGGAAGGCTAAAGGCGTATGAAGAGTGTGTATGGGAAGAAACTCAGAAAGAAGACCAAGGGAAGCTTATTTTTTTGATAATTATCACCATATTTAGAGGAACTATGGAGATTTCTGTGGTAGAGATAGATCACAGAATGGAAGAGGCATAAGTCGAGGATGTTTCAACAACCAAAACCATGTGTCACACACTGAAGACAAAAACTCGAAGAAAGATCGTTCAAAGGTGATATGTTGGAGATTTGAAAAGCCAGGTCACTATGCAACTGTTTTCCTGAGAAACCAATGAAGAATCAAAAAACCAAACTAAACGAGATACAAGAGGCGAACACCCTCTATGTACACGAGTTCGTGTTATTAAATGAAGACAAAGTGATTCCGAAGAATCTTATCATCGACAAGGCAATGCAAGTGTTTGGTATTTGGATAATAGAGCGAGCAATCACATGACGGGGAACAAGGAGTTCTTTTCGAGTTTGGATCAAAACACTAAAGGTAAGGTGAAGTTTGGTGATGGTTCGTGTGTTCACATTGGAGGAAAGGGTGTGGTTTCTCTTGTATGCAAGACTGAAGAGAAAAATCAAATACATATATTACATACCCGACCTGAAACATAACATATTGAGTCTTGGACAAGAAACAAAAAAAACAGATGTGAGGTTAACATGACAAACGTCTATTTAACACTCACTTATTCGTGTGGAAGGTTGCTAGTACGTGTTACAAGATATCCAAACCGACTCTACAAGACCCCGGTGGAGATTAGCTACATGGAGTGCTTACATGTCAGAGATGAAGATGCTACATGAGGTGGCATGCTCAACTAGGATATATAAGCTATGGCGTGATGAACAACATGGTAAAGAAAGAGATAGTTGTAGGAATGTCGAGTTTAACACACAAAGAAAGCATGTTTGACACATGTCTAGCAGGGATGCAAATTAGACTTTCATTCCCAAATATATTATTGAAGAAGAAGAGTGAGGTATTCTATCGGTTCAAAAGGTTCAAAGATAACCTTGAAACACAAACTGGTTCAACCATTAAGACATTTCAAACCGATAGAGAAAGAGAGTTTACCTCAGATGAATTCAATCTATTTTGTGAAGAGAATATATTTGAAGCTCTGGTAGCTAAGTTGGAATCTATCACAAGAAACAAGATATGGGAGATTGTGGATAGACTGGCTGGAGTTTCCATATAAGGTTAAAGTGGATCTACAAGATAAAGAGAAAGGCATATGGCACAATAAAAAAGTATAAGGCAAGAATTGTGACAAAAAGATATGTACAAAGACAAAGAATATATTTCGATGAAGTGTTTGCACCATTGGCACATCTCGAAACTATATGGCTCTTAATAGCCCCTACAGCAACAAACGAATGGGAGATTGATCATCTAGACGTGGAGACCAAAAGAGACAGTGTATGTGACACAACTCGAAGGTTTTGAAAAGAAAGGAGAAGATGATCAAGTTTATGTATTACACAAGGCTTTATATGGGTTACGCTAAGCACCTAGAGCTGGAATGTGAAACTCGATCAGGTTCTAAAGGAGATGAGATTTAAGAAATGCATGAAGGTGCCATCAGTGTACCGCAAATATGAAGGAGGAGATTTCATGCTGATAGCCATTTACGTTGATGATCTATTTGTGACGGGAACTTTGCTCAAGGTGATTAAGCAATTAAAAGAAGAGATGTCAGAGAAGTTCGAGATGTCGATTTAGAAAAGCTAACATATTGCCCCTTGGCATAGAAGTGATTCAAGAAGCATATGAAATCAGAATAAAACAAGAGAGGTATGCTCAAGGAATCTTGTGTGACACAAAGATGTAAGCATGTAACATGACTCACATACCAATGGAGTCGACTTTGAAGATCTCAAAAGCTGAAGATGAACCAGAGATAAAAGCTATGAATTTCAGAAGAATCATAGCATGTTTGAGGTATCTAATTCACACAAGACCAGACTTGTGTTACACAGTAGACGTTCTAAGTAGTTACATGCACAATCCGAGAGACTCTCATGGATAAGCTATCAAACACATATTACGGTATGTAAAAGGAACAACAAAGTTCGGTCTATTTTCAAGAGAGATAATTCAAGGAGCGTTATTGGTTATAGTGACAGTAGTCCCAACATTGATGTTGATGACGGGAGGAGCACATCAAGACATACATTCTATTATGGTTCATCATTGATTACTTGGATGTCGCAGAAGCAGCCGACAGTCGCATTGTCATCATGTGAAGCAGAGTTCATGGCGGAAACAAAGGCAGCAAAACAAGCTATATGGATCAAAGATTTGTTATGTGATATACTAAGTGAAGAAAGCGAGAATGTCATACTTAGAATCGACAACAAATCATCAATTGCTCTAACTAAGAATCCGGTTTCTATTGGCAAATCAAAGTGGAGTATGTGCTGGGTGTTGAGCAGAAGGCCGATATCCCTACCAAGCCATTAGCAAGGATTGAATTCAAGCAAATGAGGAGATTTATTGGAGTTCACGAAATTAATCCTCCTAATTCAATTTGGAATTAAGGGGGTGAATGTTCGATAATTTTAAGCTTGTGAAAAGTTAACATATTAATAAATGTTTAATATGTTAAGAGATAAACACAAAAAAAAATCCAGAATATAAAAAGAAAGTTTTCTATTTAGTTTAGAATTTTGTTTCCATATCGCACATGTTAAAGACAATTGCCTTTCACTATAAATATATGTCTCATGGAGAGGTGTTCATAAGATCTAAGAGAAACATTGAGAGCTTAATTTTGAGAAGTTTCTAAAGCAATAAGAAAAGTTATTCTTATAAATCTTTGTATTTCTAGAGATTTGAATAGGTATCACAGCGGGATGACGAAAATCTGCAAGAAGACCAAAATACTCTTCAAGTAGGAATGAGACCCTTCAAGTCGAAATATGAGGTCTATTGCAGAAACTACTCATGAGATCATGGAACCTATGATGATGTGAGAGAAACATTCTAGAAGTAACCTTGTGATTACTGGTACAAAGTGGTGCCAAGATGATTCGTTGGAAGAAAAATACACGAGATGTGTGTGGCCTTAGTTTGACGGGGAGAATGTGATATATCAAACAAAGTCCCACATTGAAAGTTTAGACAAGGAGTGTCTAATGTATAAAGAAATATACAAATCTAATTAGTACGAGGGTTTTTGGAAAGGAACCCAAAAGTAAATCCATGTGGACTTGCCTCTTAGGCACAAAGTGGACAATATCGTACTAATCGGACAATAATGAATTGGACATTGGCTCTCACAAACTCAACATAAAATGCCAAAGTCCTATCTTATTGAAACTACGTCACTTCACACTCATATAAGTAGATACTTTTAATCAAGCACCTGCAAATGCACTTTTTCAAAGTACCTATCAAGAGAGGTATTTAAGCATATCTATTTTTTACAGGTCCAAGTACATACCTTGGGATGATATAAACATTTGCTTCAGTCATTAAGTGTAAGTTTTTCACATTGGATTCAGTCTATGAGATTGTACTATAGGTTAATTGGGTATCCTACAATTAAAGATTTAAAATGGATTTTAATCTGATCCCTTTAACAAACTTAATTACTAAGTCCCTAACTAATTATTTCTTCAAATGATATGCTACGTTTCTTTATCGTCGAACAAACTCTATGGTAATCACCTGTGAGTGGTCAGTACACATACTCTTTGATATAAACTTTAGCCAAATATAACTTTACTGACAAAATAAATAGAAATTGGTGATACTAGTTTTGACCATAATGGAATCTTGTAAATTAAATTTCTTAGCTACTATGCCTCTTTCCCGGTATATGCTAATGCTAATTCTTTTCCATAGGCAAACTTCCCATTCCATTTTGCTTCTTGTAAGTTGTAAGCATATGGAATGACACCTGTCCAAGTAAACACACTCAACCACTTGTAGAAGAATAATCTACTATGTTGGTAATCCAACTTACATATTCTTCTAAAAGGAAATAAACATATGAAAAACCATAATTTATGGTTATGTTCAAGTACTTGAGCACCCTTATTAAGTTCTGACGTTGATGAGTACTAGGATAACTAGTTTATCTACTCAACTCACATACATCATAAGTTATGTACTACTTAGTGGTCGTCATGACATACATTTAGCAATCATCACTTATGCATACTCAAGTTATGATATTTATTGTCTTTTATAAGGCTTATTTTTTGCACTCACATTCATGGAAAGGCTCATTGGAGAAAAAAACTCACAATTTAATTTTTTAAAAACTTTATCAATCTAATGAGATTGTATCAAAGATATTTCTTTGCTTGTATGCTCGATTCAACTTCAAGAATCACCTCCACCTCCCCCATGTTTTTTTCATTGCAAACTTTGATGACAATAATGCTTTTGTAAGCTCTACTTATCCATGTCCAGTGCCAAATATCAGCATGTCATCAACAAGCAAATGATTATTTCGTTATCAGACTCGTTAATTTGTTATACAAAAACTTATCCTACTAGTTTAACATAAATCACTTAATAAAAAAAATCTTATCAAAGATTTGATGTTTGCCTAGGAGCTTCTTGTAGTCCATACAATGAATTTATCTACTTATACCCTTTATATTCATTACAAGGCACAATAAAACATTTAAGTTGTTTCATATACATCCTTTTCCGAACCATCAATCCAGAATTCATGGATCATAGTCCATAACACTGGCCATGAACAATATGTTATCCACTCATGAAAAATCAGCCTCAACATTCAACTACTTTCATCCATACAAATCAACATCATGCATGATGTATATCACATCATTCTAGTGACATTATGTTTATACCTTTTCAATAACATTACGTTTGTACCTTTTTCTGTCACATTATGTTTGCACCCTTTCGGTGATGATACATTTGCTCCCCTTTGGTGACGACATGTTTTCACCTTTTTTATGACAACACATTTACATCGCACAGATGAAGACACGTTCGCATATTTTTGGTGATGTTACTTTCACACCCGTTAGTTCACGTCACTTTCACACCCCTTAGGACACAAGACCTTTGTCACTCTTTGGTCATGACATGTTCGCACCTATTTGATCATGACACATTTGCACATATTCACTCATGATGCCTTCATACCCCTTAGGTGACGACCCGTTCGAACCCTTTGGGTAACGACTCGTTAGCACCCCTTAGGTGATGACCTATTCGCACTCCTTAAGCATATATGTTATGTCTGACGTTTTTGTGGTAAGTGTCTTTATGTCTGATATATATGTATAGTTGTTTTATGCTTGTAGAAAAATGGTATACTTTGGATATAGGTTGTCTGATGCTTGTTTGTCTAATATAGGTTGTCTAATGCTTGTTTATCTGATAGGTTGCTATAGTACGGAATATATGTCTATATATCTCTATATGTTTGATGTTTGTCTGATCAATGTAGTGTCTTTATGTCTGATGCTTGTAGAACAATGGTTTACTTGTTAATATTGTATGATTCTGTACGAAGTTTGATTATTATCATTGTCTTCAAACTGATATATCGTTGATCTTTGATGCTTAGCCTTGTAAAGTTTGATATATGTTTCGTATTTTGATGATCAACATTGTCTTTTCAGATTTGGTATTCATTCTGAAGTCCATGCTTTTTTCCGAGCAACGTGGCAGAGATACTATTGGGGGCCGTGGTCAAGCTGGAAATACGTTCCAGATGAGAGGAAGGAAAAATGGTCGCAAGTTTTCATTGTAAGTGTCTTTGTCCCTATCATTTTCCCATTCATAAGTTTTTAATTTTGTTAATTATTAATGTCATCATTTTTGTAGAAATTATACTACTGGGAGGACAAGTTCCATGATAAATTCTACGCCAAATGGAAGCTACAAACACATGTTATTATTTTTGGTCTAATCAGTCAGAAGAAGCAAAACATGAAACCTAAATACATCAGTGATTCTGACTGGGTTAAACTAATTGCGAATTGGGAGAGAGAGGAAGCAAAAGCAAAGAGTCAATTAGCAGCTGGATCCCGTACTTCTGCTCCTCCAGGGAAGAAGATGCACAAGCACGATGCATGACCAGGTACCTTTGTAAATATCGACTATAAAGTGGTAGTTTATGTATCTGACTTTTCATGCTCTTTCCTTTCTTGTAGATAATTGATGAGGGTTTGGAGGAACCATATGCCTATACCGACCTTGTGAAGAAGACTCACACACGCAAGTATGGGTCATTCATCGATGAACGTGCAAATGCATGGTTCATGAGGTTGAGCAAGTTGTTGAAGAGAGGACACATGATGGATCTCCGCTTGCTGACATACAAACTGGCTCAACTGCTGGTACACCACTTTCACGAGGCCTGCTCCTCAACCAAGAATACATCAAGGTAATCTCTTCTCACGTGCTTCTTAGTTTTATAATGTCTAAAATATATTGAATTTGTGAAACTGTGATAAGATAGGATTTCGTTTATGATTAGGATAACATTAGGTTACTGATTCTGTATTTGTTAACTTGTTTAGAACTTCTTTCAGGTTATAGTTTTTTGACGTCTCTGAGCATTGTTGTATTGTTTATTGTTTCACTTAACTTGAAAAAGAATTTGGCTCAGTTTTGTCCTTTTATTGTTCAGTTGTTCACAGCTCTAACTCTGTTTAGGGTAATTATTAAGAACACAAATTCTTATCATTCTTCTTTAATTCTTTGCTATTTCAGCATTGACAGACACACAAAGGCACCATTTATAGTTTTGGCAGTGTTCAGTTGAAAACCACAAGTACCTCTGAATATGTCCATGTTACACTGAAGCGAAGCTTGGACATGGATATGCGAATCAGTGGCTTGGATTCCAAAACTAAGGAAGTCAAGGCTAATCTGAATTTATTTAAGTCTGAATTCAAGGAAGAGATGGCTGCAACAAGAGCAACACTCAACATGATTCTGCAAGCTTTCCGGCCTCAAGGTCTTCAGCCTCAAGCTTCTCTTCCTAATGCGTCAACTGCACAATCAAGACAGCTTCAGCCTCAAGGACAGCTTCAACATCAGCCTCAATCTCAATCTCAGTCCCCTGCTCCTGCTAATGTTCCTTCTCCTACTCGTACTCCCACTCTAGCTCAAGCTCAACATTAACATCTCATCACCACTAAAGTGGGAGTGGGAGTACGATTGTAATATACTATACAATTTGGTGTAATCATCACCTATACTACATCTCAACATTAACATCTCATCACCACTCCCACTCTAGCTCTAGCTCAAGCATGATGATGGTGTAATCATCACCTATTTTATGTAATATACAATTTGCAAACTAAATTTCTATTTAGTCTATTTTCTTTTTATTATATATATTTTAAAATTGTTCGACTGTACTGCATTGAAGATATTCGTTTCTATTTTGTGGCAATTTGACATGAAAGTAATCGTGGCAATAAACATGCAAATTACCACGAAGTATATAGTAACACTTTCGCCGCATATTGTCATTAAAAATCGTAGCAATTTCATGTCACATTCTAAGAAAGTAAATGTGTTAATTTTGTGACAAGATCGTATGAAATATACTGTGAAAATTCCATGGCAAGCTGCTACTTAATATTTCGTGGCTATTTCGTCACAACTTTCCATGATGGTAGCATCTTTTGCTAGAAGTTCGTCGTGAAAAAATCATAGCTTCTTACTGATTTTGCTATATATTGTTTTTGCTACGATCATATAGTCACATTTTGTTTTTCGTGGCATTTCCGCCATATAGCCACGGAAAAAAACCCTGGCTATATGCTTTTTTTACTAGTGTATTTAATCTATATATTATGACATTTTTTTAGCAAATATATTGCGACATTTAACACGGCATTACTACCATAGTTACATATAAACAAAACCAAGTAAGAGAAATGGATTTGACTTACGACTATATGAGCAATATGGTCAACAGCGGAGGTGGCGGTCTAGAGTCACAGCCTCTGAAGCCGATGTTGCCGCAACTTCAAACAACATGGAAAGAGGTTAAAGGGATTGTTACTCTATTTCTTTTGACAGTTCTTCTGTGCCTAGTTGTCTACCATTCGGGAACACCAATGGAGCTTGCTCAGCAGATTGAGGGGGAAACTGTTAAGTTTACTCATTATCTAGGCTTTAGAGTGACTTCTATAGTTCGTGGTCAGTCTATTCAGGAACATGGGTTGAAGATAACACAAGGGTGTGATTGCATTGAGAAGCGGTATGCCGCGTTGAACCAGTATAACTACGTGGTTCGTGATGAGGCAGATCGGATAATAAACATGGGTTTCAAGCCCCATGTTGCAGATGTGTTACATGCGATGCCTTCGAGTAATTTGAAACCCGATATTGAGGAAGAAGAGCTTGACGAAAAGAAGATTTACAGAACCACGTATAGTGCTACAAAGTCTCTTCATGAAAAGTGGCTAGCTAGGAAGTACTTGAGGAACCCTGTTGTTGTCACCATTGGTACTGTAGGAAAGGCCACATATTTGATTACTCAGCACATGTTTATGATGAAAGAATCATACAAGTTCTTTAAGTTGCAGAAACTGCTTGATGAGGTCGACGACAAAACCACCATTGTGTTACGTGCAACCTCTAGGATACCAATTGTTGGAGATAGTGATAGTAATCATAGAGTTGACCCGGATGATGGCAAGAGCGCGTCAAGAAATTTTTTAAGGATTGATGGAAGTCCAGTTACGTGGTGTACGGGCAAACAAGAATATAGTTTAGAAATCTCAAGAACTCAATCATGAATAATAACTCTCTTATTCTCTTAAGGAAAAATAACTCAAAAACCTTAAACTCACAATCTCTAAACCATAAGTTATGCAACAAACTTACATCTCCTTATATAGAGATTTATATTTCCTAATCCTAATAGGCAATACATCTAGATAACTCCTAAACATATTCATAATTTCCATAACTTGGTAGGATTAGGTCTTAAACTTATTTCTTAAGTTTCCTTTTCTTTCAAGCTTAATCAAACATTGTCCCCCTTAAGCTTGAAATTCATTTTTTAACAAATCTTCCATATCAAAAGACCTCTCATCCTTTTAAACCTCGGTCTCCTAAGTGCTTTCGTGAAGGTGTCAACTCTTTGTTCATTCTCGAGTATACACTGTACCTTGATCAAATCATACTCAACACACATTCATATGAGATGATATAAGACCTGTCTCAAGACTTCAGTCTCGGCCATGTTGTCAGCTTCACATGACAATATTTCAACAGTTTCTTGTTTGATCATACACCACATAATTGGACTTTCATCATTCCTTAAAATTTTTCTTGCCGCGCCCTTGCCATCATCCTGGTCAACTCTATGATTACTATCACTATCTCCAACAATTGGTATCAGAGCGGTTTGACGACGATCTGCAAGAAGACAAAATTACCCTTCAAGTAGGAATGAAATCCTTCAAATAAGAAGAGGAGCCACGTGGTAGAAACAAGTCAGAAGACATTGTAACATGTGATGTTGTGGGAGAAACATTTTCAAAGGAAACCCTGTGATTATCGGTACAAGATGGTGCCAAGATAATTCGATGAAGAAGAAACATATGAGATGAGTGTGGTCCTTAGTTTGAGAGGGAGAATGTGAAATATTAAACAAAGTCCCACATTGGAAGTTTAGACAAGGAGTGTTTAATATATAAAGAGAAGTCCAACTCTAATTAGTACGAGGCCATTCGGGAAGAAAACCAAAAGTAAATCCATGCGGGCTTGTCTTTTAAGCCAAAATGGACAATATTGTACTGATTAGACAATAAATAGTTGAACATGGACTTTCATAAACCTAACATGTGATAGTGACACTGATGAACCAGGCTTGGGCGGAGCTAAATTCTACGTTCGATATGTTTTTTGAGGGCCTTAGAATTGGCGATGGGACGGAGAGGCTTCTCCAGTCACATTGTGGTGGTGTGTTTGGACGATAAAGCCTATTCACGGTGCTTGGAGGTCTTTCCCCACCGTTGCTTCTTTCAAAGGACTACCATAATTGATTTCTCCAGCGAGAAGCGGTTCATGGCTGGGGATTATCTCAGGATGATGTGGCGCCGAACCCAGTTCTTAAGTTCTTTGATTAAGCTTGGATATAACTTCCTTTTCACGGTACCTCTCTAACCTTGCATCATAAATTTTGGGATATTACAATCAGCTATTCAATTTGGTCGTTTTGATTTGTTTGTTTATATATATTTTCAGTGTATAAACTCGATCGGTTTTAACTTTATGAATGAATTAGAAGCTTTGATTTGATATGGTTTGCTGTTAATTGAGAAAGGATTTCTAAACAGATGAGAAATATTTTTTAATATATTATAAATATATTAATGAAACGGATAAACCTATTTAAAAATAAAATTTTAAAAATAAAAGAAAATATTTATTTAGATGATTTTGGTTTTTATTTGGGTCCCATAATTTTAAATAATCTAGCTGTAAGAAAAATTTGGGTTGGTTTTTGTATAATAATTATAGTTTGGTTCCGTTATTTCTTTCCAAGTTTGATATATTTATTTTTCTTCCAAACGTTTGTTATAAAAACAGGACCTGGATACACTTTGGCTTCAAGACCCATTTAATCGATTAGCTACGAATGTAGATTTTCAGATCGCTTGCGATTTCTTCTTCAACGGGAACTTCACAGACAAGCAAAATGCAGCCAATGGCGGATTTAAAATGGTCATGGCAAACCAAAGAACAATCGATTTTTACAACTATTGGTACAAGTCAAGACTAAGACGTTCTTAACTGGATCAAAGGCGATAAGTACATAGAAAAGATAAGGGCTCACAATGAGGTTTATCGATACAACCGACGTTGGAAATTTTTGCCAAAGAAACTGGGATATTACTAAAGTCTGCGTAATGCATGGGAATTGTTGCATTGGACAGGGCAATAAGCTTAAGGATTTAAGAGAAGTTATTGAGGATTGGAAGATTTATTTTGTCAATGGCGACCGGAAAAGAGGGTTTCGACAGTCGATGAGGTGCCGAAATAGTTTCTATCGGATGTTACACAGAAGGAGGGGTTAATTCGTCATTGGTGAAATAAAGCTATGCAAAATAACTAAATGGAAAAAAGAAAGAGAAAATTCCATAAAAATATCCTATTTAAATTTCATTAAGCTTTTAATATCTAAACTTTTTTGTTACCTAGTTTAATACCTCAACTACTTATTTTGCTCATTTTAATATTTTAAAAGTCTGTCCATTTTAATACCCAAACTTTATTTATTTTAATTAAAAATACTAATAAGTTTCAAAAAAATTTAATAAACTTCCAAAATATAAGCGAAAATATGAAAATTTCTGATTTTATTTTTAATCTTTAGGAAAGAAAGTTAGAAAATTATCGGATTTTTGTAAAATTATTTAAAATTAATTTTGAATGTAAAAATATGAATTTTTTTTTATATTTTAGAAAACAAACTAAATTCTATATTTTAAAATTTAAATTTTATTACAAAATTTAAGATATTTTTTTCAAACAAACAAAAAAATTAGAATTTTTGAGAGTTTTTTTTTGTAAATTTTAAAGAATTTTTAAGTTTCATTTAAAATTTATTAGTATTTTAACTAAAATAAATAAATTTTAGGTACTAAAATGAACATAGATTAAAACTGTGTATAGTAAAATGAGCAAAATAATTAGTTGAGTTATTAAACTGAGCATCGAAAAAATTAGGTATAAAAAAGTTTAATGAAATTTAGTTGCAGTATTTTTATGGAATTTTCCCAAAAAAAAATACTTTTCTTCTTTTACTAAAGACATCTTTAATGCATGTCTCTTAGCATGAGGTTCTTATTTTTCTTAAGAGACGTTTCTTAATTTTAACTAAGAAAACTTAAGAACCGTCTCTTAAATAAGAGACATAAGAGACGTCTCTTATCCGAAAAATGTTAAGAAAAAAAGATCAAATCAAGTTAAGAGTCTCATCCTAAGAGTCCCAAATTAAAAATGACCTAAGACTAGACTAGTGATAACAAGATTGAAAAACAAGGCATCATCAGCCCTGATGTCATTGCTAGTTTGCTTGTTTTTGCGTTTAAGGTAATTTCGTAGATTTTCCTTTTACGTTTGCCATTTGCGTGTGAATTTTGAAAATTATGTAAAAATGAATATTTTTATGTCCAAAATGTGAATTGTTTCCATTACAAAAATCATGTTACACGAACGTTATATTCGGATTGAGATCCATTAGTATATCCATCCAAAGTTCTAACAATACTTAGGTTTATCCTCGGTGAACCTTTAAATTCACCACACTTCTTATAATTAATCAAAGTGGCACATAGATTATGAACTAAACTTAGGTTCACCCCCTAGGGTGAACCTTTAAATTCACTTCACCTCTAATAACCAATTAAAATGTCACGTAAACTAATGAATAAAAATTATTAAGTATTTTTTTAAAAATTAAAATAGTTTAAAAAAAAAAATTAAAATTAAACCTACATCCTAAATCCAAGCCCTAAATCTTAAAACCAAATTCTAGACCCTAAACCCAAACCCTACACACTAATCTAAATTCTATACCTAAACCCAAAACCTAAACTCTAAATCCTAAGCCAAACTTTAGAACCTGAACCTAAACCTTAAATCCTAAAACTCTGAACCCAAGCTCTAAACCTTAAATCCTAAACCTTAAACCCAAACTCCAAACTCCAAATTCTAAACCCCAAACCCAAACCCTAAATCTTAAACCCAAATCCTAGACCCTAAACCTAAACCCTAAACATTAACCCAAACCCTAAATTCTAAACTCAAACTTTAAACCATGAACCCAAACCCTAAATCCTAAACCATGAACACAAGTTTGGATTCAAGGTTTTAGAGTTTAGGATTTGGGTTCAGAGTCTAAGGTTTGGGTTTAGAATTTATGGTTTAAGGTTAGTGTTTAGGATTTGGGTTTGGGTTAAGGTTTAGGGCTTGGATTTAGGGTTTAGAGTTTGAATTTAAGATTTAAGATTTGGGTTTAGGGTTTAGGATCTACGGTTTGATTTTGATTTTCTAAAATAATATTGATTTTTTAAATATTTTGATTTTCTAAAAATATTTAATATTTTTTATTTATTAATATACGTGCCACTTTGATTGGTAATTAGAAGTGAAGTGAATTTAAAAGTTCACCTTAGGGGGTGAACCTAAGTTTTGTTCATAGATTATTAAATAAAAAATATTTTAAAAAAATAAAACAAAATAGCTGAAAAAAATATAAGGCCAACTTTAATGACGCTAACGCCATTAACAAAACCCTAAATCTAAGTCCTAAACCCTAAATCTAAACCCAAACCCTAAATTCTAGACTCAAATCCTAAACCTAAAACCTCCTAACTCCTAAACCCAAACCCTAAACTCTAAACCCTAAGGTTTAGGGTCTAGGGTTTGGGCTTAGAATATATGGTTTAGAGTCTAGGGTTAAGGGTCTAAAGTTTGGTTTTAGGTTTAGGGTCTAGGGTTTTGGGTTTAGGATCTAGGGCTTGGATCTAGATTTAGGGTTTATGGTTTAGAATTTTAATTTAGAGTTTGGGTTTAGTTGGCGACATCGTTAAAATTGTCGGTATTATTTTTTCAGCTATTTTAGATTTTAAAAAGAAATTAATATATATATATATTTTTAATAATCTATGTGGAACTTTGATTGATTGTAAGAAGGGTGGTGAATTTGAAGGTTCACCATAGGTGATGAACCTAAGTATTGTTCCCAAAGTTCCTATGTATCTTATCTGATCGCGTCATTCTTTGGTATCTCCTAATGAGCCAGATTTGGAAGGTTGTATAAGATCTTCAAGCTGAATATGTCCTATTCTGTGCTACCACATGGTACATATCAATTACATGAATCACTTCATCAAAGGAAAAATGTCCTTGATTTTCTGCTTAATCGTCCGGAAAATCACTTTGATCCTTTAGATTAATTTGGCAATTGCTGGTGTCGTGTGGGTGTGAGGCTAACCCAAAAAACTCACAAAATGCATCTGAAAATTGTACATCATGCCCCCCAAAACTCCACAATTACGTGATGCCGTGCATTCAAGCAGATACAACCAAATGATGAATTGATTTTGTGAAATATATTTACTACTAAAATGACTCCTTATTCTTACACTTTTGTATGTGAAATCGTTTATAGAAAAGAATAAACTAGTCTAAGTTTGATTGCATTATTGGCATTGATCTACTTTTATACACCACCTTAAAGTCACAAAGGATATTTAACTTACCAGCTATCGGAATTGCGTTCATGTTGCTTTGACAACATATGGTCACCTACATGCCACGGAAATTACTATAATAGTTTGAGAACATATATAGAGACGCAACCTTTTCCCGTTATTCTAAAATATTTAGTGCGTACAGAGACAAAATGTAAACAAACAATGTAAGATTTAATATCCATTGTGACTTTTGACACGAGTTCGGAGATACATATACATGCGTGCAGGAGTCCGGAGATATATATATATATATATATATATATATATATATATATATATATAAACATTATAAAATAGAGAGATTTTGTAAGAAATATATTTATTAGTAGATGAATATTTCTATACCTTTATGTGATCTTATGGTAAATCTATATTTTATATAGATTGTTAAACTTTAAAGACACTTGATAACCAATAAAATGGTAACTAAAGGAGTTTAGTTCCTAATGAGTTAACTAATTGATAAATGAATTATGTTCTATAAGGTTTTTCACTTTGTGACTCATGAAAACATGTGTCAATGTAAGAAGTATTTGAAGTAAGTTCAATGGATCAAAAGAGAACAAGTTCGATCTATGAATGATTCTAGAAGTCTAAAAGATTGCCATTTCTTCGAGATGGACAGTTTAAATTTAGCGGATATGATCACGAGCCCGATGATCTTGTCAGTTTTTGCTTCGGAGATTGATGCCTTTCGAAGTCTACATGATAACTTTGAGAACGCAAGCCTGCTTCTTATTCTTCGGAGTGAGAATTTTTGGGTAGCACGACTAGCGAAGAGGCTAGGAACAAAGATTTTATTTTATCCCATATAGATTAGACACGGTTAGATAGAAGTGCTTTTCGGAGGACCTCTCGTCTTACAAAAAATTGGTCTAATTAAATGGACAGCTCACAAAAAAAAACACTTCCCACTTACTCAACTTTGATTGATAGTTGAGATTAATGAAATAAATTAGCCAAGGAAAAAAGAAAGCATTGGTGATGAAGTAATCCAAACTTGATGAAGAATTAAGGTCCTCTCCTCACCTATAAATAGATGTTTTTACTCCATCCTAAAGACATCACAATCTAAAGAGCAACATATACAAAATGGCTGTAGGCAAGGGGAGAGAAGTCTTAACTCTAACCTAAAATTCAAGATCTTCAACTCACAATCAAGAAGATTTCTGCAACAATTAAGGAAGCTAATCCGCTAATCCTTCTTATATTTCTATTATGTGATTAGTCTAGATGTTAAAGTTCTTAGGGTTGATGTAAATCATGTTTACATGTGGTATCAAAGCTAATGGTTATTAGAATCTAGCTAATCCGGAAAGTATAATAGATTTATTATTTAGAGAACTAAAGTAAATCTATACTTAGGTAATGAAAGTTACATTTAATTTAATGTTTATGTTTATTTATGTAAAACAAATAAGAGTTTTGTGAAAGATCTTAAATCATACATTATGTGTGTATTCTATTCCATCTTCTAAAATGAGAAATAATGAATGCATAATTTTTTCTATACATAAAGTATAGAATCAAATTAGTAACTTGTGCATGATTTGTATAAGTAATTCTTTCATATAAAGTAAAAAATTAGAGTTTAGATATCACCATAATGACTTTACTCTAAAATGATTTGTGAAATGAAAACTATTGTTCAAATAAGTATTTGATATTTTAAGTAATAATTAGTTACCCACGGTTAGACTATGTACACAAAATATGATCAAATAGCTTATAGATTGTTTGTATTGTGTAGGCTAAATATATTCATAGATAATTTAGTCTTAGTAACTTGATACATATCATAAATGTTTTTCGAATATCATATGCTTACTGATGAAAATATGGTTGCTACCCATAGGAACACCATAATTTCTTGGCATATGTATTTAATAAATGTATGTGTTGACTATGTTTAAAACCCTAAAGTTTAACTTGTTGTATCTCAAAAACTATAATTTTTTTTTGTTTGTGTGAAAGTTCGTTATCTATGGTCTCCTATAATCTAGTCTTTACTGGAACCAAATTTTTAGAATAGAAAGAGAAAGTTTCGTACACATTAAGAGTACTAGACTTGGATTTGTCACTCCGCAGGATGAGTCGAATTTATTAATAGTGGATAGTACTGAGTATGAAAAAGATTTCCATAAAGCTTGGGTGAAATTGAATAGACTGAGAATTATGATCTTAAGATGAAAATAACTTTAACAATTATATCTATTCTATTAAAATAGAAGTCACAACTCACTTCATGTGTGATTTTTTTTAGGTTGGACCATCTCCTAGATAATTGTTTTACTAATTTTTGTTATTTACATAATAATATTATTTTATTCTTTCTTTCTCCAAACAAATAAATAAGAGTATTTATTAATGGAATCTTTTTTCTGATTTCATTCCTAAATATATGTTTCTTAATTTTATTTTAATATGTGATATTATTATTTATATAATTCAAGATAAAATATAATCATATTTTTTAATTAAAATATCATTATAATGTATCTTTTCATCTAGATTTCAAGAGCAATATATAGATATTATTTATATAGTTTTTAGATCATAAGATAATAACAAAATTTAAAAAAATTAAAATATAGATCAAATAAGGAGGTAAATATGCATTAACATAGTTTATAATGCTTTTATATTTTAAATATTCACTATGAATTGATATATCTTTAATAATATTTTATGCTGCTCTTATACATTGTAAACTTAATTAATCGGCATATACACATTGATATATAAACTTAAATAATTTATTCTACTTTTATATTTGTATAACATTATACAAATAATTTATAATATAAATATACCAATTGTTTCATAGCTATCTGATCCTATATTTGGTATATAGAAAAATTTCTTCATATAACTTTGAAACAAATACCATATTATTTAACTATAAACTAATTTTTAAATAAATAGGTGTATAAATGTAATCAAAGATATTAAATAATTATATTTAAAAATAAATAAATAAAAAATTGATTCATGTAATAAATATGATCAGATGACAAATAATATATGTAACATATTATTGTAGTTGACATAAAATCTTAAAATAAAATAGTTTTACCAAAATAAAATCTTAAAATAATATGAATAATCAAATTGAAACATTAAAATGTCGTTCATATATAATATTACATTTTAAGATAAAAGAACACCCGCGCGGTTGCGCGGGTCGAAATCTAGTCTTTCCTTGTGATAGCTGAAAAAGCTAAAAATATCTTAAATATATTGAAGAACTATTTAAGACTGCAAGCAAATCCCTATTTGAAAAACGTATGGTAAATTTTACAACCATAACAGATAATGACAAAAGGTCTTGTATGAAGATTGCACTGAAATGATAAATCTTTCGCTTAAATTACAGAATTAAGAATAATTGTGAAAGATTAATTTCTTTTCCAATTTATCCTAAGCTCGACGCCTTCTCATTATGAACCATTCTAAATTGATTATATCGCCACTTATGTAAGATGGAGGTTGAATAAATTGGCAAGTAAAATGGTTCGATAGGAGGCTAGGTTCGACATAAGGTATTAAAATTGTCTATTATGTTCAAGGAGGCAGACCTAAGTAAGACATAAAATACCACCACCCATAATAAATATCAAGTAAATGAGAAGAAAAAGGCAAAGAAAGATGACACATGAAAATATTTGGAAACTTTCAAAAACATTGCAGTAAAATAATAAAATAATTTTGAAAAAGGTAACTTTTTAAGTTTCGTAAGGTTTTCTGAATATAATCTTATAACTAGATTTTGATCCGCGCTTTCAAAGCGAGGATATGTTTTCTTGATCATTTTGATAAAGTATGCATGAATTTATAAATTTTTATTATAAAATAATTATTTCAAAGTTTTTTATTATAATGTTTGAGTCTCAAACATCGTTTTATATTTGATCCAGGTTCGCTCTCAAATAAATAGACCCGGAGGTCCATATATTTTTATTATAAAATAATTATTTCAAAGTTTTTTATTATTTTTAATAAAAATATAGATAGTTTTTAGTTTAGTATTTATAAAAACACTGTAAACATCTCTAAAATTATTATATAAAATTTTATAGTAGATACTTTTTTGAAAATTGCTGTAAATAGATGTTACGATAATAAATATAATGGTAAATTTTGAAAATAAAATACTAAAGGATAAAAATTATACATGATTAATTATCTTTTTAATTTTGGAATATTTTCTAAATTAATTATTTAATTAATATTGATTAATTATGGTATCCAAATAAGGGAGTGACATTCCCTTCTAAATAACTACAAAAGGCAATGGCATAATGCTAGTAGGAATAGGAATTCTGATAGTATAGACTAGATTTTGACCCACGCTTTCGAAGCGCGTGATTTATTTCCTTTAATATTTTTTAGTTATTCGAAGGATCAATTTTTTTAAAAAAAATAAAAAACAATTATGATATTATCTGATATACGAAAAATTATTAGATACTCTAAAATATTCTTAATTTACCTTCTTATAGTAGGGAAATTATAATATTTTAAAAATTAATTACAAATATTGTGTAGTTCACATTTAATTTCGTGTTGCATAACGAAGAAGTTAATGATCATTCTTAATATACATGACTATATTAATATAGGGTTTAGGCAGAAGTTGGTTTGTGGTTAGTGAGTTTAAATGTTTACTATATATTCCTAGCAAAATATTAGGTTTGTTAGCTATTTTTGTGGAGGACGAAAACAATATGAAAATTCAGATCATGGCACGACACTAAAGCTTGGTATCGATCAACACCCCATAAACATCGATCGACACCACATAGAAAAGATTTAAAAACTTCACTAAAGACTAACATCAATTAACACTCATCATTATAACTTATCAAAAATCGATGGTTCATAGACATCCAATATATTGTTGAGGCTTTGAGCGCTCATATCGAGAAGCTAGATTTTCATGTCCAATATATTTTTGAGGCTGTAAAGAGCCAAGAGACAAATCCTAGGAAGTTTGATAGTGCTATTTTTGTGGAGGACGAAAACAATATGAAAATTCAGATCATGGCACGACACTAAAGCTTGGTGTCGATCGACACCCCACAAACATCGATCGACACCACATAGAAAATATTTAAAAACTTCACTAAAGACCAACATCAATTGACACTCATCATTATAGCTTATCAAAAATCGATGGTTCATAGACAAAAAAATTTCACATTTAGCCATCACTCCAACAACGGAAACAGAGTGATCAACGATTTATCCTCCAAATGTGAAAATAATTCGACCATTCTGATTTGGGTTTCTAGGCATCCTCTATAATACACATAGACAAGCCCGTATAACTTGATTAATAGCTATACAACCTACCATTATAGTTTGTCAGTTTAGTAATGGCTGATTACAAAATATTTTTGCCAATAATCATGATTTTCTCAAATCTAACATCAAATCAAACGAAGAGACAGTGTACACAAATTCCAATAGGTAACTAATACAAAAAATAACAATGATGCATACACCTTCAGTCAAATGTCTATGGTTTGATTTTTTTTTTTTTGTAAAATATTAAATAATATACCTATTTTAGTTTTAAAATACTAAATTTGTACAAAGATATTAGAAAATCGTAAATACTAAACAATGGCATAATTATAACTAAAAGCAAGAGTTGGTTAAAATCAGGTTAGGTACACACTTCCACATCCTCTAGATGAGCACAAAGGAAGAAACATTGATTCCAAACCCTAAACTCGAAAATTTGCCTTTGCGTATTAGAACTTGAGTCCTCATCTTTGCTGCCATGATTATTCCACTAGAAACCAACCCTCATACCTCAAATAGAAACACATACAACTTTCCCGGGGAAATCGGCCAATTCATACATCAACAGAGGGGCGCGGTCCCGATCAGTACATGCATACAGACTCTGTGCTAAAACATACATCAACACAATTTTTATTCAAATTTCATACATCAACCAAAGTGTTTAGGTCAATACATACTTTGACCGTGTTTCCATTATTCTAATTCTAACGGTGTCTTATGTGGACTTAACGGGGGGATTACGTGGATTAAGAGGATAATTATGTGGATTATGAGACAAAAATTAAAAGAAAACGGTGTCTTTTTGGGCTCTTCAACACGACGTCTTTTTTTTTTCAGAAACAAAACCTCTTTCTTTGTGGAAGTCGCGACAGAAGGAAGAATCGAAGTTTCAGAGAGAGAGAGAGAGAGAGAGAGAGGAGAGTAAAACCAGATTGAGAGAGAGAGAAGAGCTAATGTCTACCTCATCTAACCGTAATTCCTCATATGGTACTTGTAAACTCTATCACTTTCGTCTCCAGTCACGATTTTGATGTATATCTAGGATTTCTAATTGAGTTAGAACTGAGCAGCTATGAGCGCAAATTGGAGTTGCCGTAGGGTTGAAAGAGAAAGAGGGTTTCCGAGTTTTTGTAAGAAGTGTGGAGAAGCCGCTGAGATTTTTACATCTAAAACCATCAAAAACCCATGAAGACTTTTCCATGGTTGCCGTAATGGTAGCGAAGAGGTAAAAATTGGACTTTGGTTGATTTTTGTGTCTGTTTTAAGGTTAATCGATTGAGTTAGTTTGGTTTAAATATAGTGAACGATTTTGTTGTGTAGGATAAGAATCATTTGTTTAAATGGACGAATGAATCTTCTGTAGAAGAAATTGAAGATATGAAGAGCTTGTTTGATGAAAAAATTGGCAATTTGGAGCTTCAATCTCAGAGATGTGAAGATGTAATAAGAAGCTATGACGAAAAGATTGAAGATTTGGCTGATGCTTTAGCTGGATATGGGAAAGAGATGAAGGAGATGAAAGAATTGGTACACGGGTATGAGAAAGACATGAAGAACTTGAAGAAGATGGCAATTTGTGGAGTTGGAATGATGGTTTTGTATTATTATTTTGCTATGTAGTTGTGTGCTTGTTTGTTTGTTTTTTGCTTGTCGGAATCGGTTCTCGGATTGCTGGTTTTTGTAGATGTTAAACTTTAACGGCTTGAAGTAAGAGTTTGCTTTTTGTTATAACATAATAAGTTGCAAGATTATCAATTGATTTAAACACACAAGATTGTCATAACATAGGCAATTTTACAAAATAGTTCCATAAGTTTTAGAAAAAAGATTGTCATAACATCATAAGTCACACCTTAAGAACTCGAGAAACATCTAAAACAACAAAAACCAACATAGTGTGACTAAGTCGCTGCATACTTAAGACACATAAATCACACCTAAGTTTCCAAAACAAGCTGATAATAGCAAGAGAACCTGAAAAGAACCAAAAAGTTATTGTTACAAGATCATCACAAGTGTAATGATGCGTAAAATTTAACTAGGAGAGCAAACTTGAAGTTAGTCATTCAAGTTGGATGTTTGCGTTGGCTGGCTTGGTCCCGAAGCTTCACCATCGGCAAATGACATTGACTCTTCTTGTGAAGGATGTTTCTTGTTCCTTGGATAAGTCTTCCTCGGTTTGTTAGGCACTCCATCATACTTACAGTGTAGAGCATTATGCCCAGCCATACCACATCAATAACAATGAATCACTTTTAAGTGTCTTGAAACTTTTTTCCCTTTTGTTGGAGACTCATGAACCGACTTCTTCCTCTTCTGTGGATTCTTCCTACGACCTTTCTCTTGAGGTCTTATTGGTGGTTCAATCTGAGAACCAGGAGTATCTTTCCTGATCTTCATTCCTTCAATCGGAGTGATTGAATCACTATACTGCTTCTTCCATAGAGTGGTCAAGTAACAATCTGCCACATAATCTTTGGTATTCAGCTTTTTATCTAAAATCACCTTTAAAGCATGACGACATGGAATCCCGGTGAGGTCCCATCTTCTGCAGATACAAGTTCTCTTGTCCATATTGACAATGTAGGAAGTGCTATTCTCATCGACCTCCGAAACACCATTCGGACCAGGTGTCCTTTTCTTACACCATTTGTGTTTCTCCTCCTCTTCAGTGATGGTGTTTGCAACATTTTAACTATATTTCTTCCTATATCTCACCAATTTATTCTTCATCACCTCAATTTGAACCATTGCTTGTCTTCTCATGGTCTCAAGCATTTTCAGTAAAGGCAGAGAACGGGCTTTCTTGAGACTGCTATTGTAAGACTCTGAGAAATTGCCGAGTCCATCTTCGCAAGTAGAAGTGGTGTTGAAGAATGCACGAGTACAATTTGTAGGATCTCTCACCATCAGGTCATCATATATCTGAGAGTCAAATTCTTTAAGCTCTTTAAGTGCCGCTTTATAATTACCCTTGTTGAAGCTATTTGCCATTGCCCAAAACAGTTTTTTAAACTTAGGCTTCTTGGGGTGTAGCTTCTTAACGTTTCCATATACGTGTCTAGCACACATACGATGCTCTATGTGAGGAAGCTCTTCATCCACAACCTTTATAAGCCCCTGTAAATAATGAAAACAATAAGAAAATATTGTATTCAACAATTCAGACAATAAGCTCGCCATATTGTATTCAAAAATTAAGTAACTTACCCTTTGTTTGTCAGAGATAAGTGTGAACCCTTGACCATTTTGGAGGTTTAAATCATACTTTACCCTTTGAAAAACCACTTCCAATTGTCAGTGTCCTCAACTTGAACATTGCCCCATGCGACATGATATATTTGATTTTTTGCGTCTCTTCCCACAGCTGCAAGAAGTTGTCCTTTTGAAGTAGATTTCATAAAGCACCCATCAATCCCAATAATGGGTCGACAATAAGCTCGCCATATTATTTTCAGAGCTTTAAAACATACATAGAACTTGTCAAAGATCTCAACACCATCGTCTCTAATCATTGTTACAAAATCACACGTCGATCCATGGTTTGTTCTATCAAACATAATGAAGCAATAAGTTAGAACTAAACTTAATTGAGATTTGACCAATTTTTTTTTTTAATAATGCCCTAGAATTTGCTCTTTATAGTATTTTATCCTTGCAACTTGCTCATCAAACTCTTCGTTTATCATCTCCAATGCTCTCTTTCGAGACTTTCTAGCGATATCATGTGTCACTGTCAAGTTGTATCTATCTTGAATAATTTCTTCTATGCTCCATGGATTCAATGCATTATCCTGTCTAACCTCATTTATAAGAAGCTTAGCAATCACACTGTCAGTCAATAACCTGCAATACCCGTCTTTGGTGCAAGAATGATCTTCTTGGAATGACTTGACCATGTACTGATGCACTGATTTCTCATAAGAACAATAGATTCTGCAAGTACAAGGAATCTCACCCAATACAGCACACTTTGCCTTGCTAATTTGATTACCCCATCTTGTGTATTTGATATTCCAACCTCCCATTAATGCATATTCTAACACAGCTTCCTTAAACTCATTTATGCTTTCAAAAATCTTCATATTTTTGAACTCTCCACTTCCTCGTCGCCATCTTTCATATCCACTTTCGAAGTCACCTACTTCATCATCCGAGACTGGAGGTGTATCTCTATGAGCTTCATTGTACTCTTCCTCATCAACAAACTCACCAATTATTTCTTCTACACGCTCATCCCGCGGGTCTGGTTCACTATTCTCTCGGTCCTCATTCATTTCTATTCCAGAATCAGCACCATCTTGAAGATCTAATTCACCATTCTGCTGATCTAATTGACTATCATGCTGATATGATTCACTCTCTTCAGCCTCATTGTTTACATCCTCTTGCTCAAGATACACTTCCACCGTATTTACCCATAGTGTAGCATTACACATGTTTTGGAAGTTTAAACCACCATCACACAACACCTTCAAATCTGATAATCCTTTGTAAGGAAGCTTGTACCAAACTTGCTGCCCATACATATCAACAATCTCTGCCGAGATAATTCCACCAAATAAACATTGAGGAGTAGCTTCAAGATAATGAAAATTTCCACCAACATAGGTTAGACATCCTTCCAAATTCTCAAACTTCCTGTCATAGTTTATAATAAACGTAATATCCCTACTGCAACAATTACACAACACATCAGTTAAAGAGAAAATCATGAAAAAACTACAATTAATATATATTCATCATCCTATTACAGAAAATCATGATATGTATGGGCATCGAGTTTGGTACGAGCTTCCTTACGAAGGATTTATATTATCCTAGAGCACACAAGGAGTTCGACGAAATGTTTCTGAAAAAACAAAACGACGTCATGTTGAAGAGCCCAAAGCGACACCGTTTTCTTTTAATCTTCATCTCATAATCCACATAATTATCCTCTTAATCCACGTAATTACTCGTTAAGTCCACATAAGACACCGTTAGAATTAGACTAAAGGAAAAACGGTCAAAGTATTTATTGACCTAAACATGTTGGTTGATGTATGAAATTTTAATAAAAATTGTGTTGATGTATGTTTTAGCACAGGGTCCGAATGCATGTACTGATCGAGACCTCGCCCCTCTGTTGATGTATGAATTGGCCGATTTCCCCAACTTTCCTCCAAGACTTACACAAAAATAGTTTTAAATTTGATGTGATAGTTGGCAATTACTTGTATACGCTTTACGATGAAGTTACTGTCGCGGGTGAAGTTTGCTATGATTAGAGCTGCTTCTAAGATCATCTTCATTCATAAATTTCTCATACTTAATCCTTAAACATTATTATATTACTATTTAAATATATTTTATTAACTTATTATAAATATAATCTTTTAAAATGACATACACCATTACAAAACAGACCTGTGTAACTATAGTTTCCAAACATTTATTTTAAGTCTAATCGGAAAGAAACCATCACATTTTTTTCTACACTCTCTCATTTCTAATTCAATTTTAACTAGCTTATTTTCCGTGCATCAACGCGGACGTTATATCAATATTTTATAATTTTTGATAGTGTGTATTTTTGACATTTATTGGTATAATAATTTAATATATCATTTATACACAAAATTTGTTGTTGCTTATATGGAGTAATTTTATTTATTGTATCAAACTATCGATTGGATTAGTTGTTTATATATATCTGTCTTATGTAATTTACATTGGCATATGGTTATATAAAAATCTGCATGAAATAACAAATGTAAACAGCCATTTTATTTAATTTAATTTTCTAAAATTGACTATTTATATGGAATTGTAAAGTTTTAGTTATTATTAATAAATAATAAGGATTAGACTATAATACCATAAAAAAAATTTTGATGATTAATTATCTCTATTTTCTAAAACATGGAAAATATCCGAAAGAAATAATTTTTGTATAATTTATGGATTTATATAATATCATAAAATAAAATAACTCACGAATATATGTATACAAAGTTATTTTCATTTCCTATTTGCAAAATATACAAAGTGTATGTATAAGGTTTAGAAAGTACATATATAAACCATTTGTATAAGGTCTAGAAAAGATGTTCAAGTTATTTTCATTTCCTACGATCTATTCTATTATTAATTAACGTATGTCATAGCGTGTTTGTACATATTGTTTCTATTAGTGTTGGAATATTCTGATTTTTTTATATATATTAGATTTTGTTGTGGTAAGTAAAAGATTACAATCGTTACGTTTACGGTATAGCTATAGGAATCCGATAGTAAACATTAACCATGCCATAATTATTAGGAACAATTTTAGGAAGTAAAGAATATTGTTATTGATCTGATAGTAAAAATATATCATTTTTGACTATCCCCTATAGTAATGAAATCTACGTGGTTATATCGTGCCATTTGCTATTCTAATTACTTTAGCATAATACCATTTATTGGTTATTTAAATAGAAATATTCATATTTTTGATTACCATTTATATAATTAAAAACACATATGATTTATGGTTTGTAAAGAACTCTGACTATCATTTTCTACTTGATCCAAGTATCAAACATATGAAACTGTTACAATAGGAGAAACAAAATGATGAATCCACAGATTCACGATTTCTCGCGTAGAAACAATTTTATTATTTATCAGTATCATGATTCAGTTATTTGTCTCTGTGAAGTTCAAATTAAAAGAGAGAATTTTCCTTTCGGTCAACAATATCCAACAAAAAAATAATATCCAGGCAAAAAAAACAATATCAGAAAAATTCAAGAAAAAGAAACCATAAATAAACAATCTTAAAACAATGGTATTTAGAGTAGTTTAGATATTTTTTTTTTAAAATGGTATTTAATGTCAGTGGCATTAAATTGTAATTATTGAGAAAAATTTAGAGTCAATTTTTATTTGTATTCCTATTTTAATAGTTTAGATTATTTGTTTTAGTGAGAGACTCAAGAGTTCACCACTAATGCTGCCCTAAGGTAAGTTTTGCCGGAAGATCTTAATTGTATATTTTGTCAACAAAATGGTTATATTAATTTAAACACCGAAAGGGTTGGAAGAGATACAGAGGTAAACTCAACAGCAAGATGAATACAAAAGGCTACTACAATGAAAATAGAGAAAGATGTGTTTAACGAGTGAAAGGACCAGAAGAGACGCTTCAATTGAGACCCAATAACTAATGTTTGAACAAATAGTCAAATAAAATGATGTTGATGCACCCATATGAAGCTGAAATGTTGACCGGCAAAAACTTTTGGTGAAAAGCTCTAGAAATGTTGGTAACATCGAGAGAGAGAAATCCTATCTGACTTAATTTGACATTGAAACAAGCATGATCAAATCTGAAACCAACAAAGCTAATCGAAGAGACTAGGTGAACTCTAAAAAATCGGCATGAATATTGTTTGCTAAAGATGACGTTAAGACGGTTGAGACTATAATCAGTTCCACATCCATAGATATATTTGACGATAAAAAGCACAAGATGGATGAACCTATCGGAGGAAGAGACATATGGAAGTAGGTGGAAGTACCGGTCGAAAATTCCAATGGATGAGATGGCTTCCTAGAGATGCTGAGTATGGTGGAGTTTGGTGGCGGAGTAGATTTTTTAATCGGACCAACCCTTTGGACCTAGACATCACCGTGACGGGACCAATAAGTTGAAATCCAACTAAACCTAAGCAACTTGACATCTAACACATTCAAATTGATACTGCTTGAGAGATCCTTGGGTGGGAGACGAGGGTTTCATGTGGTGGAGGTTTACACACACCGAATCTGGACTGAGACTGAGAGGTAAAAACAGAGGTTTGAAAGCCCATCTCAAAAAAATGAAATCATGCCTCGTCGGGTGGGAAGTATTGAAAGTGGGATATTAGCCGGTTTAAAATATGGTTATTTTAAATATAATTTGGCTGGTTTAGTTCGGTTTAACTTACCATATATATACATGTAGATGACACTTTGTACAGTTAACGAGATTCAGATACAAAGATTTTCCTCTCTGAATCTTCATTCTCTCATATGGTATCAGAGAAATTTCAACTCATTTTCTCTGATATTTTTCTTTTCTTTAATTTCACCATAGATTTGTGAATATCTAGCTATATCTGAGCTTCGATTGAAGTTACGAATAAAAAAAATCGCTATCGGTGATTCGCGATCTTCGACTCTTATTTCTTTGTGAAGTCTTTTTTTTTTGTGATTCGATCTTCACTATGGCGAAACAAAGGAGGAAGATGAGGACTTGAAGCACATTATCGAACTCAGAAGCATCGGCGATGAGGAATCGATCACAACTTTCTGTTAACGAAGGAGAAGAACGGAAGTTGTGATTACGCAACCTCAGAGCTTTTATATCACCGTACCGTGCCAGGATCGACGTTCTCCGGTATGCAATCCATTGATAACACTCATAGTCCTTATTTCTTGCATTCACGAGATCATCCATGATTGTGTATTGCGAACCAGACTCTAGATGTTATGAACTATAATAACTGGTATATTGCGATGAGGATGAGTTTAGATGCTAAGAATAAGATTGGATTTGTGGATGGATCATTGCCTAGGCCGGATGAGAACGATCCTATATTCAAAATCTGGAGTAGATGTAACAGCATGTTCAAATCTTGGTTACTCAATACTGTGAATCGGGAGATATATGATAGCATATTGTATTATGATGATGCGGTGGAGATGTGGAATGATTTACAATTGAGATTAGAGTGGGAAATTTACAGAGGAAGTACCAGTTGGAGCAATCTATAGCAACTCTTAAACAAAGTTCGATGAATTTTTCTGATTATTATACCAAGAAGAAGACTCTTTGGGAGCAGCTATCTAACACAAAGATAACCACAAAAAGGAGATGTAATTGTGATCATGTTCATGAATTATTGGACGAAACATAAACAAGAAGTATAATCCAATTTCTTATGGGACTGAATGAGAATTTTGCAAACATTTGTGGCCAGAATCTTAACATGAAACTGAGACCAAATTTGGCTGAAATCTATAGCATGCTGGATCAGGATGAGAGCCAGAGAATTGTTGGTTCTACTCAGAGACAGAAACCTCCTCCAGCTGCTTTTCAAGTTCAAAACTCGGTGTCTTCTGATCAGAATCAGATTTTTCTAACTCAAGGTGGTTATAAAAAACTTAAGTGTTCCTATTGCTCCAGGATTGGTCATAAAATTGATAAATGTTACAAGAAGCATGGTTACCCTCCTGGCATGTTCAAAGGGAAGAAACCATCCTCTGTTGCTTCTACTAATTTAACAATATCACAACCTTCGGTGATGAGTGCAAGAGATCAACATGAAGAGATATCATGTGATAAGATGTCTAAAAATCAAATCCAGTAAATGATCTCTTACTTAAGTTCTCAGCTCCAAAACAACAGCGTCACCCCCACAACTGATAAAGCAAGTGTTTCTACTTCAACAACTGCCCCTGTGGTTTCTTAGATCACCGGAAGCCTTTCTGGTAATTTCATTTCTCTCTACAACCATTATTATCATGAAATGTTCATTTCTTCAACCTCTAAAGAAACAGATGTGTCTCATAGAGCTTGGATAACAGACTCAGGAGCTACACATCACGTTAGTCATGATAAGAACTTCTTTTCGGATTATAGACCCCTAGATCACACCTATGTCACCCTGCCTAATGGTTTTGCAGTCACAATAGTTGGTATAGGAAACATACATTTGACTAACACCATTTCTTTGTTTGATGTGTTATACATTCCGAAATTTAAATTAAATTTGTTGAGTGTGAGTGTTCTAACTAAAACATTAAATTCTGAAGTTTCCTTTACTACTACTGATTGTGTAATTCAGAAATTTACTCAAGCATTGATGATTGGTTAAGGTAGTCAAGTGGGAAACTTATATCTCTTGGATGTCAATAATAGACATAAGTCTTTTTTTTCAAAGGTATGTCATCTGTTTCTGTTGTTGGTGATTCTGCTACTTAGCATAAAATTTTAGGTCATCCATCTGAAGTTAAAGTCAATATGTTGTCAGATGTGTTTTATCTTTCGGTTTCAAAAAATCATATTTCGTTTAAATCGAGACACAACATACGTAAAAATGCTTTTGATTTGTTGCATATATATAGACACTTGGGGGCCGTTTTCTGAACCAAATGTAGATGATTTTAAGTACTTCTTGACTATTATACAGGATTTTAGCATATCCACTTGGATTTTCTTGATGTGTGCTAAGTCTGATGTCATTCATATCTTTCCTGACTTTATTAAAATGGTTGAGACTCAGTGCGAACTAAAAGTAAAGGCAGTTACATCAGATAATGCAAATGAACTCAAATTCACTGAATTTTATGCTGCTAGAGGAATTCTATCTTATCATTCTTGCCCATAAACTCCTGAACATAATTCAGTAGTAGAAAGAAAACACCAACATATTTGACATGTGGCTAGAGATTTGCTATTTTAATCAAATGTTCCTTTGAAATTTTGGGGGTGAGTGTGTGTTGACTGCGGTTTTCCTTATCAATAGATTACCATTTCATTTTTTAGATAACATGACACCTTATGAGAAACTAACTGGTACAAGACCTGAGTATGGAGCATTGGAAACCTATAATTGTTTATGTTATCCTAATACTTCCCCTAATAATAAACATAAGTTTGATCCTAGATCTAGGGCGAGTGTCTTCTTAGGATACCCTTCATGTTTTAAAGGTTAAAAACTCTTAAACATAGAGACACATTCTGTTTCTATTTCTCAGCATGTCATGTTCCATGAGGATATTTTTCCATTTGCATCATCAACAATTCGTGATGATGTAAAACATTCTTCCTCATACCACTCCTCCTGCTATATATGATGTTTTACTCATTGAGCAAACATCTTCTGATTCACATTCTCGTCAAGATGTGTCATCTTCTTCGGTTTCACTTCCATATGGAAGTAGACCTATCCGTTCCAACAACCCTCTAATTTGCAGGATTTTCATTGTTATAATCTTACTCCTACTCACACAACCCCATAACCGATTACAAATTATGTCTCTTATTCTTATTTATATGGACCCTTTCAAGCTTTTATCAATTCTATCACCAAGGTTAAAGAACCACAAAAATATAAATAAGCTTTGCTGTATAAGTTGTGGCGTGATGCTATGGGTGAAGAGATTGGATCTCAAGAAAGGACTAAGACATGGAGTATATGTACTTTGCCTCCAGGAAAAACACCTATTGGGTGTAAGTGAATTAATAAGGTGAAATATAATCCTGGTGGTACAGCTGAGAGATATAAGAGTCGACTTGTGGGTCAAGGTTACACCTCAAGAGGAATGAGTGAATTATAAAGAAACTTTTTCTCCTGTTGCAAAGCTTTCTAAAGTTCGTATCATTATTGATATAGCTGAAAAGATGAAGTGGTCCCGAACTCAATTAGATATTCTAACGCATTCTTGAATGGTGATCTCGATGAAGAGATTTATATGAAGCTTCGACCTGGTTATGAAGAGATAACAGGTACTACTTGTCCGCCTAATGTTGTTTGTCGACTTCACAAGTCCCTTTATGGACTGAAACAAGCGTCTCATCAATGGTATTTGAAGCTTTCATAAACTCTATTGAACATGGTGTTCAGAAAGTCTCATCATGATCATACCTTGTTTGCTAAGAATGTTGATGGTAGATATGTGGCAGTGATGGTATATGTAGACGACATCTTAGTTGCAAGCAACAATGATGATGCAATGAGGGAGTTTGTTGAGAATCTGGAGTCTCATTTCAAACTTCATAATCTTAGAGAAGCCAAATACTTTTTGGGATTGGAGATAGCGAGATCAAAAGAAGGTATCTCTGTGTGTCAGAGGAAGTACATCCTCGAGTTATTGGATGATACTGGCTTTATTGGTTGCAAGCCTTCCTCTATTCCTTTAGACCCTACTGTTCGACTGTTAAAAGAAACAATCATACCCAAAGATGATTCTAAGGTGGTTCATGAAATGGGGGCATTGTTACCTTAACCTAAGGTCTATAGGAAATTGATGTGAAGATTGATGTATTTGGCCATTACGCGTCCAAATATAGCTTACACACTGACTAAGCTATGTCAGTAATCTTCTCGTCCTAGACAAGCTAATCTTCAAGCTGTACATAAACTTCTTCGTTACCTTAAAGGAACAGTGGGACAAGGAGTGTTTTACGTAGCTGATGGCGTTTTTGATCTGCGTGGTTTTGCTGATGCAGATTGGGGATCGTTCGCAAGTCTATCACAGGCTATGCAATGTTTTTAGGCGGTTCCTTGGTCTCGTGGAAGTCAAAGAAATAGAGGACTGTGTCTCGTATCACAGCGGAAGCAGAGTTTAGAGCATTGGCTGATACATCGTGTGAAATAGAATGGATCACTAGTGTTATGACAGATCTTCTATTGCCTTTGCCTATGCCCACTCATCTGTATGGTGATAACGCAGTTTTTTTTGCACATTGCAAACAAATTTTTGTTTCACGAAAAGACTAAACATGTTGAGCTAAAATGTTACACGATTCGGGAAAGGATTGACATCGGCATGATCAATACAATGCACGTACATACACATAACCAACTAGCGGATGTCTTGACAAAAACATTGTATCCTGCTCCTTTCCGAGAGCTCATTGGCAAATGGGACTTCTCGACTTATACTCACCTCCATCTTGACGGGTGGTATTAGCCGGTTTAGAATACGGTTATTGTAAATATAATTTGGCTGGTTTAGTTTGGTTAGCTTAACATATATACATATAATGACATTTTGTACAATTAACGAGATTCAAATACAAACATTTTCCTCTCTGAATCTTCATTCTCTCATATGGGATGAGAGCATCAATGTATGAGTTGAAAGTATTTGTCGGTTGATAGGAGTCTTGACTTAAACCTTAATGAATTCAGACTGTCAGGATTTAAAATAATGATGACTGAGCGGCGACAACCGAGAAGTGGGGATGTGGCGGTTGAAATGCAAGGTGGCAGTTGGATATTCCAATATAAAGCAAGTAGGTTATAGCACGGCGGAAGGATGAAGGAGACTCGTCTGAACAGAACTCCGGTCAGATGAGATCGGGGACCGAGCAGAGAGAGAAGGGTTTGTGGCGGGAGAGGCTCAGATCTGGAGCTCTGAGGTGAGTATACCTCCCTTTCAGGTGAAATTTTGATGGTAAGAGGTCCAGCAAGGCTTATCGAAAGCAGATCATACTCTTGGAGACAATAATTAGTGATGGAGAAAGGATTTAGGGAATCTCCCAGAAAATGTAGCACCGGTGAGCCCAACACCGCGATGGGGAAAAGGACCGCTAGAGTGAGGAGGAGTGAAGATGAATACGAGAAGTTCCGTGAATGATGACAACGAAAATGTGACTTAAGGATGAACAATATGATATCGAGTAGATATAGCATGAAGGCCGACGCCAACGGCTAGGGCCACCGCGGGCATAAAAATCAGATCTGGCTGCACTACCTCGATTTATGTATTTTTCCACCTTTTTACCTGATTGTGTTTTCTAGATATTCGTTTGTAATCACAAATAACATCACGTATATCTTTGATTTTAATTATATATAAACCATAGCTGGTAAAAATGATAAAGTAGAAGAAAAAGAGAAACAAGAATACTGTAAGAGATCTTGTAAGAGCCTTTAAACTATTTGTAACGCTCCAACCTCTCACGGTTAATAGGCCTCCCACGTGCACTATCTCGGCCGGTTGGCTCCATTCCATGCAACTGGTGGTGCGTTAATTTTTGGACGCTTGAAAGTCTTGTTTACTGACCTTGCAATCATCACATGACATTTCCTCGTGTTTTGAACTCACTCACAAGGTATCGCGAATCATTTTTTGATAGGTCATGATATGCTTGAATTAAACTTTAAGGTACTCTCTCAAATAAAAGTTTCAATCGTAGTACATAAGGATCAAATCTGCATGGACTGTGTATCACACAATAGACTTATGGTTTCAAGCAAAGTTAAGCCAAAATGTAGAAAAACAAGAAAACAAAGCAATAAATAGAAAAGATACAAAACATATAGATAAATATTAGATCTAGGAAAATCAAAACAAGTGATCAAAACTGCAATCAACAGATATCAAGGGTTCGTTAAGAACATTTATCGAACTCGAATGCAAAAGTAAGTTATCCAACTCTCTCTCTGCGATAAACTATTAGATGCCTAACTCTAATCAAATACCAACTCTCGTTGTGAATATGATGAATCAAACAAGCATTAATCTAGTTTGATATTGTTCAACTAAATCCTGGACCAACTCTCCCTGCGATCATATATTGATTACACTCTCATGTCTCACAATAATCTATGAATCATAGTTAGCTAGTCTAGAAAAAATCATGAAGAAAAATCCTTGTGTAGAAGTCTATGAATAACCATAGCAATCAATCAATCATCAGTTTGATATTAAGCTCATGAAATCCCTAAATCTAACAAGTGGTTACTGAGACATGATCAGAGAGAACAAAATAATAAACTTAATATAATGCATAAATAAATCCACGAGAGTTGCAAGAAGACTCCCGAAGGAATTATTCTCTTCTCTTCCAATCTCAAAAAAAAACTTAAAAGAAAGCCTAAAGAAAGCGTAGCCGTCAACAGGGGCTGGAAAATAAGCTAAATAAGTTAAAACAAGTTCATGGACTTCTTTGTAAATATAAGGAGCTTTGGGCCAAATTCTAATATTTGAAACTTGCTTTAAACTCCTTGGTTTGTTTTGCTAAAAAGGGCGTCATTTGATGCCATGATGGCGTTGCTCGATGCTGTTCATAAACCTCGACAGTTTTCTCTCGAGCGTCAGACAGACCACTCTTTAGATAACAAGTAATGGTCAAAAACCGATAAAAACCTTGATATATCAAATCCCTCATGTTTATCCTTTGCTTGCCCCAAGCAAAACATAGGATTAGGTTTGAAAACATAGGAGCTCGCCTTTCCAAGAACCACCACCTCTACAGTGTTGCAAGCCACATCAAATCAATATAAACCATAAAAGGCACTTCTATGTTTTTGACCTTAGCTTAACAACCATACCATCCAGCACATAGCTCACCAAATACCATATAACATACCCTCTACTGACCTCATTTCTAAGATAAATGTGTAGGCTTCAACGTGGGAATATCAATCAAAGAACACATGGACTCTTACCCCAAAAATATCTGAACACACAAGGAGTCTTCTTTGCTTCGTTTCGTCTCTCTCTTCTCGCTGTACTCAGTCAACGTTACCCTTTTTTTAAAAGGTATCATTTTATTATTTTAACTGACTGATATTTTTGGACTTCCATGAATCAAACTCTAATGTTATCCCTTTGATAATTTTTTTTCTTTTCTTCTTCATTCTTTTCTAAAAGGGAAAGAGAGAGGAACTAGAAACACATATACTTTTACTTTCCAAACCTGCAGGTGTAATTCGATCCAATTTATATCAAGCCCCAATATAAGCAGATTGAATAGATTGTGTTGGAGGTCAAATTTGGTTCCTTCAGCCATTCTTAGCAAGCGTGGATGTTACTGGCAGGCCGATCCACTTTGTTGTTTCCATTCAGTATATCATGCAGTCAGTAACTCAAAAAATTGTGCTAGAGAATGCTTATGTGGTTTGTTCCAAGAAAAAGTTTATTACCCCTAATTGAGTTTATTTTGACTCAATAAAATAACATAATTGACATTTAAAAAAACAGAGTATCAGTCCATACCTCCCCCAGACTTAAACAACATTGTCCCCAATGTTATCCAGCCCGAGAGTGGCGAAATAAATAAATAAAATATGTAAAATTTAACAAGGAAAATCCAATTTTACCTACCCTCTGTAATGAGTGTCGATCGGTGCAGGGAAGTACCGATCAACGATTGCATGAAAGTGCGTCCACCAACGCTGTCCAGCCATCGGTCGATGCTAGTGATTGAATCGTCTTCCTCTGATCTTTTTCTTTTTTTTTTCTTTTTTTTTTTATTTTTCTCCAACCGCTGTCGCTCGATGCTGCTACAGTTTCGTTTGCTAGTCTGTTTAGAGTGGTGTCGAACGCTGCTTGGAGGGCGTCGTGCTAAGCTATTGGACCTATGGTCACACGACTAAACTCTTTCTCTTACTGCGGCTGGTGAATCTGAAACAGAAGGAAAGACTGTAAGTAAACAAATAAAATAAACGACTTAGACTAAACTCTACACCTAGTCTAAAGGTGAATCAATCAGTTTCTGGCCACAACACCAAATTTTATATGCTGAAATTAACCTTTAGTTACTCTCTCAAATAAGTGGTTCATAGTAGTGCTTAAGAATCAAATCCAAATATACTGGTGAACACAAAAAGACTTATGGTTTCAAGCTAATCTAAGCTTGAATGTAGAAAACAATAAAATAAAGCAGTCAATAAATAGGTTGCAAAATAGATAGATAAGTGTGGGAATCGAAATTCGCACTGTCAAATTTGTTAGCGGAAGAAAGCGTAGCTTTCCTTCAGGTCCGGATTCTCTGCGAGAGCCAACGACAAGTGATCAAATAAATGCGGAAATTACAGAAAGACAACAAAATGAATTTGTAAAAAAGTAGATTATTATATCGAATTTGCTTATGAGCATTCCAGAGACAAAAACACACAAGCAGTTCGTCTGGAAACATTATTACAACGAAATTAAAATAATATAGACAGTAAGAACTAACTAATTTTGCTAGGCAGTAAGCCCTAACTAAGTTCGCTAGAATGACCACCTATGTCGAGAATACCTATGTGAGCCACACCTCGTTTAGCAAAAGACGAAAAATGTGAAAAAAGGTTTTACTGATTTCAGACTGGACCTTATGAAAGACTACCTACATACCTCTTTGGAGGATCAAGCCGAACATAGTTCAATTCAAAGTTTGAACAATAAATTGAACTGTCTTTGTGAGTTCATCTAGTAACCGAGTGCAAGACATAAAAAACCAAGCATGTCGAGAATAATGCCTATGGTTTCTAAGTGCAAAGAGTTCTAAGAGCCAAAAATCGTCCTCTTTCTTCTCTTCCTCGAATGTTCTTATATATGCCTCCAAATTTGTCGTCTTTCCCTATCTGTCGTTATTTGTGTGTGTCCTCTCCGAAGATTTTTCCTTATTTGTTCGAGATTTGAGTTTATCCTCGGAAATCTTCCATTTATCCTCTTTTTCCTTATTACTTTCCAAGCCAAGTAAACTGTAATTGCATTTTGGCATGTTCTCACGTTAAACCATAAGTAGGATTTAGTCGTGTTTTAGGCTGTTTCGGGCCGTTTTATGATTTTTGCATTTTTATGGTTTTTCTCAGATAAACCGTGGTTTTGTCTGATGTACGTTTCTTTATGTCGTTGGTCTTATTAACTGATAAAAATAAATTCATTTAGTTGAGGATACGATGGTGTTAAGTTAACCAGTATCGTCAAGAAATTTTAATTTAAACTTTTACGAGAAAACAAAGCCATGCTTGTTTTCTTTGTAAAATCTCAACATAAACTCCGATTGCGAAAAAAATGAAAGACATTTCGATCAATATTCAAAGGAACAAAATGATGACAGCCTCATTGGAAGATGAAGGATCCTATTTGGAAACATGGAGGAGAGAGATTGAGTTTGGTGACATGGTCCATCTAGAGAGGGAGTTTGGCGACAAGGAGGAGAGAGAGAGAGAAAGTTTGGCAACTTGGAGGAGTAAGAGGGTGAGTTTGGCGACATGGTAGAGAGATAGTGAGTTTGGCAACATGGTAGAGAGAGAGTTTGGCAACATGGTGTAGAGAGAGAGTGAGTTTGGCGACATGGTGTAGGGAGAGTGATTTTGGAGATATGGTGTAGAGAGAAGAGTGGGATTTCGAGATGGAACTAATGAAGGGTGGTGATGCCTTTCCTTCGTTCGTTCTCATTCCCTCAGTTGACTGCTTTGTAGACTTTCAGAACTATTTGATTTGTTTTACGCAAGTTTTTTTCCGTTATAAATTTCAGAAAGATGTTTTGCGGAAGATTGCTTCATAAATTTTCCCATGAGGTTTTTCCGCGGAAACTTTTCGAAATTTGTTTTCGGAAGATTGTTTCGTAAAACTCGTTATTTCTCTTAAAAGCCTTCCATAAGAACGTTTTTTCGATCACTTCATGTTTGGATGGAAAATCTTTTATTCTTTGTCATGGATGAAATATGCGAAGCTTTTTCTTGTATCCTTATGCATATAGGTTTTTCTTATGCCATATAGTTTCTTCGACATTTCTGGATCATATTTGCTTAACGACCAATTTCTCGGAGGACTTTAGCCATTAATTTTTCCATAACTGATTTTGACCCAACAATAAGCATTAAATCTAGGGAAATGAAACAAGTGAATCAAAACTGCAATCAATAGATACCAAGAGTTTGCTAAGAACGATTCTCGAACTCAAATGCAAAAGTAAGTGATCCAACTCTCGCTGCGATAGACTATCAGATGCCTAACTCTAATAAAATACCAACTCTCATTGTGAATATGATGAATCAAACAAGCACTAGATTCAGTTTAATATTTCTCAACTAAATCCTAGACTAAATCTCGCTGCGAATAAGAATTTACTACAACAAAATTAGGTTCATGTATTGATTACACTCTCATGTCTCACAATAACCCAATGATCAAGTTCATAGTTAGCTACTCTAGAAACAATCATGAAGAAAAATCCTGGTGTAGAAATCTATGAATAAAACTAGCAATCAATCAATCATCAGTTTTATATTAAGCTCATGAAATATCTACAATTACAAGTGGTTACTCATATATGATCAAAGAAAACATAATCATAAACCGAATAGAATGCAGAAATAAATCCACAGGAGTTCCAAGAAGACTCCTGAAGGAGTTCTTCTCTTCTCTCCCAGTCTCAAAACAAAACTTAAAAGAAAGCCTATAGAAAGCGTAGGCGTCAACAATAGCAAGAAAATAAGCTAAATAGGTTAAAACATGTTCCGAGACTTCTTAGTAAATATAAGGAACTTTGGGCCAACTATAATTATTGAAACTTGCATTAAAATGGTCGGTTTTTTTACTCAAAATGGCTTCGTTTGATGCCATGGTGGCATCGCTCGACGATGTTCATAAACCTCGACAGCTTTCACTTGCGTGTCAGACATACCATTGTTCAGTAAAACGAGTATAACTTTTGATCTAGGATCCTGATTGACCTCAAACCAGTGGCATTAGAAAGCTAACTTAAATATATAACTTGTGTAAAAACATGAGATCAATTTTTTGGAAGGCCTACATCCTATGCGAAACTTCTGATGCAATTGCACAGTTTTGCATCTCAAATACCTCTAGAATCTCCAAAGTTACAAAAAAAAAAACCTGAAAAGACCCTGAAAAGACTCCAAATACATATAATAAACTCTCAATATGACTTATATCATGGTCAAAAACCCGTTAAAACCATGATATATCAGGTCACCCATCCTTTCCCTGCTTCAGCCCAAGCACGCTTAACTTTGGAGTTCTAAATGGATGTGTGACCGAAAAGGTAAGTGCACTTCAATAACATCGGCAACCAAACAAATTCTATTAAGCCTTTCCTCATATACCAAAAAATGGTATGTTACATTTCACCTCCACTCAAAGAGGGCAACGTCCTCCTTTCGCACCACGACATGTATTAAGACGCCTCTCGGTAAGACTCGAGATGGCTAACAAGCTATGATACCACTTGTAACGTTCCAAACGTCCACGAATAATAGGCCTCACACGTCCGCTCTCTCGGACCGTGGGTCTCATTACATGTGATGGGCGGTGCGTTAAATTTTTCCGAAGGATCGACAATCTTGTTTACTGACCTTGCAATCACCACATGACCTTTCTCTATGTTTTGGCCTCACTTTCACGGTATCGCGAATCATTTCCCGATATGTCACCCATCCTTTCACTACTCCATCCCAAGCATGCCTAATTTTGGACTTTTAAATGGATGTATGACCGAAAAAGTAAATACACTTTGATGACATAAGTAGTCAAACTAATTATATTAAGTTTTTTTTCTCATATATATCAGAGATCAGGAGTTTAATTTTACTAGGTTAAGATTGTTTATTGAGCAGAACACATAGTTTACACAATAAATTCCAAATTTAAGTACATGATATGATTAGGATGTCGATACAGCTGTGGTAAATCCTCTGTCACTTTAGTACTCTTTGATAGCTTCTTCTCCAATAGTGCACACATCTTCTCGTTAAATTCATCGATCTTTGCCTCGATCGCTTTTTCATTCTTCTCCAGCTAACAGAAGGAATCTCTTAATCTCTGATTCTTCTCGATATGCGATGATGTATGCTCATGTAACGTTGACAATATAAAATCCAAGGTAACCGGTGTTCCGATTGACTATCGCCGTCGTATCTCGTGTTTTTTGTCATCATTTTGGCGAGGTTTCTCGATACAGATCGCTCACTACACACCAATTTGATAAAACTTGTGTATATTTCTCTCTGAATAATGTATAATAGTGCATACAATTCTGCTCTCTACGAGAGACAAGCCCCAAAGTCACCAAATGACTAACAAACGTATTCCTCTTGGGTCCTTTTATATACTCAAGACCCAAGTACAATTCCACCACCTTTCTAGAACTTGTAACGACTTCTTAACAAACTCCTTTTAAGTCATCAATCCTCTGCCAAGTCATTAATCCTTTTTTCTTCATCTTCATTCCTCCTTAATTCATCCCTTCTCTTCCTCACGTAGACCCTGTGAAGCCTATCATATTCTAAGTTTGCTTCCTTGCGATTTTTTACTGCTGTGTGCATTCCGTTCGTTACATTGTGACTCTTTACTGCTTTGTGCATCTTGTGTCATATCTGTTTTCAGATTTTCTATGATTTCTATTTCGATGTTTTCTCGATAAGGTATGATGTTTACATCTTAATGACTATGACTCGTTGTTGCTCTAGTTTTATCAGATATTTAGGATTAGTTAGACCTATTGATGGAATTTGTGAACATCTTAACCACTTCTCTCTCATGGGACATTCAAGATGTCTAGTTGAAATTAGAGTAGAACTTCATCCTTTGTGATGTTGTTCTAAAAAGGTGGTGGTATTTTACAGCAACTCCTTGCATCGTTTGTTTTTGGTTTGTTTGGAAAATCATTGTCAAGCTTATTCATATGTGGAGTTGTTCTTTCTTTTCAATCCCCCACTATGGGAAAAGTGTTTATGCAAGGACAAAGATATGCAAGAGATTTGGTCCTTTTGAGGATGAAGTCAATGTTCTCCTCTCGGGGCCTTTTTCTATCAATTTCTGGGACCTCACTTTGTTTTGGACCAAGACAAGAGAAGATTTTTAGTCATCTCAATAGCTTATGTTTCAAGTTAAAACCACATCTATCCGCATCTATGTTATCTCGGGCTTGGTTGCGGAGATGCTGGTGTACAAGAGGGATTTTATATCTGGTTTGTTTTCAGAGTTTCAGGCCCTTGATATGTTTTCTGATCTAAGAGTTCTCAGATCTTATATCAATTCACAAGGAATTTTTATCAATTTTGAAGATTGGTTAGTCAGCACAAGCTTCTTATGCTTTTTGTCCACAACTATTTCTTTGCCTTTTATCATGTGTTTTAACATTGTAAATGATTTTTATTTTTCTACTCTAGTGGCATGTAAGGCTCTAAAAATTGTGATGTATAAGAGGAGAAAGCCATACCAGGTATAGTTGTTATATTACCTTTAGATGTGGAAGCTTCTGCATGATTTTTTTATGAAAGTCTGAAGTTGAGTATTGAAGTACCCAATCACTCTTTGATTTTGATCTTTAGATAGACGATTCACCAAACCTGAAAGATTGTAAACATTGGTAAAAACGTCATTATATGAAACAAAGACTTGAATAACAACTAGTTTGTAAGAGGATGGAGCCTTTGATGAACGAACATTCTTCTTTGATTGATTTTTGTGTTTATGTTTGTAACCAATTGGATAGTCATGTTTCGTGTAGCATGTATCAACAATATGTCATGTATAACCACGATGACCACATATTGGCTTTATCTGTTGCTTAGAATTATGAGACCCTTGATAAGCATTGACTGGACCTTGAAGATGATATGAGGTAACAACATTAAACAAAGTCTCATTCGGGATAGGATGAACTTCTTTGAAAGTCATCTTGATCAAGAAAAAATTAAATCTGGTACATGCTTCTTCATGATGATTTGACTATAGATGAAAGAATAAGAATCATTCAAACCAGCCAAGAACATTATTACTTTCGAATCATTTGCTTTAGTCTCCATAGTTTGCAACAATCACAAGTATAACAAGTCTTTTCACTGCTAGCACCATCTAGCTCATCCAAAAGTGTCGTTAACATAATGTAATAGGTATATAAATCCATAGCTCCTTGATTAAGAGTCCAAATTTGCTAAGAAAACTGATATGATCTTAAAAGATCTGTAATGTGAAATTTATTAATCAAATATTTCCAAAATTTTGAGGCATCGTTGAACCTCAAAATTCTCTTATATATATGCTTATAAACTGAGTTTAGGATCCACGATTTCACCGTTAAATTGCAACGAGAAAAAAATATGAAGATATGATGAGAATCACTTGGCCGAAATATAGTTCCATCAATAAATGTTATCTTATTTTTTGCATCTAAGGCTATAGTCAGTGCAATACACCAAATATTGTAATTCGTACATCAAGTATTTTAGAAGTGACTGCACAACCTGGATTATCACCACTGGTGAGATAGAAGGAGAGTGAATGCTATTAGGAGACATTGTAAATGAAACATAGGATCCGGTGCAACAACCTCTAGTGTTGGTTATCATCGAGTCGATGAAGTAGCTTTCTTATTTGAACGTACATATCTTCAAGCAATCACCATTTTGACAGTTTTGAAGCTTCAACAAATAATCCAATCCGCGAAATTAGTGATGGTTGATGATCAAACCAAAATATGTATCGCAAGAGAGAAGCGAAGCGTCGAAGAGAAGAATCGATTGAGGTTTTAATCCTAGAGATCTGATACCATGTTAGAGTGTAAGAAAGATTGAAGAAGATGATTAAAATGATAACAAGATTCTTTTATTCGTCATCCTCGATTCAGTTACAAAGTGAGCTCTTTATATAGAGAGTGTGAGTGAGCTAAACCAAAATAAAGTTACCTAATCAACATTTTAATTAGTTTAGACCTGTACTTATTTTCCTTTATCTTGATATCAACTTCTGTTTATATAGTTTCAATTTCTGTTCCGACTATTAACGGAGGTTTGGTCAAGGTAAAAACTGGACCAACCTCAGAATCAGATTCGAGTTATAATCCATAAATACTCTCTCTATTTCATAATAGATGATATTTTAGAAGGCTTTGTTGTTTCACAATGGATGATGTTTGATATTTTAATATTAACTTTACTAGAAACAATATAACTAACTAGATTTTGTAATATTTTCTATGATTGGTTAAATGAATTTTTAAATTAAACTTTTTAAATTTTTTTAAGTCAAAACATCGTGTATTGTGAAACATATGGAGAAATTAAGAATATAAAGCAATAACTAAAGGCTTCATTATTACACGTGGGGCTTAAGGCGCTTTCTTGGACTATGAAATACATGCTACAACTTTCAAAGTGTAAACATTTTGGCACTGATTCTAAGGATATAATCGTGATGATCAAGATTCTAAGGATATAATCTTGATTATTCAAGATTCAGGAGTATGTCCAAATTTTTCAACAGAATTAAAGGAGCTAATAAGAGCAAATAGTAGATTTATGATTTATGTATTGTGTTTCATTCTCGTTTTGAAAAAGTTGACCCATATTCATCAGCCAGGATAGAAAGAGTGTTTCATAGGTATTTCTATTACATGAGTTGTTCTATTCTGGTTTATTTCCTAGACCACCTCGAACTTTAAGTAATAGAATATCCGTTTGGTGAAAAAAATATAGTGGCTTCAAGGTAATTACCTCTTTTTATTATTCTTGTAATGTATTCTAATTATTAGCTTAATTGCTTATAATAGTTAAGGAAATTTTGTTTGATGTAGCTTATGATAATGGAAATGAATATGAAACTCTAAAGTTCTGAAATGGAGCGTTACTTTGCCTCTAATTAAGTTACTTCACATGTATATATGAAATTTGTGTTGTTTCAAAAAAGCATATAGATTTTTAAATATGATTTTCAACGGTAGGTCATTATATGATATATTTAAAAGATATTTGCTTCTTCAGGAAACATTTCGTGTTTTAATACATTTTGCTTCTGCTTACTCAATTAATTAACTTTATAGAAAGAAAAACAATAGTTCATATTTATCTACGAAGCAAGCAATGTGCAATTAACCAGAGTAAGTATTGCCAGAAAACATATGAAACAAAAAGAGAAAATGATAATCAATTAGTTGTGCAAATACGTTTACCATTAAAAGGTACCAATCTTTTTACAACTTATATCTCTTTACCGAAGATGATTAATGTTACTGAAGTTACTGAAAAATAAATGATATGAAGTCAATTCTAGATTAAGCTATACGTCGTCGGTAAGTTGATTTCTAGTATGTTTCACATCAGTCGCATGCATAAAATATTGATCACTTAGTGTATTGGTTGTCACTATATCACCATCCAAGTTAAAATATGATATAACACATATTATAAACAAAACGTCTCTCTCAGTCTCCTCAAAACCTCTACCTTCTCTCTAGCGTTTTTCAAATCTTCATCTCCGTTCACCGGTTTCGGATGCTTCCATGGAGCCAAAATCGGGATAATTTTTTTTATGTTTAGTTTCTTCCCTGTTTTTCATCAGTTGAGTTGTATGTGGATTTTGGTGGTGAAAAGCTTAACTTTCAGACCTGGTCTTGATCTGTTTCGGGTTAGCAATATCAGCGGTGGTGGTTCGTCTTCAAGTTGTATGCACCTCCTCTCCTTTGCTGCTGTCTTTGGCTTCTTTCCATTTTGATCCTTCATCCGTTATGGTTCTCCTCAGATGTCTGACCGAGCCCTCACAAGCTTCCTCGTTGGCGTCTCCATGTCGCTACTCAATTGAGTTTGACTTCGTCGTCTCTGAAAAAAAAGTAAGAATGATGTGTTCTGTTCTACGGTTTGGAGCTAAGGTTTTTTTGGTTAATTTGCTATGTTTATTCACTATGGGAGGTTTCAAGTTCTTCATCAGAGTTGTGACTGGAGCGTTGGTGTTTTAGTTATTCAAAATTGTTCAGGTTAGCATAAACATATCCATAGTTAATCCTATTTTTAAAACACAAGAGATGTATCTTTAAAAAAATGTTATTGATTTCATTCAATATTTCCAGGCAAAATGGGTGGAGTACAACAACAAACAATGAATTTGGATCAATAAAATCTTTCTTATTTCATTCATAATATTATTGATCCGAAATAGATGATGCAGAACTATATCTTTTCATTTGAATATTTTGACCCACTTCTCTATTGCTTTATATTCTCTTTAAGGATTTGTAATTAGTAGATTCTTAGTGAGCAAACTCGTATACTGATGTCGACATGGGCGGAATAGATCCGAGAGTGTTTGTATTTTGTCAACGGCTAACTCTTCTGTCTTGCAAACTCTTGTGGATCGGTTATGCTACTTTGTTAGTTTTTTTTTTGTTTATACTTATACCTGCTAGATAATCACCTACCTAATTAGTGGATTAAACTATCAAAGCTGCAAAAGTGCACATTTGTTGTCTTTTGCACTAACAGAGACACAATTTTATAGTGATTAATACATAAGAGTATTACATATTATCTAAGGATTCCGGATAGGACAAAAGAAAGGAGACAAAAAAGAAAGTTGGTCAGAAGACAAAAAGAAAGCTCCAGAAAGATCTTGTAAGAGTGGTGCAGAAGAAAAAAGAAATGAGAAGAAAGTTCCAGTAAGAGCCAGGCTGAAGGAGAAAGGAAAGTACCAAAAAAAGTCTCTAAGGCGCATGCTCAGGCAATGCAGAAAAAACATGTAAGCCATGAAACTAACATACTACTAAAAAAGTGTGCCAGATATAATTTGTTTATGTGATTAAATCTGTATGATTATGTTGTGCAGGATGCAACTGAGGAAAAAAAGGAACAAATAAGGGATGGCGGAGTTGACACAACTGAGGTACGTATATTGCTTAGGGAATGCAAAAAAAAAACACAGTACTTATAAAAAAACTTCAACTGTTTTGTTTTTGTTTTGGTTCAACTTTGATAATGTTTATGTCATGCAGGATAAAATTCAAGGTGAAAAAAGGAAACAAACAAACAACGACAAATATAGCAATACTGAGGTATGTTTATTGCTATAGGTGAGATATGTAAACACATCCATAAAAAACAAAGAAAATCAAAACAATTGTTTTGTTTTTTTTTGTTAAATTTTCAGAATGTTTCAAGAACTTCCACAAAAAAAAAGAAACATGTTGAAGAAGTTATTATTTTGTCTGATTCTAAGGAGAGAAGAGTGCAAAAGGAGAAAAAAAAAACAAAAACAAAGAGAGAGGGGTACAATCTTAATATGCAGTATGCAAGTTTGATAGCAAAACGCTAAATAAAAAAATTGATTGAGTTATTTATAAAGTCCTTATAAGGGGGGGGGGGGGGGGGAGAACTGATAAAGAAAGTCAACATCAACAAGAAAAAGAACTTGAACAAGAAAAAACCAGTAAACAATATGAAGCTCAGAAAACACAAGAAGATAACCCTCGATAAAAAGAACAACAAAAACATCAGCAAAAAGAAAACTTCCAACAAGAAGAAGCTCAGCAGAAATAAAAAGACGACCATCAACAAGAAGACGGGGAAATGGAGAAGATTGATTAAAAAGATGCACCAAAAGAGGACGTTTTATCTCAAGATCAAATGGATGAGATTGATGAAAAATCTAAGATTTGAGTGACAGCAACCGTGACATTTAATATACTCTAGCCTTGCTACACATGGTATTTTACATAACTTATTTTTCTTCTTCAGTTCTATATCCATTTTAGATTTTTATTTCAATATTTCACTTAGTTATGTATTTGGATCTTTATTTTACAGTATATCTGGCCAAACAGCGGTTGGAAGAAACCAGATTTGAAGGAAATGTTCGGAGACAAGACGGAGATAAAAAATATTTACATGAAGGCAGTGCTTCATAATCATCTAGACAAACAAGGTGGTGGTGCTTATGCAGAACAAAAATACTGGGCATAACAATTATTCAAAATTGTTCAGGTTAGTATAAACATATCCAAAGTTAATTCAATTTTTCAAACACAAGAGATGTATCTTTAAAACAATCTTATTGATTCAAAATTTTCAGGGGAAATGGGACGAGTGCAACAACAAACAATGAATTTGGATCACTAAAATCTTAATGATTTCATTCAAAATCTTATTGATCTCAAATAGATGATGTTGAATTGTATCTTTTCATTTGAATATTTTGACTCACTTCTCTATTGCTTTATATTGTCTTTAAGGATTTGTAATTAGTAGATTCTTAGTGAGCAAACTCGTATACTGATGTCGACATGGGCAGAATAGATCCGAGAGTGTTTTTATTTTGTCAACGGCTAACAATTCTGGTCTTGCCAACTCTTGTGGATCGTTTATGCTACTTTGTTAGTATTTATTTAGTTTATACTTATACCTGCTAGATAATATCTCCTACCAAATTAGTGGATTAAAATATCAATGCTGAAAAAGTACACATTTGTCGTCTCTTGCACTAACAGAGACTCGGTTTTATAGTGATTAATGCATAAGAGTATTACATATTATCTAAAGATTCCGGATATAACAAAAGAAAGGAGACAAAAAGAAAGCTGGCCAGAAGACAAAAAGAAAGCTCCAGAAAGTTCCTGTAAGAGCGGTGAAGAAGAAAAAAAAAGAGAAGAAAGTTTTAGTAAGACCGAGGCTGAAGGAGAAAGGAAAGTGCCAAAAAGAGCATCTAAGGCGCATGCTCAAGCAAAGAAGAAAAAACCTGTAAGTCATGTAACTAATATACTACTAAAAAGTGTGTCGAGTATGATTTGTGATTATGTTGTGCATGATGCAACTAAGGAAAAAAAAGAACAAACAAGGGATGGCGGAGTTGACACAACTGAGGTACGTATATTGCTAAGGGGATGCAAAAAAGAAAACAACGTACTTATAATAAAACTTCCAACTGTTTTGTTTTTTTTTGTTCAACTTTCATAATGTTAATGAATGTTTATGTCATGCAGGATACAACTGAGGGGAAAAAAAGGAAACAAACAAACAAGGAAAGAGATGACAATATGAGGTATGTATATTGCTATAGCTGACGTATGTAAACACATCCATAAAAAGCAAAGAAAATCAAATCAATTGTTTTTTTTTGCTCAATTTTCAGAATGTTTCAAGAACTTCCAAGAAAAAATAAAGAAAATATGTTGAAGAAGTTATTATTTTGTCTGATTCTGAAGGAGAGAGAAGTGCCAAAGGAGAAAAGAAACAGAAAGAAAGAGAGAGAGAGGTACTTATCGTAATATGCAGTATGCAAGTTTGATAGCAAAACGCTAAATGAAAAAATTGACTGAGTTATTTATAACGTCCTTTTAAGGGGGGGGGGGGACTGATAAACAAAATCAACATCAACAAGAAAAAGAACCTGAACACGAAGAAACATGTAAACAAGATAAAGCTCAGAAGACACAAGAAGACAACCCTCGACAAAAAGAACAACAAAAACATCAAGAAGAAGAAAACCTTCAACAAGAAGAAGCTCAGCAGAAACAAAAAGATGACATCAACAAGAAGACGGGAAAATGGAGAAGATTGATGAAAAATATGCATCTAAAGAGGAGGTTTTATCTCAGATCAAATGGATGAGATTGATGAAAAACTTCAAGATTTGAGTGACAACAACAATGACATTAAATATACTCTAGGCCTGCTGCACATGGTATTTTACATAGCTTATTTTTCTTCTTCAGTTCAATATCTATTTTAGATCTTTATTTCAATATTTTTTTGTGATTTTCAATTAGTTATGTATTTGGATCTTTATTTTACAATATATTTGGCCAAACAGCGGTTCAAAGAAAACAAATTCGAATGAACTATTTGGAGAGAAGACAGAGATAAAAAATATTTACATGAAGGCAATGCTTCTTACTCATCCAGACAAACAAGGTGGTGGGGCTTCTTCAGAACAAAAATACTGGGCAGAACAGTTATTCAAAATTGTTCAGGTTAGTATAAAAATATCAACAATTAATCCTATTTTTAAAACACAAGAGATGTATCTTTAAAAAAATCTTATTGATTTCATTCAAATTTTCAGGAGAAATGGGAGGAGTACAACAACAAACATTGAATTTGGATCACTAAAATCTAAATGATATCATTCAAAATCTTATTGATCCAAAATAGATAATGCTAAGCTGTATCTTTTCATTTGAACATTTTGAGTCAGTTCTCCATTGCTTTATATTTTCTTTAAGGATTTGTAATTAGTAGATTCTTAGTGAGCAAAATCGTATACTGATGTCGACATGGTCGGAATAGATCCGAGAATGTTTGTATTTTGTCAAGGCTAACTCTTATGGTCTTCCCAACTCTTGTGGATCGGTTATGCTACTTTGTTAGTATTTCTTTAGTTTATACTTATACCTGCTAGATAATTTCTCCTACCTAATTAGTTGATTAAACTATCAATGCTGCAAAAGTGCACATTTGTTGTCTCTTGCACTAACAGAGACTCGGATTTATAGTGCAGAAGAAAAAGAAAAGGAGAAGAAAGTTCTAGTAAGAGCGAAGTTGAAGGAGAAAGGAAAGTCCAATAAGTGCCTCTAAGGCGCATGCTCAAGAAAAGCAGAAAAAACATGTAAGTCATGAAACTAATATACTAGTAAAAAAGTTTGACACATATGATTTGGTTTATGTGATTATATCTTTATGATTATGTTGTGCAGGATGCAACTGAGGAAAAAAAAAGGGAACAAACAAGGGATGGCGGAGTTGACACAACTGAGGTACGTATATTGCTAAGGGGATGCAAAAAAGAAAACAACGTACTTATAATAAAACTTCCAACTGTTTTGTTTTTTTTTGTTCAACTTTCATAATGTTAATGAATGTTTATGTCATGCAGGATACAACTGAGGGGAAAAAAAGGAAACAAACAAACAAGGAAAGAGATGACAATATGAGGTATGTATATTGCTATAGCTGACGTATGTAAACACATCCATAAAAAGCAAAGAAAATCAAATCAATTGTTTTGTTTTGTTTTTTTTTTGTTTAATTTTCAGAATGTTTCAAGAACTTTCACGAAAAAAAGGAAACATGTTGAAGAATTTCTTATTTTTTCTGATTCTGAAGGAGAGAGAAGTACCAAAGGAGAACAAAAGAAACTAAAACAAAGAGAGAGAAGGGTACTTATCTTAATATGCAATATGCAAGTTTGAAAGCAAAATGCTAAATAAAAAAATTTACTGACTTATTTATAATGTACTTATAAAGGGGGGGAACTGATAAATAAAGTCAACATCAACAAGAAAAAAAATACCTGAACAAGAAGAAACCTGTAAAAAGATGAAGCTCAGAAGACACAATAAGACAACCCTCGACAAGAAGAACAACAAAAACATCAACAAGAAGAAAACCTTCAACAACAAGAAGCTCAGCAGAAACAAAAAGATGACCATCAACAAGAAGACATGGAAATGGATAAGATTGATGAAAAAGATGCATCTAAACTAGACGTTTTATCGTAAGATGAAATAGATGAGATTGATGAAACACTCCAAGATTTAAGTGACAACAACAGTGACATTAAATATACTCTAGGCCTGCTACACATGGTATTTTACATAAGTTAGTTTTCTTCTTCAGTTCAATATCTATTTTAGATCTTTATTTCAGTATTTTTTGGGATTTTCAATTAGTTATGTATTTGGATCTTTATTTTACAGTATATTTGGTCAAACATCGGTTGGAAGAAATCAAATTCGATAAACTGTTCGGAGACAAGACGGAGTTAAAAAAAATTACATAAAGGCAGTGCTTCTTACTCATCGAGAAAAAAAGGGTGGTGGTGCTTCTGCAGAACAAAAATACTAGGCAGAACAGTTATTCAAAATTATTCAGGTTAGTATAAACATATCCACAATTAATCCTATTTTTAAAACACAAGAGATGTATCTTTAAAAAAATATTATTGATTTCATTCAAATTTTCAGGCGAAATGAGAGGATTACAACAACAAACAATGAATTTTGATCACTAAAATCTTAATGATTTCGTTCAAAATCTTATTGATCCCAAATAGATGATGCTGATTGTATCTTTTCATTTGAATATTTTGACTCACTTCTCTATTGCTTTATATTGTCTTTAAGGATTTGTAATTAGTAGATTCTTAGTGAGCAAACTCGTATACTGATGTTGACATGGGCGGAATAGATTCGAGAGTGTTTGTATTTTGTCAACGGCTAACGCTTATGGTCTTGCCAACCCTTGTGGATCATTTATTCTACTTTATTAGTATTTCTTTAGTTTATACTTATACCAGCTAAATAATCTCTCCTACCTAATTAGTGGATTAAACTATCAATTCTGCAAAAGTACAATTTTTTTTTGTCTCTTGCACTAACAGAGACTCGGTTTTATAGTGATTAATACATAAGAGTTTTGCATATTCTCTAAAGATTCCGGATAGGATAAAAGAAAGGAGACAAAAAGAAAGCTGGCCAGAAGACAAAAAGAAAGCAGAAGAAAGTTCCAGTAAGAGCCAGGCTGAAGGAGAAAGGAAAGTGCCAAAAAGAGCCTCTAAGCCGCATGCTCAAGCAAAGCAGAAAAAACTGTAAGCCATGAAACTAATATACTACTAAAAAAGTGTGCAAGATATGATTTGTTTATGTAATTATACCTTTATGATTATGTTGTGCAGGATGCAACTGATAAAAAAAAGGGAACAAACAAGGGATGGCGGAGTTGACACAACTGAGGTACGTATATTGTTGAGGAATGCAAAAAAGAAAACATATTACTTATAAAAAAACTTCCAACTGTTTTGTTTTTGTTTTGGTTCAATTATCATAATGTTAATGAATGTTTATGTCATGCAGGATACAACTGAGGGAAAAAAAGAAACAAACAAAAAAGGACAAAGATGACAATACTGAGGTATGTATATTGCTATAGCTAAGGTGTAAACACATCCATAAAAAGTAAAGAAAATCAAATCAATTGTTTTTTTTTTGCTCAATTTTCAGAATGTTTCAAGTATTTCCACGAAAAAAAGAAACATGTTGAAGAAGTTATTATTTTGTCTCATTATGAAGGAGAGAGAATTTCAAAGGAGAAAAAAGAAACATAAACAATAAACAATGAGAGCGGTACTTATTTTAATATGCAGTATGCAAGTTTGATAGGAAAACGTTAAATAATAAAATTGACTGAGTTATTTATAATGTTCTATTAAGGTGGGGGGGGGGGGGGGGGAACTGATAAAGAAATTCAACATCAACAAGAAAAAGAACCTTAACAAGAAGAAACCTGTAAACAAGATGAAGCTTAGAAAACACAAGAAGATAACCTTCGACAAAAAGAACAACAAAAATATCATCAAGAAGAAAACCTTCAACAAGAAGAAGCTCAGCAAAAACAAAAAGACAACATCAACAAGAAGACGGGGAAATGGAGAAGATTGATGTAAAAAATGCATCTAAATAGGACGTTTTATCTCAAGATCAAATGGATGAGATTGATGAAAAACTCCAAGATTTGAGTGACAGTAACAAGGACATTAAATATACTCTAGGCCTGCTACACATGGCATTTTACATAACTTATTTTTCTTCTTCAGTTCAATATCTATTTTAGATCTTTATTTCAGTATTTTTTGGGATTTTCAATTAGTTATGTATTTGGATCTTTATTTTACAGTATATTTGGTCAAACATCGGTTGGAAGAAATCAAATTCGATAAACTGTTCGGAGACAAGACGGAGTTAAAAAAAATTACATAAAGGCAGTGCTTCTTACTCATCGAGAAAAAAAGGGTGGTGGTGCTTCTGCAGAACAAAAATACTAGGCAGAACAGTTATTCAAAATTATTCAGGTTAGTATAAACATATCCACAATTAATCCTATTTTTAAAACACAAGAGATGTATCTTTAAAAAAATCTTATTGATTTCATTCAAATTTTCAGGAGAAATGGGAGGAGTACAACAACAAACATTGAATTTGGATCACTAAAATCTAAATGATATCATTCAAAATCTTATTGATCCAAAATAGATAATGCTAAGCTGTATCTTTTCATTTGAACATTTTGAGTCAGTTCTCCATTGCTTTATATTTTCTTTAAGGATTTGTAATTAGTAGATTCTTAGTGAGCAAAATCGTATACTGATGTCGACATGGTCGGAATAGATCCGAGAATGTTTGTATTTTGTCAAGGCTAACTCTTATGGTCTTCCCAACTCTTGTGGATCGGTTATGCTACTTTGTTAGTATTTCTTTAGTTTATACTTATACCTGCTAGATAATTTCTCCTACCTAATTAGTTGATTAAACTATCAATGCTGCAAAAGTGCACATTTGTTGTCTCTTGCACTAACAGAGACTCGGATTTATAGTGCAGAAGAAAAAGAAAAGGAGAAGAAAGTTCTAGTAAGAGCGAAGTTGAAGGAGAAAGGAAAGTCCAATAAGTGCCTCTAAGGCGCATGCTCAAGAAAAGCAGAAAAAACATGTAAGTCATGAAACTAATATACTAGTAAAAAAGTTTGACACATATGATTTGGTTTATGTGATTATATCTTTATGATTATGTTGTGCAGGATGCAACTGAGGAAAAAATAAAAGAAACAAACAAGGGATGGCGGAGTTGACACAACTGAGGTACGTATATTACTCAGAGAATGCAAAAAAAAAAAAACAGTACTTATAAAAAAACTTCTAACTGTTTTTTTTGTTTTGGTTCAACTTTCATAATGTTAATGAATGTTTATTTCATGCAGGATACAACTGAGGGAAAAAAAGGAAACAAACAAGGACATAGATGAAAATATTGAGGTATGTATACTGCTATAGCTGAGGTATTTAAACACATCCATAAAAAGCAAAGAAAATCAAATCAATTGTTTTTTTTCTCAATTTTCAGAATGTTTCAAGAACTTCCACGAAAAAAAAATATGTTGAAGAAGTAATTATTTTGTCTCATTCTGAAGGAGAGAGAAATGCCAAAGGAGAAAAAGGAAACATAAAGAAAGAGAGAGATATACTTATCTTAATATACAGTATTCAAGTTTGATAGCAAAACGCTAAATGAAAAAATTGACTGAGTTATTTATAACGTCCTTTTAAGGGGGGGGGGGAACTGATAAAGAAATTCAACATCAATAAGAAAAAGAACTTGAAAAGAAGAAACCTGTAAACAAGATGAAGCTCAGATGACACAAGAAGACAACCTTCGACAAGAAGAACAACAAAAACATCAACAAGAAGAAAACCTTCAACAAGAAGAAACTCAACATAAACAAAAAGACGACATCAACAAGAAGAAGGGGAAATGGAGAAGATTGATGAAAAATATGCATCTAAACAGGATGTTTTATCTCAAGATCAAATGGTTGAGATTGATGAAAAATTCCAAGATTCGAGTGACAGCAACACTGACATTAAATATATTCTAGGTCTGCTCCACATGGTATTTTACATAACTTATTTTTCTTCTTCAGTACAATATCTATTTTAGATCTTTATTTAAGTATTTATTTGGGATTTTCAATTAGTTATGTATTTGGATCTTTATTTTACAGTATATTTGGCCCAACAACGGTTGGAAGAAACCAGATTCGAAGGAACTGTTCGGAGACAAGACGGAGATAAAAAAAATTTACATGAAGGCAGTGCTTCTTACTCATCCAGAAAAACATGGTGGTGGTGCTTATGCAGAACAAAAATACAGGGCAGAACAATTATTCAAAATTGTTCAGGTTAGTATAAACATATCCACAGTTAATCCTATTTTTAAAACACAAGAGATGTATCTTTACAAAAATCTTATTGATTTCATTCAAAATTTCCAGGGTAAATGGGAGGAGTACAACAACAAGCAATGAATTTGGATCACTAAAATATTAATGATTTCTTTCAAAATCTTATTGATCCGAAATAGATGATGTTAAACTGTATTTTTTAATTTGAATATTTTGGCTCACTTCTCTATTGGTTTATATTATCTTCAAGGATTTATAATTAGTAGATTCTTAGTGACCAAAGTCGTATACTAATGTCGACATGGGCGGAATAGATCCGAGAGTTTTTGTATTTTGTCAACGGCTAACTCTTCTGGTCTTACCAACTCTTGTGGATCGGTTATGCTACTTTGTTAGTTTTTCTTTAGTTTATACTTATACCTGCTAGATAATATCTCCTACCTAATTAGTGGATTAAACTATTAATGGTGCAAAGTGCACATTTTTCGTTTCTTACACTAACAGAGACTCGGTTTTATAGTGATTATTACATAAGAGTCTTCTGAACTTGTTTCTACTGGCTTAGAATCCGGGGAATTCCTTTATTTTCTCGGGTGTTGTTGTCCGATAAATGTTTTCTCCTTGTTGTAAAATATTTTTGATAAGGTAATCTTTCTTAATGTTATAAAAAATCTATATGGCGTAAAACATATGATTGAATTACAAGATGGTTGTGATTTTTTTTTGCTTTTTGTAACCGTAGTTTTATAGTGTGCAAATACTTTGTTGTCTATTGAATAAGATAATCGTCAATGGAAGAGAGATATACATGTTTCAGACTCGTCTTGTTTCGGCATCTGTGTGATCTTAAAGCAACAATCGTCGTCTTCATGGGGGGATGAATCGGAAGAATTATCGTACTCGGAGTAACCATATATACCGTCATTGTCATCACTATCATATGAGAGGATGGACTCCAGGTCATGGCCGCCGAGGTCGATATCTGGTGCTATTTCGGATATAGAGTTGATTAAAAACTGTTTTTTTTTTGCAGATTTTTTTTGGAAAGTTCTTTGCAAAGTGCCATTCTTTCCGGCAAAGAAAACATTTTGTTGCCTTCTTGAAGCTTCGTTTCTTTCAGAAGAACTTCTTGCGTCTGAATTTGGTGGGGTGCTTAGAGAATCGTTTTTGAATCTTCAACGTCTGTCGAATGTTCTAAAATGTATTTTGGATAGTTGCTTTGATTTATCCATAAACTCCATCCAAAACTTCTTTTGTTTGCAAAGTTTTTTGAGTGTTCTAAAAACGTATTGCTGGATGTGATCAATAGAGATCTTTTCAATTGTTTGCCATTGATCTCTGATGTATAACTTAGTATGTCGACTAAGATAATTGTCAGTGGAGGAGAGATATACATGCTTCAGACTTGGATTGTTGAGGCCGTTGAAAGCGTAGTACCTTCGTGTTTGCCTTTCAATTTTTTTTGCAAGATCTCTTTTTCTTAGTCAACAGCATTTTTCTGAGAAGAACTTCTTGTAGTTGTTCCTTTTGGTGTGTAGGAGTACCAATGAATTCTCTGTGGATTTCCCAAGAAGAAACGAGATTGTTGTTCGGTAGATTTGTTGTTGTCTGTATTCACCGAGAGAGTTCAACAATTCTTTATGTGCGCCAGATAGCCTTGCAGTGAATTTTTGAATCATGAGATGTAAAGGGGATGTAAAAGTTGCATTCATCCATGCATGGAATTCGTCTAGACTATCATTCCAATTATCGAAGGGAATGTCATCGAATGTGAAGACCATAACTTTCAAAGAAAATTGCTTGGTTGGCGTTTCTTGTCTAGGAGGCATGTGATTCATCTCTTCGTCACTTGAATAATCTTCGTTGATATTCGGCTCCTATTTTGGGGTGTTTGATCCATTTCCAATTGTAAAATGTTTTGGTAGAGATTCTTCGTCTGATTCGATCTTCTATTCCTTGGAGCTTGTATCCGAGAGGTGATTGATTGTTGTGATTTATTGCGAAGATGAGGGCTGAGGATCTCCTTTAGTTGCTGGCGTTTGCTTAGATACTTCTGAAGTTTTGCCTAGATTATCAAGCAGGCTGGTCATCGAGAATTCAATTATCCCAATGTATTTTCAGTTGGGGGCAAAATCGGTTACGACGGAATCAACGTCGGAAACCTACCAGGAGAATACGTTTGTTGGGGTCAAAAACGGTATTCTCGAAATTAGCATCTAAAAATCGTGTTTCGATACGAATGCAGTCTCGAAATCGACTTAACGAAAGTCTCTGGGCCAAAACTAGAAAGAAAGGAACATGAATCGACATTTTCACCCGTATGGCAAGTTGGACGACACGGATCAACCAACTCGCCCGTATGGCGAGTTGGACAAGGCCAACTCGCCATACGAGCAACTTGGTCAGCATGGACCGACCAACTCGCCATACGGGTGAGTTGGTCAGCACGGATCAACCAACTCGCCATACGGGCGAGTTGGTCAGCCTGGACAGACCAACTCGCCCGTAAGGCGAGTTGGACAAGGCCAACTCGCCCTTACGGCAAGTTGGACAAGGCTAACTCGCCATACGGGCGATTTGGTCAGCACGGACCAACCAACTCGCCCATATGGCGAGTTCGACAAGGCCAACTCGCCATACAGGTGAGTTGGACGGAACAGACCAACCACCTCGCCTGTACAGCGAGTTGGACTGTCCATATGGCGAGCTGGACAAGGCCAACTCGTCAAACGGGCGGGTTAGACGAAACGAGCAATCCAACCCGTTCGTTCGGAAAGTTGGATCAAATCAATCAAGTTTCACATTGTCCTCTTTAAACTCCCTCTTTCGTCACTTGATCGAACTTATCTTTGTTCCGTCTCGATCGGGATTGACATTGGAACCTTACCGAAAGAACTCGTTTTCTCGACAAAGGATCAGGTCGATCGTATGAGATGATAATGGTTAACTAAACAACTAGAGTCACACGCTTCATACGAAAGATCCTAACTCTTAGACGACTTTGCTTAGCAATGTTATTTCGATAAAATCGTAGAAACGCCTAAGTCGGAAAACGGCCCGACGAGGTCTAAAGCTCGGCTAAAGACCCACTCGCGATTTTATCTGAAATCAAGCCCAAACTTTTGGACGGTTTATCTTTTATTTTTAGGAAAGGATAAATGTTAAGTTCGAAGGGATAAATGTCAAGATCGAAGGATAAATGTTTAGTTTCCGTATATAATCATGAAGATCGAGGAAAAAAGGAATATTTCCGCGAAGCGATAAATTTGACCAAGGACAGAAGGAGAAAGAGCAAACCGCCTCTAGAGGAGTATATAAGGACTCCGAGGGTGATGATGCAGAGGACACATGAAAATCTCTACTCAGAGCAAACATAGCTTAGCACTTAGAGCATTCAGGCAACTTCCCATTTTTGTTATTAGAGTTGCGACTCAACTAGTGTTTTGCAGTCTTAGGTTATTAGAAGTAGGGATCTCGCCGACATCTCTCATAGCCTAGGATCATATCCTGTTGTAAACGCTTATGCGGAAATTTGTAATAAGACATATATTTGCTCTCTTTTCGATTCTTACTTTGTTTTCCATATTTACTTCGTATTATGATTGATTGGCGTGTGGTTTAGCAGATAGCCGGGACCTATGGGAAACTAGGGTTTACCCTGCATTCTTAATTCAACGGAAATCGACAGTGCGAATTTGGGTTCACAAAGTTTGGCGCTAGAAGGAGGTGGGGGGGGGTACTTATTACTCTAACTCATAGCCGCAAAACGCTTGATCGAAATAATGTCTGGATATATGAAAGACAAACTCACAGCTCTGACTTCTCCAATGGCCAACGCTTACGCAAACACCGTAGTATTCAACAAAAGCGAAAACTTAGTCGCGACCTTCCACCATAGGAAAAGCACTGAAACGAGCTCCCGGTTTCTCCCTCTAAACATAGGCAACGATAAAATCTATCCAACCCCGTAAGGTTCTTCTTATTATCGAGTTGGAGAAATCTCAGTGCGTAAGGGTTTGACCAAAGGACGTTTTCGAAAACTTTTCAATAAAACTTCCCCTCCCAGAAATTGCAGAAAAACCCTAGGCTGCTCGCGTAAAAAAAGAAGCACAGAAAATCGGGTACACAACTCACCGCTGTACTTCTTATAAATAATTTCCGTAAACGTCTTTGGAGAAAGAAAAATCACTTTAATCTTCCGAAGTCGCGGAGAAACCCTAGGTTAATTGCAGAAAGAAGAAGAACATGAAGTCGGGTAAGCAACCCCCACGGCTGTACTTCTTCCGGATAACTTTTGGAGAAACGAAGTTGATTTCCAAAAAATCATTCAAAACCTAAAAACGATTGACAAAGACGAGACAAAGCGAAACGTGAGATTGTCTCCCTTACTGTTAAAACATTCCTAAAACCTAAGGATTCGTAAAATACTTAAGACTCGCTTCTATGAGTAACATAATCATCGAATTCTCGATATTTTCATACTGAGCTTATTTCAAAAAAAAAATTCTCAAAACTTCCTTGGATCAATCCTTCGGAAAACGAGAAAATTTCTGATTAAGTTGAGTCGCAATAAATCAAGCTCCTCACAGCTAGAGTTTCTGATAGTAAAACCCAGAAAATAAATCCGCGGAAAGGCCGCAAAACGTGAGTTTTCCGAGAACAGCTCTCGTACGGCCAAACCCAATAATATTTTACGTAACAACTAGCGTAAAAATTATACTCGAAAACACGCTTACATTTGTAAAATCAAACTCGGCAATGTTTTTGGAACATCGTTCGGAAAGTTAAACGAGTTCGGAAAAAGATGTTTACGAAACAGCCGCACCAGCATACCATCCAAACTCGAGTAGTCCAACTTGTCGAACAGGCAAGTTGGACAGTGCAAGCCGTGCAACTAGCCCATTCGGAGAGTTTGACCAGTCTCTCCCAGTGGGCGAGTTTGATAAAACAAACATTACTTTGAATCTCCTTTGCATTCTTCTTCGAATTCCGATCGAAACGCTTTTCGCTTCGTCTTAATCGGAGTTTTCGTTGAGATTTTACGATCAAAACAAGTTGGGCGAGTTGGAAAAATCGATCTGTCTAACTGTTGGCTCACCTTTGCGTTCTTATTTGAATCCCGATCGAAACTCATTTCGTTTCGTCTCAATCGGAGTTTCCATTGACATTTTACGATCAAAACAAGTTGGACGCACACTGTCCAACTCGCCCCGATAGCGAGTTTGATTTAATCCCTCCAACTCTCCTCATGGCGAGGTTGAAAAACCCTTATGAGCTTTTCCTTTGTGTGCACTTTAGAATCTTGATCAAAATGATTTTCGTTTCATCTCAATCTGAGTTTCCATTGAGATTTTACGACAAAAACATGTGAGACTCGCCTAAACTCCTTGGCTTGCTCCTACTCGCCCTCTTGGGCAATCCTCCTCGCCCAATTGGGCATCCTACTCGCCCTTACCTCCATCTTAGCCTTTTCATTTGAACCCCGATCGAGACATCTCTTGTTTCGTCTCTATTGGAGTGACTGTGGGAACTTTACGATAAAAAAACGAAAACCAGGTTTGAGCCTAAACGCGGCCAGGAAGAACTAATATTGTTACCATTCTTAAGGGGCGTACAGACACAAGAAGAGGAAGGGGAGATGAGCAAGCAAAACGGAGAAGATGTGAACCCAAACCTTCGAGAAAACTAAGGTATGGCCGGCTTAGAACTTTTTGAAATCAGACTTGGAAGTTTCGTCGGAAGGTACTAAAAAACAAAAACGCTTTGTAGATCACAATAAAACTTTAGGGAACTTAGGATCTACTAGAATAGTCTAGCGATCTAAATCTTAGGAAGTTTCTTGTCTCGATCTATTGTTCTGCGACTGCTTACGCAAATTTTGCAAACCGATCTAAACTCTTGGAAAACCAAGAAACGATCGCCACACACACTTAGCTCGCTTCCTAAGGAAAGAATTAGAAACGTGAACGTCGTCTTAAAACAGTCTTATTCCTAGAAATTTTCTTAAAACCGACGTATTCCTAGTCGTCAACCTGAAAGTCCCCAAGTCACAATCCTAGCGTTGTCTTTAAACCGACCTGGATTGTCGATCATCCCAATCTTCGAAAGAAAAAACGTACACAACCCTTCAAAATATCGGTTCAGCCGTTTTCTTTCGTTAAAAAAAGGTAGGGAGTAGGTACGTAGACCATACTTGTATACTCCCATCAAGAAAACGCTTTCGACAAAGCAAACTCTCGCAGTAGTAGACAGAAAATCATTTAGGCCATGTGATGCCTCATAAAACCGATCATCCATTACTTTCGTATAACTATGACATTTTATACTGAAAGAACCTACGAGAAAACAAGATCGGTGTCATGAAAAACGACTTCGCAATTCGGAAAAGAGAATGAGGAAAACATATTCCTTGTTCACAAACATCACGAGTAATCTGCGAGAAACATTCTCAACTTACTTCTATGCCATTCACTTCTCGTAAAACTTATACGAAACATCCTTCTTATAGCCACACCAAGTTATGCGAAGAAAATTTCGGAAACAAACGTAGCAAGTTTTACAGAGAAGTGTTTTGGAAAATTTGCGTATAGCTAAAAGTTATATGACTCGTCTCTCAACGAAAAAACTAAACTTTTTCTCTTCACATTGCATCTTACAGTTCTCAGTCCTTAGTCATGCGGCTCGCTGGATTCTGCCTCCCATCTCCCTCGGTTGATTCCGAGCAGGCAATCATCTCGTACAGGTTCTTTATCGAGCCTTTTAGGTTTTGTCTTCATCATACAAAAAAAAGCAATTTTTTTACGACTATAGCACGGAAAAATCTGACTTGGCCCACCGATCTTGGCAACGCTCTTTGGCCCTCAGCCAATTACTCCTTCCAATAAAAATCCAAACTGGAATTCGGTATCCTCTTTAGGAAAGTTCTAAACTAACATGACCTTAATGTTAACGCGAACGTGCCATAGTCTATCTGTGACCATAAACGTCCTCGGCTATTCGGCTGAACACATCCTTCAGACTGAGCCAAAATGTTTGAGCAACCACTGCTCCACCCAATCATTTAGCGGCAAAACGACAATTCACGATTAGTTTAAAAACGCCCAGTGCAAATAACTATCGTATAATCCAGAATCAGAAATCATACGACAAATTCATAATATCAAAATTCTTAATACCAAAACATAAACTTGTCGACAACCGACCAAGTTTAATATGTTCCGCAGTTTACTCTAAACTCACAGCGTTTTACAAGTGAAAAGCGGCACATAAGGAAAAACTCATGACGAATCTCCTAGAGCTATACGAAGAATCCTTAATTATAGACGAAATAAATCTCGGGGGGCCGACTCTTCACAAAGCACAGTGAAGGAAGTCACATATTCTTGGGGACAAATTTACGCGACCCACTGGTCCTAATTCCTCACAAAAAAAAACCCAAAACGTGTCTCTTCCGTAAGGTTAAAACAAAACCCTTGCGATACCACACATCTTCAAGCCCGAAAACATTTCAAGCACGAAATGCGGCATACCAAATAAAAATTCAACCTTCGACACAGCGAGGCGTCGCTAACACTCGGAGAACTTTTTTTCGTCAAAACTTTCCAAAACGGAATGCTAACCTTGAAACCAGTCCATCTGCGACTATAAAACATACACACCTTTTTAAGCATGTATCCTTCGCGAAGGTTCAAAAACGATTATATCTACAAATAAGTTTGTTGCTGATCACAACAAACTCTTAACGTCCTAAACAGACTAAGCTATCTCGTAAAGATAGCTCTCGAACACCCGACACAAGGGTAATAGCGCTATATAAGAAATCCGAAATTTTGGTTAGCACTTTCGAGAGGCTTAAAAATTCTCCTCAAAGAGATGCTCGTTTCCTACCATACAAGTCGTATAAGCCAAGAACATATTGCGGACTTTAAAGCGGGACGAAATCAGGTCGAAAGCAATATGGGAACCGTAAGACGAAGTAGTCATCGCACCCCCTATAACTGTGATTAGACCTAGGTCTTACCCTAAACCCAGCACACTGGTCTTTAACATCTCTAGACATAGTATCAAACACCCTGATACTAGATCCCAAAACTTGTCTCTTGGCTAATATTCAAACATCTTCAGAAAACCTGCAAGTTTACGCGCTGTGGAAAACTCTCGAAATAGACCACGAGTATAGCAGTTTACCAAGAGTTAGACTATGAGATGACAACTCATATTCTTCCCTCTACATTCATATTGGGCTGGGCAATAACCATCTTCCGGGGCGAGAGCATAATTCCATATTGCACGACAATGCTTTGGAACTGTTGAAGAAGTTAGATGTGTTCCTTCTCATTTAATGAAAATATAAGGATATCATCAATATATATTGATATAATCTATTTATTACAAGTATTAGGCCATGTCATAGGCTTTATTTGAGGTATATTATGTGTTCCTTGGCTATGTTTTGAGGTATTTACAGGTCCAAGTACTTTTGGAGATATATAGAGATACTTAGAGTTTTTGGAGTATTTAGAAGAGAATAATTTGTAGCTGATCATTGAGAGAGTCGAAGTACAAGATATTCGTCGATCGACGACACAACCTTGCCATCGACCGATGGTACAAGACCAAGATCGATCGATGTTGAACACTTGACATCGATCGATGACCAGTTTACATACAGCCAACTCCAAGCCCAAGTAAGTTAGAGACAAGACACAAGATTAGAAGATTACCCATGGACGAGTTTTGACCTAGATTCTAAGGTTTTATATTTATACTTTATGTATGACACCAAAGGTGTGTGTGTGCGTGCGTGCGTGTGTGTGTGCGTGCGTGGGTGTGTGTGTGTGTGTGTGTGTGTGTGTGCGTGCGTACGTGCGTGCGTGCGTGCGTGTGTGTGTGTGTGCGCGCGCGTGTGTGTGTGTGTGTGTGTGTGTGTGTGTGTGTGTGTGTGTGCGTGCATGTGCGTGCGTGCATGTGTGTGTGTGTCACTCTATAGTTTTAGAGTTTTTAGGGAGAAGATTCGTCCCTCCTTAGGGAGACTTGTATTGGAACCCCAATATTTTATCTATGCATTATATTCATATTATTATTCTTACTTTAATTATGTTTGAGTAGTTATCAACTAGATTTAGGGTTGAATGACATCAATCATGGATTAGCCCAAAAGTAGGATTGCTAGGTTAAAGTTAATACCCATCAATTGAGTTGTGCTTAATGCTTGCATTCTAGAGTAGCTAACTAGGATTTCGAAAGTAAGACATGGACGACTACGAGAGTAGGTTATGTGCCAGAATAGACTCCATTGAACTAGGTTGTTAGGCGCATGCGAGAGCTGGTCTAATTAGCTTGGTGAACATATCAAATCTCGTTCACACTTCCTTCTGATTTCACCGTCGATCGACATCAAGCCTTAGCCGTCGATCGATGGTCTTTCCTTTTGCTCGCATACGAAAATTGGAGTTAAAAGGGTCAGAATAGTTAATATTTGAGTTCTATAATATTTACATTCTCGTGCTTCATATTCCCTCCTGAGCATTGCTTGTTGGAATAGGGATGGTGCAGTCTTGAGGCTAAAAGGTAGGACATTCCACTGAAGAGGTTGATTCGGTAGGCAGAATGCAGTTTTGTACCTTTCTTCAGGATGAACACTAAGTTTCCAGAATCGTGGCTTAAGATCGAATTTTGAAAATATTATTGCCCCTTGAAGATACTGAAGAAGTGCCTTTTTGTTTGGTAGTGGAAAGTTTATGTCTTGTAGGTATTGATTCAATGGCTTGTAGTCAATGACTAGTCTGAGTTTTCCTCGTTGATGTTCAGCGTGGTTGTTGACGTAGAATTATTTGCATGCCTAAAGAGAGTTAGTTGTTGATACTATTCTTTGTCATACTATCTGGTTGCATTCATCATTTGCTTTTGTAACAAAGTAGGTGGCATTCCTGCCTGACTCGCCTTTGTTGGTGTGATATGAACATTTTCCTTGAATGGCAATGAAACGACAAACTCCGGGTTTAGCCAGAGTGGCTTGTTACATTTCTGGTGGAAATCTGTGTGTAATTCTCCACATGATGTTGTCGCCATTTCTTCTTTGATTTTTGTAAAATCTTGAGAGACCAATCCTTCAATTGCGAATAAACGTGGAATTGCCATGAAGGCTTTGTAGAGATTTCTCCATCTTATTCCTCGTTTTTTGATCGAAATATCAAAGGCTTTTTAAAAAGCGTAGTATGAATCCCATCCCAATATTAGATCTTTTCTAGGCGCAGTAGAACCAAGTACTTCAGTAGTGATGTGGCATCCAAGGAAAAGCTCGATTGTAATTGGTCTTGACTTAGGTTGATGGTTAATGAACCGGATTTGGTAACACAAAATTCTTGTTGATGAGGTAACCACATAGATGGTGGTATAATCTTCGAATTCATTACCGTTGTGTGAGATCCAGTGTCTATGACTGCAATACATGAACTGAATCTTCTTTACAAGATGGATCGAAGATTGTCACTAACAAATATTGGGGAGCCATTTTATTTGAAGAAATAAATGGGAAACATCAAATTTGTGGATACAAAAGTGTATGCTTTAAAGATTCCTAGATGCATTATCACTCCATGTTCAAAAAAATACTGATGGTCAAGAAGGCTATCGAGAAGTTGGAGTTTCATCTGATAAGACATAAATTTCGCATCGAAATGGATATGTCATCTTTTCCAAAGATGTTACAATTCAAACAAAAGATGGTCCCACATCAGCAATTATTACGGTGAAGCGAATGATTCTCAAAGTATGATTTCGAATTCGTGTATTTAAAGGGTACAAAGAATACTCTCGTTGATATGCTCAGTAGAAATCCAATACAAGAAATACGAATTATGGAGAGATCTTCTTCAAAGACTTACTATGACTTCGCATCCAACATGCCTGACGAAGCTCATGAGCTTATCAACATAAAAGCTCTACACGAACACCTCCACATAAAGATTTTCTGCTACCAATCCATCATCATGTCAATATATGGAGTCAGCGATGATCTGACGTTAAATTTTCTTTTAATTGGTTAAATTTTATCATTTTTAAAATTATTACAAAAAAATTTTGTTCACCATTTTACTCTTGATTGGTTGATGAAATTGTAAACTAGCAAATTTGTTTTCAGATATCTTAACACTACTATGCAGATAATTTTAGCAAAAAAAAAACACTACTATGCAAATATTTTAACAGTTAATAATATCTTATTCTGATTATATTCGTTTTAATATGTAAATTCCAATTCCTTTATGAGGAAATAAATTTATGTTTTTTATAGAGAAATTGTTAAAAATAACATAAGTTAAGTATCACTTTGCAAAAATACACATTATCAAAAATATATTAACATTTGGGTTTACACTTTAGTGATTATTGTTTAGGGTTTATGATTTAGTGTTAAATGGGTGAGGTTGAGTTTCTAAATTTTTTTATAAATATATTTTTTTAAAAAATAATTATGTCTCTTTTCATCAAAAAATTAAAGTATTTTTGAAAATTTTAATTCATTAAAGGTAAATTTGTAGAGTGATATCAAACTTGTGGTAGAATTACCATGTCCCCTTTTATATACTAACAAAAAGGACAGTTCATTTTTTGTCGCATATAAGGACAGTTCACTTTAACCATCTATTTAAAATCTTAAAATATGATATGAGTGCACGTTTCAATGAAAAAAATTAAATTGTCACTTACCACTGAAAAAACATGGTAATTAAGTTTTTCTTTTTTTTTTGGTCTAACATGGTAATTAAGTTGGTGTTATATTATACGCATCCAATTCTTAACAACAGCAATAAGACTATTCAATTTAATATAGATATGAATCTCCAAGCAATTATAAACATACAAAGAAAGAAATTTTACTTAAGATTAAAATATGATCACAAAGAAAACGGCGACCGGATCAGGCCACGTTAGGGTATGCGATCGAGAATCGCAGGCGCAGAAACAGCTGCCGCTACATCAACTGATAGACGTTAGGAAGATTGTTTTTCTCTTCACTTTTACTGTCTTTCTCTCTCCACTTATCTACCATTCTGCGTCTCGTATCACCATGCTATCCCTGCCGCAACTTTCAAACATTTTCGCGTTCCAGCCGCTTCTGATCGCTGCCAAAGATAAAGCCGATACGGTTAGTAATTTCTTCATACATATTACGTTATAAGGGGAGGGGCAAAAATAGAGGAATGGCAAATGTACCCACTAATACTTCAATTTTGATTATCTTGTATGGTAAAATGAGAAAAAAATGGAAAATTTTGGGGACCCTTTAATAGGAATTTGCTTCTCTAGCAACTTTAGATTCAAGTTTCTTGTATCTCGTTGACATGTTATTTTCGAATGAATTCACATATTTTACAGAAACAAATGGACATTTATAACAAATGCACCCATTAATCTGTTCTGCATACCTTTGCAGTCAGTTAAATATACATCTAGATTCTAAATTAGATATTAATATCTAATTTAGAACCATTACTATTCCATTTGAATGAAAAATATTTTCATTCATGGTGATGATATATTAGAACCTCCACGGATTAATTAATTAGATCTTTTTTTATTTTCTTCGCGTTTAGTATGTAATGTTCGGTGAACTGATAGTTTTTTGTGTGAAATGATAGTTGGAAGAAGAAGATGGGAAGAATTTGGCTAGAATCTTGAGGGAATCATCAATGGAGGAGAACAAGACGGTGATAGTAGTGATGATGAATCAGGCTTGGGCAGAGCCAAATTCGACATTCGATGTATTTCTTGAAGGCTTCCATGCTGGACAAGGGACGGAGAAGCTGCTCCGTCATGTGGTGGTGGTGTGTTTGGATTATGAGGCTTATTCACGGTGCAACGATGTCCATCCTCGCCGTTGTTTCTTGCTAAGGACTACCGGAGTTGATTTCTCCGGCGAGAAACTTTTCATGGCGCCGGATTATCTTAAGATGATGTGGCTTCGAACTGAGTTCTTGGGTTCTTTGCTTAAGCTCGGATATAACTTCCTCTTCACGGTATTTTCTTACCTCATTCGTTCATACATAATTATTTTATCCGTTTATTAATACATATGCAAAAGCAAAAAAAAATCCCAATATGATTGTTGCAAAAGCAATATTGATAAATATCTTGTTTTGTTAAAAAATAATTTATATCATTTTAAAATCATCTGAAATTTTTAGGAATTTTTCTTCTGTCTTGTTTACTTTTCGTGTTTGCAACTTTTTTTCTGTTTTAAAGCGTTGCATTAGCTTAACGCCAAGATAATATAAAGATTGATATAGTAAAAGTGAAATAAACAATATTTGTACGAATACGATTAATCCCCTATATATTAAAGGAGAATTACTTTTAAAACTTACCTTAAAACTTATTTACAAAGTGTGTGACGTGTCTTCACGAGAAGCTTCTATTTTGAAAAACACTGATGTGTCGAGTGGAGAACGTTTCAGGTAAAAAAATTAACTTTAATTCAAACTAATAGTTTCCTTTTAAATAAAATCTTTGCGTAACAATTAATGCGTTCACACATTAATTTTCCTAAATTCTACAACATACAATTAATGTGATCACACATTAACTTTTTTAATAAAATCATTTTTAGTTTATGTATTTTTAGCTTTAGTATTAGTGAATTGAAGTTTTCTCCATGCAACTACTAAATAATATCATTGTTGAAAGAAAAAATTAAAAAATCATTAAGATTCAAATCAACTAAAATATTGGAGTAAGAAATAATTTTTGAAATTGAAAGTTTCGTACTTTACCGAACTTTGCTATGATTGAGGTTTTTATAAAGAAATTGAGGTGAAAAAAACAAAGAATTTCGGATTTTTAGTTTATTCAAGTACTATTTTTTCCTTTCAGAGTTTTCGTATCAAATAAAAAATTAGAAAGATAATCAGATTGGTAAAAAAAATCAAAAAGCAGAAAAGCTTTAAAATAAAAGTAATTCGCAAAATCGATTGAAAAACATAATTATATTGTGTTTTATTATATTGACCAAGAATTTTTATAAGAAAATACACGTTATTTTGTTATAGATTACGTCAGTTTTGAAACATGCCCACCAACATTGACATGACGTCCAACTATTTTTATTTATATTCTTAAAGTATGGTCTAATAATCATTTATGTAAAATAAACCCTAAATTTTTGTAATACATTTATTTTATTTTGCTTTGAATTTATATTAGTAGAAGAAAATAAATTTGGATAAAATATATGGATCCGAAGAACCGAACCGAATTTCTTTTGAAAGTAATATTAAACATAAATTAAAATTGATTAAGTACTTAAATAGATCTAGATTTTTTATATTTGGATAACTAGACCCGAATCCAATCCAACCTGATATTTTGGATACTAGAAATATCTAAATCACAAATATAAACTCAAATATATCAATTATTTTAAATCTTATATCTATTAGATATTCAACATATGAAAATATCTAAATACTATTAAAATAGCCACAAGTAAATATCTATAATAACAAAAAAAATGTTCAAAATACTGAAAATATCTATATGTTTTCCATCTAAATATTAAACTGAACTAATTTTTATGTAAATTTAAGTCTTTGGTTTTAGATTATTCAAATTTATATGTTTTATGTTATTTTATTTTCTGATTTTGACGACTTAAGTATATTTAGATTTTTTTTTAAATTACATAATTAAAATAGATATCCGAAATCAAATCGAATCAACAATGATTAGAACCAACTCTAAACGAGATTCAAAATAAAATTTGTAAATATCTGAATCAGATTTAGATTTCTAATTCTAAAAATCTGAAGTTTGAATAGACTAACTAAATCCGAACAAATATTATGTCCAACCCTAAGAAAAACTATACGACTAATCACTCGGTACAACGTAAAATAAATAATCTAAGCAACTGTTTTACTCTGCGCACGGCGTGGGTTACTACCTAGTTATTAGTATTTAGACAAAAAAAGATTAATTATTAGGTCAAAACATAATATATGAAAATGCATGCATGCATGTATATTTTCATATATATTATAACTGCTTTATTTTTGTCATATTTAAATGTTTTGGAAAATAGGACATGGATACAATCTGGCTTCGTGATCCATTCCCTCGCTTATTAGCAGAAGTAGATTTCCAAGTAGCTGGAGATTACTACAACTTCAACGGAAACTCCAGCGACTTGCGTAATGGAGCCAATGGAGGCTTCAACTTTGTCGTGTCAAATTGCAGAACAATCGCGTTTTTCAGTTATTGGTATGCATCAAGATTAAGATTCCCTGGAACAAACGAGCGAGTCGTGCTTGAATGGATCAAACAAGATCATTTTGTCAAAGAAATAGGGCTCACGATGAGGTTTCTTGATCCGGTTTACTTTGGAAATTTCTGCCAACCAGGTTGGGATATTAACAAGGTCTGCCTAATGCATGGTACTTGCTGCAGTGGGAAAGGGAATAAGGTTAAGGATTTGAGACAAGTTCTTGAGGATTGGAGAAACTATATGTTAGCGGAGGCTTCCGGAAAGGTTGATGGCCGGAAATTAGGGTTTCGAAGGCTGAAGAGTTGTCGACGGAGAAGAGGGAGGAGACATTAAGGGGGCTTCGAGTTTTGAGAAAAAGATTGAGAAATATATACAAAGTTTTAAAATAAGTTAAAAATAGTTCCAAAGAATGTTAAAATATTATTATTGGTTAGATACTCCAAAATTTATTACATAATATTATTAATAGTTTTTATTGTTTATTTATACATTAAAAATAAGATAGCCAAAAGCAGACAATCATAAAATAACAACAATTAACTGAGTATATTTAAAACTTGGAAAGTGTTCTACCAAAAATAATTTGTCTTTCTTTTCTTTTTCATTTTTAATAGATAGATAGATATATACTATCTTAAAAACTCTTCAGTTGATGTACGTTACCAACTACTAGTTAAGTTCTTTAACTATTTTTACCATTAATCTGTTATCATATTGGTGGTATATCCTTAGTTACCATCACGTTGATACAACTACACATGAGGAAAATTTATAAATAGAAGCAATGAGAAATTTATTTTCATATTTTACAAAATTTACAAAAGCTTGTTCTTACCGGCTAGCTGAATGACGTTCACGGTGCCTTGGAAAAGATACACACACCTACTTCTACGAGGCCAACAAAACTAAATATTTAATGCATACAGAGACGCATCTTGTTCACAAATATTCAATTTAGCTAGTAGGTCTGGACATTCTGGTATTCAAGTAGGGTTTTGGTCGGTTTCTTTCGGGTTTGCTTTCTTTTGTGTAGAAAAGTTTTGGACCCATATAGGTACCTATAGAATTTCGTGTCGGTTTTGAGTCAGTTCCTTTCGGGTTCGATTCGGTTTGGGTCTAAAATATTTAAACATCCATAGTAAAGAATATTTGAAAAATATAAGAAAACTTCTAGTTTTGTTAGTGTTTTTGGTTCCAGTTCTTAGGTACCCAATCGGTTTTTCAATTCGGGCTGGGTCTATTCGGGTACGAATCTTTTGGGTATGAGAGTTTTGGACCCATATAGGTACCTATAAAGTTTCAGATCGATTCCAAATTTCGGGTATTCTGGATCGGTTCCAAGTTCGGGTATTCGGGTCCAGGTTTTTCCCCAAGCCTAAGTCTTAGATTATAACAAAATGCTAACCCTAATGCCAATAATATATGGAAAAAAAATCTTATTTTTTGTTTTTATACTTTACAAAAAACATTCTTTTAACTCGAATTAGTAAAAGCAAACAAATAACCGAGGTTTTAATCAATTTATTGCGACTTTTTTTAGCAAATATATTGCGACATTTAACACAGACATTAACAACCACAGTTATAAAACAATGCACATGCATAAGTCCGTAGTTGCAAATAAACAAGACCAATGAAGAGTAGATTTGACGGCGGTGGCGGTCTAGAGTCGCTGCCTCTGAAACGGATGTTGCCGCAACTTCAAACAATGTGGAAAGAGGTTAAATGGATTGTTACTCTATTTCTTTTGACAGTTCTTCTGTGCCTAGTTGTCTACCATTCGGGGCCACCAATGCTGTCGCAAGTTCCAAGCTCTCCTGCGATTGTGCAACCGCAGATAGCAGCCAAACACGAAATAACCACACTGATACCTTTAGTAATTTATTCATATACATGTAAATCATATATGGTACCACATGGTAAATATCAATTACATGATTCAATTTAGGGCTAGGCATTTTACCCGATACCCGAACCCGTATCCAAAGCCGGCCCTAAAAAGCCAAACCAAAATCCGAATCGAAGTAGCAAAATACTCGAACGAGTATTGAGTGAAGATAGATTAGATATCCGAACCCGAACGGGTAATATCCGAACCCGAATGGATATCCGAAGATAACCGAACATATGTATATTTAACTATATATATTCCTAGTTTACATTTCTCATTTTATTCAAAATATTTATATTGATGTTGCATATGAATCAAAATTAGATAAAAATACATATAATTGTATAACACGTGTTTTGCTACTCACTTAAATTGCATGACAAGCTTCTTGTTTCATGCATTAGCAAAAGTTGCATCCAAAATCTCAAAACAACAACCAAATTAATATCTTTTTATTTTTAATGTTTTAGTCTCAAACGTATTTATCGTCCAACACATTAATTTTTTTTAAAAAAACAGTTAATTTAATAGTAAAAATTTATGTACAAGAAACTTGAGTAATGAAGAATTTGAATTTTTGTTTTCAAAATCTAAAAATCTGAACCCGAATTAAGAATATCCGAACCTGATCCGATATGTGAAAATACCCGAACAGGTGCTAGACCTTAATACTGAAATACCTGAAAACGCGAAATACCCGACCCGAACGACGAACACCCATGCCTAACTCACTTCTTCAAAAACAAAATGTCCTTGATCTTCTGCTTAGTTGTCATACACATCGTTTATGTTCCAAAAAATTGCCTTTGTAGAGTTTTAAGATTGATTTCCTTAGGTTTTATCTTGTTGAGCTTGTCATTGATTTCTGATTAGGCGTTTGATTTTTGGTTTGTACTAGGTCAATGCGAGAAAGTAAATGCACACAAGATTGTTTGCCCGGTGTTCGCTGATCTACTCATCAGGGAGGAAGACTGCATCCCTCAACTGATCCACTATCAATATCGATTAAATACACAAGATCGCAACAATAGCAGATCTATAGAAAACATATTACAAGCATGATAAGTACAGCTCACTTATTGTATCCTCTTTGACGCCAGAAAATCACTGCCGGAGCCTTCCGATCTTACCAACGGAACAGAGTACCAACAAAACAGAGTATTGGAGCAGCAGCTGCAGAGTATTGAGACTCTCAGAACTCATGTCAAGAAGTTGGAGAATCAAGTGGTCCAGAAAAGTGAGGCCATTCAGAGACATGAGAACCTGATTAAGGAGAAGGGGGAAGCTGGTCAGAAACACCACGTCTGTGCATTGATATGTGATGATTTTTGGCAAGAGGTGAAGAGAGAACAACTCCAAGAGGGAGATTTCTGAGTAGAAAGTGGTTTGTCTTTTGGTAATTCGCATTGGTGTCGATCGACACCCATTGCTGAGCATCGATCGACTGAACCCGTAGTCTGTAGCTTCGCGTGAGTCTTCAAACATCGATCGACGTCGAGACGTCAACATCGACCGACGGTCTTCAACAACAGAACTAGTTCGTCTACCTAGTCTGAATGCAAGCTTGTTGGTCAGACATCCGAGTATGGAGACTCCAGAACAGACCTGAGCCAATGATAGTTGATAAGGCAACATAAAAACAGACAAGAAGAAAGCAGAAGATTCATAAACATCTGCACAGAGAAGCAACTAACAAAGAGATGGATGAGTTTTCCAAAAAAGTTTTTAAAATTCCTTTAAATACTCAATTTAATGAAGCCTACTATACTTATAGATTGTTTATGTTTTTAAAGGAATCCAAGGAGACCAATGAGGACATAAAGTGCATGTTCAATGGCCTCAGAGAGAAGCTGAAGCAGAGGATCACTCTTAAGAAGAAAAGTGACCATAGAAAGTTTGTGGTTCCATGTTTTGTCAAAGGTCACGAGTATCCCAATGCCCTCTGCGATATTGGATCAGCAGTCAGTATCATGTCTACAGCTATGGCAGAGAAGCTGAGCCTGAAAGTGGAGTTTCCAGTGATTCATTCACTTTTTGTGGATTCCTCCAAGGTGAATTTAGGAGGGATAACCAGAGACGTCCCAATGCTGATTTGCAACGCCTTAGTCCCAGTAGGCTTCCATGTGATGGATATCAAGATTGACTGGAACTCTTCCTTATTCCTTGGAAGAGCATTCATGGCCACAGTTGGAGCTATATGCGACATGAAGACAAACAGGTTGTATCTATCCTTAATAGATTCAAATAATTTTTATGAACATGTTAAAGTCAAGAACAAGGCTATTCTGATAGAATTGGGTGGAGATCCATGTTTAATTGCTACATGCTTCTATAATTACGAGCAAGAGGAGGAGTCTGTGGAGATAGCATTGATTGATACCCAACCCGTGACATCGATCGACTTCACCTACATACAGAAACTGCACGGAACCCACCCTTCAAAATCGATCGATACCCAACTTCAACAATTGGTCGATGGTCTCAGTATACAATAATCGGTCGATTTCAAACCTCAACCATCAACTGACAATCATGCCACAGATCAGAACAAAGAAGACAGTCCATAATACTTTGTCTACACTGGACATCAATACTGTGAGATGGCACCAGAGAACACCAACCCACATTACACATAACTTTACCCAGAAGAAGCAGCTGAGCACGATACATTTAAGTTCTGGAAGTCTAGAGACTTCAGCCAGTTGAACGAAACCAAAGATCCAGCATAGATCGATAAGAAGCATAGATCGATAAGACACATCTACCATCGATCGAATGTCTCATCAAATATGGATCCAAAGCTTTTGACAACAACAACCAAAGAAGATTTCGCTGGGAGAAGAAAGATGAGTATGGAGTTTACAGAGATGAAAATGGCAATGCACAAGCAATGGATGGCAAAATCAACAATGTGTCTAAGGAGGACAACAAGGAGATTTTTGAGAGAGCCAACATGCATGAATATACATCTATGTTAGCCAAAGTATGCAGCAGACATTCGCAGAGCCAGACCAAACACATCAACTTACATCAGACAAGAAGTTGACAACATGGTACAAGGAGTTTACAGAGCCCAAGAGATTATTATGGATGACTATTACAAGAGGCTTGATGACATGTAGCACTTGTTCAACAAAAAGTATTGGATGGTTAACCACGTGCATGGAAGAGATGAAACAGAAGATGGGCTACACTCATCAGATTATTCAACAACAACAATCGATTGGAGTAGTTAGTTCAGCATTGACCGACGACAACACTAGGCCATCGATCGAAAGTCATCACACAGCATTTAGGCAGAGGCTGGTAACACACAAGTTATTGGGAGACAAGATTGATCGAGTTTACCTTTATCAAGACTTGATGAGTGACATGAGGATTTTTATGTATTTCAATGCAAACTCTATCAAATTAACCCTACGAACTACTCTTGCCAAGAGAGGTAAAATTGTAGTATTTAGGGATAGAATCCACCGGGAGTGTGGGTACACAATAGACTATAGATGTTTAGATTAAGCTAGGCAAACAGTTTATTAAAGAAGTAATAGTAGACAAGTAAGCAGGTGATTGGTTTGACAACAATAAGATGAAATAGCAAGGTCTAAGGATTTATCAATCAATAGATTCAAAACACAAATCAAGGATGCTAAGGGTTTTATAGATCAAATTCTAGAACTCAAATTCAATAAGGAAGTAATCCAGCTCTCGCATGCAAATATTAATCAGATGCCTAAGTTCTAATGTTCCAGCTCTCGAATACAAACGAAGATTGAGCGTCGATCGATAACAATGCTTGGGTATCGATCGATACTACCTCAGACAAGCATTCACACACATATAGATAATGTTCAAATAGATCCTAGACCAACTCTCGTATGTGCCTAGATATCTAATCCACACTGAGCTCGAGTTTCGTTAATTAATTGCACTCTCGTGCCGCTCAATTGTCCTATGATTCTAGGTTCAAGCAATCAGTCACACTCTCGTGCTATTCCACTAATCGATATCCTAGTATTACAAGCCACCCTGGTGTAGAGATCCATAGATAACCTACCAATCATATGACTATCAGTTTGACATTAAGAACATGAAATCCCTAAACCTAACAAGATGATTACTCAGACATGGAAGCAATAACACAAATTATAATATGAATAAATAATAGATATAAAAATCAATATAAAACCAAAGGAGTTCCAATCAATCTCTCAAGGACAATTGATCTTCTCTCCAAAACTTAAGACAATGAATAGAATAAAGCTTAGTCGTCTACAATGGCTTAGAGAACTATATAAATTAGGTCTAAACTCGTGCATGGTATTCTGATAACTTGCCATAACATCTGGGCTTAATTCGGACATAACACAAGTCGTGTCTGTCTTCTGGGATCACCGTCGATCGACACTCATTCATCCCCTCGACAGCTTCCTCTCAAGAGGCAGACAGACCACTCTTCAGTAAATCAGGCATAACTTTAGATCTAACTATCCGATCGACCTCAAATCGGTGAAATTAGAAATCTAACTCAAAGATCTATCTAATGACAAAATATCAGCTCAATCTCACCGTAATAAGGTCTTCATCCATAGATAAATATCTGACGCATCTGCACAGTTCTGCATCTCTACAAGCTCGAGAATCACCAAAGTTCTTCAGAACGTACATGAACCTGAAAATAATCTAAAACATACTCCAAACACATATAATAGACTCTAAATAGGGATGTTATCATTGCACAATAGTGGTAAATATCATGCTTAATCAACTCTCCCAGACTTAACCTTTTGCTTGTCCTCTAACAAACAAGCAAACAAAGCCTATGAAAGAGGTTTTCAAAAGCGGAGACTCACATAATGTCTAAGTATAAATTTCACCATAAGTTGTTGCAACTACATCCTATCAAGTTAATCACAAAGAAACTTTATATACCTTATCCTAGTATATCAACCAATTCCATTCTACCAACAACTAAGCGAATTATAGTCTCACTGCCCCTCTACTGATTTCATTTCTTTGCATAAAATAAAAGTGCAGGCTTTACCTTGAGAATATCGATCAAAGGATATATGGACTCTTACCTCTGCAAGTATCTAAACACACAAGTAGCATTCTCTCATTCCTTTCCTCTCTCTCTTCTCACTTCTTCTCAGTCAATCTCTCCCTTCTTTTGAGTGTATCATTTTATTTTTTTAACTGACTGAGATATTTGGATAAGCTTCTATGAATCAAGCACTAATGGTTTTTGCCACCAGATCATGTTCACTTCTTTTTTACCTTTATCTCTTTCTAGAATCATATGAATCAAGCTTTAATGGTTGTAGCCACCAAATCTTGTTCGACTCCTTTTTCAATCTGAAGGGGAGAGAGAGGGGAATTAGAAGCACACAAACTTTTACCTTCCAGACTTGCAGAAGGAATCTGATCCAGTGTATACCAATCCCCAAAGCAAGCTAATAATGTCAGAATTAGTGTTCGAAATCAGCTTCGGTTCCCTCAAACTTTCTAAGCAAGTGTGATATAGTGGCAAGATGATCCACTTTGGTATCTCTAGTAATCTCTCCAAACAACCTTCTAAGAATGGTGCTAAAGTGTGGTTAGTCAATAATAAATCTTGATTATAGTCTCCTTCTTGACTCAATAAAACTTTTTGAATAACTTATATAAATAAAAACCAAAAACAAATAAATAGCTTAGTGAACCTCCCCCAGACTTAAATTACATCGTCCCCAGTGTAATCCGTCCCGGATTGGTTAGGAAAGACAAATCATAAGTAAATATCTTTAAGTAGAAAACTTGATACCTCTCTCTATAAGAGGGTGTCGATCGATGGTAGGCATGTATGGTCGATCGATGGTCGCAATCCAACGTTGACTGATGCTGCCTCTATGGTGTCGACCGACGGTGGACTCAAATATTCTGTTAAAATAAAATGAAACTCAAAATAAATAGTAGTATAAGTAAAACCTAAATAAAAACTTACTAAACAATAGGTTGCCTCCCACTCAGCGCTTGGTATAGTCTTAAGCTCGACGTTTTAGAACTCTGAGTCAGTCAAGATGAAAAGGAGAATTTTCTCCAGAACAGCTCTCAGTGAGTGTCCCTCTTCCTCATTTTGTTGATGCTGTTGATAAAAGCTCTTGCAGAAGCTTCCCCTTTGTCTTTCATCTCTGGATCACATAGCACCCTGACCTTGGTAAAAGGTTGCATACTTCCTTTGAAGCACATCCTATACCCAAGACTTCCCTCATAACATCGCGAAGGAACCGGTGACAAGAAATCTGTATCTACCTTCTTTTTCTTTTTCTTCTTTCTGGCCCTTCCCCCAGACTTAGGCTTTTTCATCACAAGTTACTCTAAAATCTGGAGAGTGTCGATCGACGCTATTAGGAGAGTGTCAATCGACGGTGATGCTGGTTCTGTAGTTTCGCGGTTTGAATCAGGTGCAGGTGTTGGATCTTCAGACGGCTCTATCCATGAAATAAACCCCACACTTTTTTAGTCTTTCCCACAGGATCGTAGAAGACATTTTCATCAACATTAGTAAGGCACATCCTATTTTTCTCGAGATCACAAACTGCCCTTACTGTAGCCAAAAAGGCTCTTCCAAAGATAAGAGAAGATTCTCGACCTGATTTGCTTTCCAAAACATGAAAGTCCACATGGACAATGCTTTCACCTATCTCTACTTTAACATTATTGATCGTGTTTGTTGAGTTTACCTTGGAGTTATCCACGAAGGTGAAGCTATCTTGAGAATGTTCCACCTTTAATCCTAAAATTTAGGTAGTGTCCTTGGCCATGATGTTGACTGCAGATCCAATATCACATAGGGCGTATGGAAATTGGTGTTATGTATACAACAGGGAGTCAGAAACTTCCCAGGATCTTGTTCCTTCTTCAGTGTCTTCTTGGGTTTACGGCTGACCATATTAAACAACAACTCAATGTCCTTATCCGTCTCATTGCTCTCTCTGAAGAAATTACCATGTCTGTACTGGTGATATGCATCCTTGAAAGACATATCCTTAAGGACCCTCTTTACTCTCTTTTGAAATCCATCAAGTTCAGCCTTGTTAGCTTCTCGCCTGAGGTGTTTGGGAACATAGGATTCTCTAGATCTCACGCTGTTCTTTGGACTTCTTTCTTTCGTTTCCTGCTTGTCCATGGCAGATTCATGTTAGTCCAGCTGGTGTTGATCGATATCGGTGCGTACCGTCGATCGATGCTTTCAACGAAGAGGTTTCAGCTGGAATCAATTTCCCTTGTTCTGGTGCATCGACATCCTGCTGATTGGTGGTAACTGTTGGCCTTTTTGATGAGCGGTGTGCATTATGTCTTGACATGGGCGTGTGTCGATCGATGCTTTTATGCTGTCGTCGATCGTCTGTCGCCGGTTGATGTCGATCGATATTGTCTTGTTGGTGTCGATCGAAGGAATCCGTTTTAACACAGTACGGGTTGGGAGGATGCGGGTGTCGTGTGGTGAAGTTTGAGTGGCTCTAAATTTTCACCGTTCCTACGTACTCTTCTATGGGTGTCGATCGATGCTCATCTGATGGTGTCGATCGATGCTCATCTGATGGTGTCGATCGACACCAGTGCGAGTTGCCAAATGTCATAGAACTTTCGACTAGAAAAGCACCTTATTCCAGCTTCTCATGCTCGATTACTTCCCCAAAGTCATTATCTAAGATGGCATCAACCTGGTGCCTCTTGCTCTCCCCAACTTTCCCTTTAACTGGAGCTTCTTGCCCCATCACAGCTTTTGTTGTCCGAGAATTATGGGTGTTTAGCATCCTAACATGAGTGTTTATGGCTTATAATTTTTATTCAGCTCTTTGTGGACAGAATCCAACCTTAGATTTAAGTATGCACTCATCTTATGTTGAATTTCTATGGCTCGTTCCATCATAGATTCCATCCTCTGAATATGGTCTTGAAAACATATTTCATTTATATTATTCTCGTCCTCTTCTGCAGCCTATTCCACCAACGAGACTTCATGAACAAAATCACTTTTGTCCTTGACCTCAATGATCTTGTCATTATTCGTATCACCTGACTGCATTTTGTGAGTATCTATATTCCTAATTTTTTTGCTAGACACAAAGTTCCGAATCAGTCTCTTAGCTTCCTCTGGAGTCCTAGTCCCAAAGTTCCATTAGCTTGCCTGATCCAACATTATATGGTACTGCGCATCAATACCTTTGGAGAAGAACCCCAACAGTTGAACCTCCGTGAAACCATGATGTGGACAATCTTTTTGGTACCTCCTAAATCTGTCCCAAGAGCTTCTAAACCCTTCAGTATGTCCTTGAGAGAATTTCAAAATCTTATCCCTTAGCTTTTCGGTCTTTGCATCATCAAAAAAATTAGTCAGAAACGCAGTCTTGACATCATCCCAGGTAGTAAGAGATCCTGGTGGTAGAAGTTTCAGTCAAACAAGTGCATTCCCAGAGAGAGAATACTTGAATAACTTTCATAGAAGATAGTCTTTAGTTTCTTCATGCTCTAGGATTCTAGAAAAAAAACCCTCTAGTGTTTCAGTGTGGTCCATGGGATCTTCATGGGGAAGACCATGAAAGGGGTGCTCGATCACATGAGCAAAGTATGCAGGTCTTATCTGGCCGTTGACCCCTTGGATTTCTCAAGGTTGAATCACAGACATGTTAATATAGAATCGAGTAGGCCTGATCAACGATGCTATCGATCGATGCTTAGGGATTACAGCCCATGTGCATCTAATTTCTGACATGTTGCATTACACAAATAACCCTCAGGGTCATGCAGGTCTCCATTTCCATCCCTACTCAGAATAAGTGCCAAACCATCTCTACTTGCCGGTTACTGTCGATCGACGTCGAAGTGTTGTTGTCGATCTATGCTAGACGTTTCTCTTTGCGAATGATGCGTTCAATAGCTGCTGGGTCTGAGAAAAGTAAGTTTTTTTCCTTGTTGTTTCTGGCACTGCTCTGCATGTACCTGAAAGACAAGGAAAAATTTATATAAGTAACTGAAACAGAAAATAAAAACCTAGACTAAACCTATTAATCAAGTCTATTGGCAATCCTAGCTCCCCGGCAACGGTGCCAAATTTGACAAGAGGGTTTTTTGTATTTCAATGCAAACTCTATCAAATTAATCCTACGAACTACTCTTGCCAAGAGAGGTCAAATTGTAGTCTTTTGAGATCGAATCCACAGGAAGTGTGGGCACACAATAGACTATAGATGTTTAGATTAAGTTAGGCAAACAGCTTATTAAATAAGTAATAGTAGACAAGTAAGGAGATGATTGGTTTGACAACAATAAGATGAAATATCTAGTTCTAGGGATTTATCAATCACTAGATTCAAAACAAAAATTAAAGATGCTAAGGGTTTTATAGATCAAATTCTAGAACTCAAATTCAATAAGCAAGTAATCCATCTCTCACATGCAATTACTAATCAGATGCCTAAGTTCTATGTTCTAGCTCTCGCATGCAAACAAGGATTGAGCGTCATTCGATACCAATGCTTGAGTATCGATCGATACTACCTCAGACAAGCATTAACACACATATCGATAACGTTCAACTAGATCCTAGACCAACTCTCGTATGTGCCTAGATATCTAATCCGCACAGGGCTTGGGTTCCATTAATTAATTGCACTCTCGTGCCTCTCAATTGTCCTATGATTCTAGGTTCAAGCAATCAATAACACTCTCGTGCTATTCCACTACTCTAGATCCTAGTATTACAAGCGACCCTGGTGTAGAGATCAATAGATAACCTAGCAATTCTATGACTATTATTTTGACATTAAGAACAGGAAATCCCTAAACATAACAAGATGATTACTCAGACATGGAAGCAATAACACAAATCATAGTTTGAATAAATAATAGATATAGAAATCAATAAAACCAAAGGAGTTCCAATTAATCTCTCAAGGATAATTGATCTTCTCTCCAAAACTTAAGACAATGAATAAAATAAAGCTTAGCCATCAACAACGGCTTAGAAAACTATATAAATTAAGTCTAAACTCGTTCAGGGTATTCTGGTAACTTGCCATGACATCTGGGCTTAAGTCGGCAATAAAAAAAGTCGGGTCTGTCTTCTGGTATCACCTTTGATCAATGATATGGCTGTGCCGTCGATCGACACTCATTCATCCCCTCGACAGCTTCCTCTCATGAGGCAGACAGACCACTCTTCAGGAAATCGAGCATAACTTTAGATTTAACCGTCCGATGGACCTAAAACCTGTGGCATTAGAAAGCTAACTAAAAGCTATATCGTATGTCAAAATATCAGCTCAATATCACCGTGTAAAGATCTCCATCCATAGATAAATAACTGACGCATTTGCGGAGTTCAGCATCTCTAAAAGCTCCAGAATCACCAAAGTTCTCCAGAACGTACATGAACCTGAAAATACTCTAAAATATACTCCAAACACATATAATAGACTCTAAATAGGGGTGATATCATGGAAATAGTGGTAAATATCAGGCCCTGTCAATGAGGGATAATATCTACCAGAGATTGGATGATATTTCAAAGACCACAGATGTTACGGCTAACGTGCTGATGTGATGCATTCAAACACTCCAAGCAAGGATGAGTACAATGGAGACTGCTCAGATAAGGATGGACAACCAGATAACGAGAGGAGAAGAAGCTGTGAGGAGCTTCATTAGTGCATGGTTTGCGACGAACATAGAGTATGTGGATACTTGCTTTCCATATTGGTTCGATGAACCACCTTACTAGTCCAGAAGTCCAAACGTCGAGCCTAAGAAGCGCTGATTGGGAGGCAACCCACTGTTTAGTAATTTTTAATTTGGTTTTTCATTTCTTAGTTATTAATTAAGGTTTTTTATTTAATTACTTTAAGTTTTAAAAGAAGAAGTAGAAATATTTGAAACCACCATCTGTCGACATCACCACTTCACCATCTCGACGACTTGGATGGTTTACCATTGATCGAAAATCATCACTCGCCATCGGTCGACACTCCTTACGGAGTTGGTAACTTAGACTTTCTCCCTACCTTTTGCTTATGATTTAGTCTTTCCCTTAACCGAACTGGATGAGATAACAGTGGGGACAATGTTATTTAAGTCTGGGGAGATTTACTGATGCTTTTATTTATTTTCAGCTTTTATTTGTTATATTTGCTTAAGGTTTTCAAAAAAAAATTATTGAATCAAGAAGGGGATTATGATTAGAACTTATTTATCGACTAATCACACTATAGCACCGCTCTTAGACATGTTGATTGCAGAGATTACTAGAGATTCCAAAGTGGATCACCATGCCATTAGATTGAACTTACTAAGAAGATTGAAGGAACCAAACCTGATCTCAAACCTAATACTGACTATTTTGTTTGCTTTGGGGCTTGACATACATCGGATCAGATTCCTTCTGCAAATTTGTAAGGTACTAGTCTGTGTATTTCTGATTTCCTTCTCTCTCCCTCTTCATCATCTATATAAAGAAAAAATTGAGATGATTTTCTAAGATGCATAGGGGTAGGTACATTACCGATGACCCCAGTATTCTAATTCAAAGGAATGATCACACATTTTTAGATGAGAGGGGTAGGTAAATTACCGATGACTCCACTATTCGCCTACAACTTTGTCCAAAAATAAAAGAAAGAAAGAATCGAAAATAAGATGGCATGATGGACTGTATCAGCATCATTTTCCATTGAGTTTGAGATCTAGAAAGATTCAGAGAAGAAAGAAAAGAGGAAAGAAAGGGACAAGGAAATACTTTATACATGTGTATGCAGATTTGCAGGAGTTGAGTCCACGTGTCCTTTGATCGATACTCCCACGGTAAAGCATGCACTTTATTTTTATGCATAGAAATGAGATTCGTAGAGGGATGAGTCAAATTAGTATTTGTTTAGTTGATGACATAATGGATTTTGTTGCTATACTAGGATAAGGCATATAGAGTTTCTCTTTGATTAGCACTATTTGATGTGATTTCAATATAGTATGGGTCAAGTTATACTTATACATTATGTGAGTACCCGCTTTTCAAACCTCTTTCACAAGCTACCTTTTTTTGCTTGAGAACAAGCAAAAGGTTAAGTATGGGGGAGTTGATATACCTTGTTATTTACCAGTTTTAGACAATCATTTGGACCTTATTTGGAGTCTATTATGTGTGTATGGACTGTGTGTTTAGAGTCTTTACAGGTCCATGTACGTTTTGGAGCATTATGGAGATCGTTGAGCTTGTTAGAGTATTCAGAAGAGTTATCCAGTAGCTGTTCACATTCAGCTAAGTATGAGTCGAAGTCAAGCATGACCATTGATCGACGGAGCATCCTTGCTGTCGATCGACGACCCACTCGCAGAGTATTAGCTGACTTAAAGCCCAAGTCTAGACAAATTAAGAGAATACCCCTGGATGAGTTTTGACCTAGTTTATATGGATTCTGCCATTGTCTAGGCAGAAAAGAGGAGACCACATTTTATTTTACAACTTTTAGTTTTCTTACATTGAGTTTTTTTGTAGTTTAGGGGAGAAGATTTGAACTCCTTCAGAGATTTGTATTGAAACCCTATTTATTATTCTATGCATTATATTATTCAGTTCATCGTTTTTTCTTTGATCATGTCTGAGTAATTCACCTGTTAGATTTAGGGTTAATAAGGTATTGATGAATTAGCCACAAAATAGGATTTCTAGGATGAAGTAGTATCAATCTTTGGAATTGTGTTAAATGCTTGCGTTCTAGAGTAGCTAACTTGGAACCTGAACTTAGGACATGGACAACTACGAGAGTATGTTCTGTGCCAGAATTTATTTCATTGAGCTAGGTTGTTAGATACATGCGAAAGATGGTCTAATTAATATAATGGACAAACTTCCTGTCTGATTAGTGTCGATCGACATCATGCCTTAGACGTCGATCGACGGTGCACTTCTCTGTCTGCATACGAGAGTTGGGAGAAGAGGGGGTCGGACTATTTAACATTTATTGTTCTCGAATATTAATAATTTCCTGCATCCTATCCATAATAATTCACTTTCCTGAGAACCTAGATTTACCACTTTTTCATATTTGTATTCGCTTTAGTATTTCAGATAATTTCCTATTCATGATATACTTACAACCAAAAACCATTATTTATAGTTTGCCTAGCTTAACCATTAAAGTTACAGAAATCTATTGTGTGGCCTTGCTTTTTATGGATTCGGTCCCTAAGTATTGCAATTTGACCTCTCTTGGCAAGAGTAATTCATAAGTTTAATTTGAGAGAAAACCTTAACGTACATGCTGTCAAATACACTAAGCAATATGCTTAGTCGTAGGAAAAACTTTGTTTGTGTGATTTTCCCAATACGCAACCTTCACAGAATTCCAATTCACCCACTTCAGCCTTTGGTATGAAACCTTCCTTTACAAGTAAGTCCATGTTCTTAGAACTCATATGACCTAATCGAGAATGCCATATTTTAGTCTTAGAAACCGTAGCTTGACTGACATAAGATTTACCTTGTGATACAATTTCTTGTAGATAGTAAAGACCATTCTCATATTTCTCTGTGATCACCTTATTTCCATCTTTATAGAATGTAATAATGAAGTCTCCGCCTTCATACTTGCATCCTGAATTTTCTAGCATCCCATAGGAGATTAGATTTCTATTCATGTCTGACATATAGCGTACATCTTTTAGAATAATCACTGAACCATCTCCATTTGTGATTATGATCTAGCCAATGCGTTTAACTTCACACTGAGTATTGTTTGCCATTAGAACTTTGCTTTCATATCTTTCCTTCAGATTAAACATGACTTTTTTATCCAGAGTAATGTGAAAAGTAGAAGCTGAGTCTAGGACCCACTCCTTTGTTGAATCATGAGTGCTAGCGGTTAGGACTAGAGGTTGTTTTACTTCTGTTACAACATTGACAGCTTTCTCACCATTACTCGTTTGACCTCTGTTTGGACACTCACGTTTCTAATGGCCTTCTTTGCCACAAATGAAACAAGCCCCCTTCTTTGTCTTGTTGAATTTTCCCCTGGACTTAGACCGATCACCTATAATCTTTGACATGTTGTATTGCTTGTTGTTACCATAATCAGATCGCTTAGATGATCATCCTCTCGATTCAACATATAATCCTTCAGAAGATGATTTCTTTTTGATAAGTAATCATTTTTTTTCTAAGCTCTGCTTCTTTTAAATATGCTGAAGCAACAACTTCAGAGACAGTAAGAGTATCTCTGCATGTTCCATACTGAAGATTGTGAACTAGTGGCTCATATGCAGCAGGAAGACTAGAGAGCAATTGTATAGCTTGATCTTCATCTGTAATGGTAACTTTCAGACTTTCTAGATACCGTATTAACTTCACTAATATGTCCACATTCTCTTCTGTTGAGTTTTTTTCTTCTATTTTGTAATAAGAAAATTGCTTCTTCAGATATATCCTATTTGGAAGAGACTGGAGCTGATACAATTTTTCAAGAGACTTCCACATGCCTAGAGCAGTCTACTCATGCATGACTTTCTTTCAGATGGAGTCACTCAAGCAGGTACCAAGTAAACTTTTCACCCTTAAGTCTTTTTCTGACTTCTTTTGATCTATCAATGGTTCCTCACCTTCTGTTTGTTTCTCTAATGTACAGTAAACCGTGAAGCCATCACCTATAACTACAAAAATCCCTTGGATCTCAAGCTGCCCCACCATTTTTAACTTCCACACACCGAAGTCTCCTTTACCGTCAAACTTCTCCATCTCAAATCTCCTCAGAGTAGGTTCCATATTGAACCTTTAGGATTTTGAGATTCACTGACAAAAAAAGAGGCCACAACCACAACAACACAAGCAGAAAACCTCAATCACAATGATCGCATTACACACAATCACAAATAAGACTTCTCTTCTTCCTTATCAGATATGATCTAACTCTATACCGTAGCACCTAAACATGGATGCTCTGATACCGATTGCATAGTTTAAAGATCAATTTCCTTAGGTTCTATCTTGTTTGAGCTTGTGATTGATTTTTGATTTGGCTTTGATTTGAGGTCTGTACGAGATCAATGCGAGAAAGTAAATGCACACAAGATTGTTTTCTCGGTGTTTCGGGGAGGGACACTGTATCCCTCAACTGATCCACTACCAGTATCGATCAAATACACAAGATCGCAACAATGGTGGATCTATAGAAAACATAGTACAAGCACGATAAATAGAGCCCACTTATCGTTTCCTCTTTGACGCCGGACAGTCACAGTCGGAGCCGTTCGATCTGACTGATCTCCGCCTTTGCAACTCCGTCGAACGTGAACCTCACGATCCTGAGCTAGGTCTTCTCTCTCTCTATTTCCCTCTCTCTCTCTCCCTCTCTCTCCCTCTCTCTCCCTCTCTCTCTCTCTCTCTCTCTCTCTCTCTTTCTCTCTCTGTTTCTGATCATTTTCCCTCTCCCTCTGAAACTTTAGCTTCGAGTTTGTTATAACAAAGTCATCCACTCGCAACTGGGCTGAGACTTGGGCTGTTCTCCTTCTTGCAGTTTTCAAATGGGCCTGCACTAAAGAAGAACGAAGTTGGGCCAGGATAAGAAAAGCCCACTCGATATTTGGCTGAACTTAGGTTTACAGCTTGATCCTTTAGATTAATTTGGCAAATGCTGGTGTCGTGTGGGTGTGCGACTAAACCCAAAACCTCACAAAGCCTAAAAGATCTGAAATTTCTCTGTATTATTTCTTGCTACCTTTACAAATTGATCTCTAAACTATATATACAAAACCATAAAACTATTAAGGAATATTTATATCTTAGTCCATAACTATTGTATAATTACAATATATCTTAATAAAGCCCGTCAACTAGCCTATGAAAACGGACGGAACTTCAGTAGAATATTAGCATTGTAGAACATTGAAAATGCTTCTGAAAATTGAACAGCATATCCCCAAAACTCCACAATTACGTGATGCCCAGCATTCAAGCAGATAAAACTAAATTGAAAATTAATTTTGTGAATTATATTTACCACTAAAATGACTCCTTACTCTTACACATTTGTATGTGAAATCGTTTATAGGAAAAAATCAACTAATCTAAGTTTTGTTGCATTATTTGCATTGATCTACTTTTAGACACCACCTTAAAGTCACAAAAGATACTTAACTTACCAGCTATCTGAATTGCGTTCACGGTGCCTTGACAACATAAGCTCACCTACTTGGCCACAGAAATTACTATAATAGTTTGAGAACATAGAGACGCAACTTTTCACTAGACTATTTATTCTAAAATATTTAGTGCATATAGAGACACAAACGTAAACAAAATGTAAGATTTAATATACATTGTGACATTTGACACAGAAATTACTATAATAGTATAAGCTCACCTACTTGGCCACAGAAATTACTATAATAGTTTGAGAACATAGAGACGCAACTTTTCACTAGAGTATTTATTCTAAAATATTTAGTGCATATAGAGACACAAACGTAAACAAAATGTAAGATTTAATATACATTGTGACATTTGACACGAGTTTCGGAGATACATATATATAAACAATATAAAAAGAGAGAGAGAGATTTAACTTACAAGACTATATATATTTGAACGCCAGCGTCAGAGGAAAGCAACAGAAAATAACAAACATGACAGAGAAATAGTGATGCATTATTGTTATATGATTGTCGCCGGTAACTGTCGCTGGTGGCCATTTCACCATTTTTATCAGCGCTATAAAAATTCAGCGGTTCACGCAAGTGTATTATGTGCCGCTAGCGTTCACTTTTTGCATCTTCAGATTCAGAATTCTGATTAGATCTCTTTATATTTTTTGATCGCAAGTCATTGACGCTGCGTTCAGTAAACAATTACTGAACACGGCTAATAATTGAAATATGAGCACCACTAAGAAAATAGCGGCCAGCTCTAGGCCAGCCGTCAACAGCGGCGGCTGCGAGTTCTCGAGATCGCGGCCGATGAAACAGACTTCGCTGCAGCTTCAAGCGAAGTGTAGAGAACTTAAATGGGTTGTCTCTCTATTTGTTTTAACGTTGATCCTGTCTCTAGTTGTCTACCATTTTGCTTCACTTGTTCAGCTACAGCCTCTACCGCGTCCGCAGATCACAGCCAAACAAAATTCTAACAACGCTGATAACGTTAGTAAACTAATGTCATATTCTAATGAATTTTATCATATTATCGAAACTATGTTCTAATTAACGTTATATGTTGCCTACATTATACAAAATTCTTTCAGCACTGATAACGTCGTAACCTAATTTCGTGTTTATCTATTAAGTTACCCTATGAATAAGTTGCCAACATTTGACAAGTTTAGATCTTTTGTATACAATTTGAACCATACTTGACATTTTTAATGGGTCGTCATGATAGTAACAGTTGCATGTATATATAATATTGGGGATAGTTTGAGGAAATTTTGGCAAGAGTCCTAAGAGAAGCATCGACGGCGGATAAGACCGTGATAGTGACGATGATGAATCAAGCTTATGCGGAGCTAAACTCAACATTTGATGTGTTTCTTGAGGGTTTTCAAGTCGGTGAAGGCACAGAGAAGCTGCTCCGTCACGTCGTAGTGGCGTGCTTGGACGAAAAAGCTTACTCACATTGCCTGGATGTCTTTCCTCACCGTTGTTTGTTGCTGAAGACTACCGGAATTGATTTCTCTGGAGAGAGGCTGTTCATGGTGGGAGATTATCTTGACATGATGTGGCGCCGAACCGAGTTCTTGGGTTCTTTGTTGAAGCTCGGATATAACTTCCTCTACACGGTACCTCTCTAACCTAATATAATGCATTTTATTTCGGTTATTTAAATTTAAAAGTACAGAGCTTTAGGGTTCTAAACAAATTTTGTAGTGATCCAAACCCACTTCCCTATTCATTTCAGGCCCAAGCCTCAGGCCCATCCGAATCTGCCAAAGGTATTGGCTATAAAAGTCATTTCTTCACATTGTTTTTAGAACTTCATGCAAGTGGAGAGAGAGTTTGAGAAAGAGTGTTTGGTTTTGTAGAGAGAGACTCGCCTGAGCTAGTCGCCGGAGCAACCCCACGCCGTGATCACGTCCAGCTCGTCACCACCGACCCCCAGCCAAGGTAACCACTGGAAACCACCATGGTTTTAGTTAAGTTTTGAGCCGTTTAGTAAATCGTCCATAACTTCCTAACCGATGAGAATCTCGTGCATGCAAGACCACCATCGCGTTCTACTCGTCTAGACGAAGCCGTAGACCCCCAAAACGCCGCAATCGGAGCTCTGAGTCGCCGTCACGCGCCCCCGCAAAATCCCCCTTCGCGCGCGCGTGAAAGCCACGCGCCACCGCCTCTCGCCGGAGCGCCGCCGTCGCCTCGCCGGAGCCATCGCAGCCGGCCGCCGTCCGTCCGCCGCCGGGAAGCCACCGCCGCCGCACCTCCGCCGTCCGTCCGCCGCCGGTGACCGCCGGTAAGCCGCCGCCTTTCTCGCCGGACCGGTGACCGGAGTCCGGTGACTCGCCGGCGACTCGGTCAACTCGGCCGGGTTGACTCGGCGAGTCAACCGTTGACTCGGTAAACCGGTTTAGGTGGTTAGTTCGGTTATTTGTTGGTTAGCTAAACCGGCGGTTAAAATTAATTAGAAATCGGTTAGGGTAAACCGGTTGGTTATTGGGAATTGATTTCTGGTCAAGGGTTGACCGGGTTGACTTTGACCTGCGAGTTGACTTTTCTGTAATCGCCCGTTTTCGCCCGTTCGAAGGTCAATCTGACTCAGAATTTCGATCTGATTTCAGATTTGGGATCTATTTGAGCAGCTGGAGTTCATAGAGACCACTTTCCCCCAGTTGCCAAGGTGAGGGTCTACTTCCGAACGATTCGTATGTGACTTAGAATTTTAAATAAATATAATTTATTTCTATTGTGTTCCGTCTGCGTGAAATCGAGTCTGTCATTGCTTGATTAGTTTTAGGTTGCTTGCTTAAACCAGAACTAGGTGGTTAGAGGATTCAACATTGATTGCTTCACTTAATGTAATCTTTAGTTAGAACTGTTTGGCCGGATACAGAGACGGACTTCTGTATGTCGGATTGTATGAGGGGCTACGGACAGTCAGTCGACCGGCTGGACCGTAGTCTGGTGTGGTCGATAAAGCGTCTGAGGGCGGTGACACCGAGCACTCTCTCGGAAGTGTGATTTTGGCCTGTTAGTGGGCAGCGGGCGTGTGACTCGCTAGGACCATTGTTTGCTTGCTTGGGTACTTTAGGTACCGTGTTTGACATGCACTAGAATTATTTTATATTTATTTGGAGTGCTATGTCTGGGTATACGGACTTCGGGGTAGCATCCCATACCTCACTGAGCGACTCCCCTGTTGATCACCCCTCTTTCTTCCCCTTGCAGGTGAGACCGATCAGCAGGAGTGATCATATCGGACTGGTGCTATTGGGCTTTTGGGCTTCTATAGTATTCTATCTTATCTTATCGTATTTTATCGTTATTGGGCTTTTGGGCTTCTATAGTATTCTATCTTATCTTATCGTATTTTATCGTTATTGGGCTCATAAGCCTTTGGACTTTTATCACTTATGTTATTTCAGACTTTCGGTTTATGTTGTTGACGTTATTACGGATGTGATGTATCGGGCCTTGGGCTGTTTTATGGTTTGGAATTATGTGGTATGAAGTACGTCGAATTTGAGTATTATTATTGAGTCCGATGTTTTCAGTAATTATTATTAATTATATTATTTTCGAGAAAACGGGTGTCTCACAGTTTTTGGTATCAGAGCGTGGTTCTGTCCCGGCTCCGACCCGGGATGGCGATTCGTGGAGACCTCGGTTTTAATCGGATTTTGATGATTTTTCAAAATGTTTTTGGGAATTTGGGATATTTTTCAAATAAAATCAATAGCACCATTATGTCCAGTATCACTTCTTTAACTCCCCCCCCCCCTTTGAGTTGGTATTCGATAGAAGTTAACCGATTTGTTTACCCTTTCAGATGCCACCGAGACCGAGAGTTGTTCGTACTCAGACTGCCAGAGCTGCTAGAGAGGCAGGAGATGATGATGTTCAGCCCGCAGTTCCGCAGCCTGCACCACCACTGATTGATCAGGATGCTTTGAGACAGATGGTACAGGATGCAGCGAGACAGGCCGCTCAGGAGGCAATTCAGCAGGCCGCTAGAGTAGCAGCACATGAGGTTGCTAGACAGATGGCTGCAGCTCCGCAAGGTCCGCAGATTCAGATGCAGCATGGCCCACAGATTCATGTGCAGCCGGTTCCGCCAGCCCATGTCCCGCCAGTTCAGGTTCCACCGGTTCAGGTTCAGCATGATCATCAGATTCCCGCTCAGCAGGTCCCCTTCCCTCAGGTTCCATTGCAGCAGGCTCCCGTTCATCAGTTTGATCAGGGTATTCCCATTCCACCGCCACCACCACCTCACTACCACCCAGGCTACGATGATAGGTTCTTCAGGCTGACGAGGCAGATGAAAGACATGGATATGGAGCATTTCAGTGGATCGACGGATCCGATAGAGGCGCATAATTGGAAGCTAAGTCTGGAGCGTAAGTTAGAGATTCTCGATTGCCTACCAGAGTTCTCACTTAGATTGGCGATGCAGTATCTGCGTGGAGATGCACTAGTTTGGTGGGATGGAGTGCGTTTGAGCCCTGGAGCAGAGATGCTTACTTTTGCTGATTTTATTCAGGAGTTCGATAAAAAGTACTTCCCTAAGGAAGCCTTGGACAAGATGAAGAGTGACTTCGAGCATGTGAGCCAGGGTAGCTTGACCATCAGGGAGTATGAGGTTAAGTTCAACCGACTTCGTAGGTTTGCTGGGAGTGGCATTTCAGAGGAGGACTTGATCCGTAAGTTTCTAGTTGGGATGCGGATTGAGATTCGCAATAGATGTCGGGTTGTCACTTATCACAGATTGGGAGACTTGGTGGAGAAAGCAGCTGAGCAGGAGGCAGGTTTAGGAGAGGAGCAGAAGCTTTCCAGAGCAGCTCAGGGCAAGTCTGGAAAAGCTTCAGAGTCCCAGAGGAGTGAAGGAGACCAGTCCGGACCACCGCATTGTCCTCGTTGCCGTCGTCGTCATACTGGGAGGTGCACCAGGTGTTTTACTTGTGGTCAGCTAGGACACGTTTCGAAGTATTGTCAGGTTAAGCCATTAGACACGCCACCAGTTAGGCAGATTGCAGCAGCAGCACCACCAGCAGGGGCAAACCCGGTTTGCTTCGGGTGCAACCAGCCAGGTCACTTCATCAGAGACTGCCCGAGGAGGGGTAATGCAGCACTACCGCCACCAGCCAAGCGGTTAACCATTGCTCCACGTGCTTTTACTACAGGAGACCCACAGGGAGCAGAGCCGATAGCGGGTATGTATCTTCAATATGATTGGTTGCGTTTGAATGTTTTGATTCTTGGTCATCATGAGTAGTTAGAAAAATCTCGTGTAGGATCGGTTTTGGTTGGAGGTGAGCCAGATCACACGTTGTTCGACACGGGAGCTTCCCACAGCTTTGTGAGTCCGCGCGTAGTCAAGTCTTGGTCTTTTCGGGGAATCTTCGAACCGAAGGCTAAGCAGATTCAGACTGCCGGGATTGAGAAGTTAGGAGCAGTTGGTATTCATCGCGACGTACCGGTCATGCTTGGAGGAGTTGATTTACTTGGAGACTTGACAGAGATGGAGATGAGTTTTTACGACGTTATACTTGGGATGGATTGGTTGACGCGACATCACGTAATCTTGGATTGTCTGAAGGCAAGAGTTAGCATCCCCATATCAGAAGGGAGTATAATTTTTCAGGGGATTCAGACATACCAAGGAGTTTCCATCGTTTCCATGTTACGTGCTGAGGAGTTGTTGGAGAGAGGATCCGAAGGGTTTTTGGCAACTATTTCGATGGATAATGATGATGGGCAGCAAGAATTGCATGATATACCAGTGGTTGCTGAGTTCGAGGATGTTTTTGAGACCTTAAAAGGGCCACCCCCAGCTAGAAGTAATGTTTTGACTATCGAGGTGGAACCGGGAGCAGCACCGGTTTCCCGAGCTCCTTATCGGTTAGCACCAGCAGAGATGGCTGAGTTAAAGAAGCAGCTTGAAGAGCTATCAGATAAGGGTTTCATCAGACCGAGAACTTCACCATGGGGAGCACCGGTATTATTTGTGAAGAAGAAAGATGGAAGTTTCAGACTTTGTATCGACTACAGGGGTTTGAACAAGGTGACCATCAAGAATAAGTACCCGCTGCCGCGTATCGATGAGTTGTTGGATCAGTTGCAAGGAGCTTCCTGGTTTTCTAAGATTGACTTGGCATCGGGATACCATCAGATTGCGATAGCTGATGGGGATGTGCAGAAGACGGCTTTTCGTACGCGCTATGGCCATTATGAGTTTGTTGTGATGCCATTCGGATTCATGAATGATGTGTTTCGTGAACATTTGGATAAGTGTGTGATCGTGTTCATTGATGATATCTTGGTTTATTCTCGGAGCAGAGAGGAGCATGCAGAGCACTTGCGGATTGTATTGGGAAAGCTGAGGGAGCATCATTTGTTTGCTAAGTTGAGCAAGTGCAGCTTCTGGCAGAGGAAGATTGGGTTTCTTGGTCATATGGTTTCAGAAGAAGGAGTTGCAGTAGATCCAGAGAAGATTACTGCCATTTCAGAGTGGCCGACACCTAAGAGTGCTTCAGAGATTTGCAGTTTCCTCGGGTTGGCTGGGTACTACAGGAAATTTGTTAAGGATTTTGCCAGCATTGCAAAACCGATGACGAGACTAACGGGAAAAGATGTCAAGTTTGATTGGACAGATGATTGCTCCAAAAGTTTCATGGAGTTGAAGCGACAACTGACACAGACGCCGGTGTTGGTACTTCCGAGGCCTGGGATACCATATGAAGTTTACACTGATGCGTCGGGTACTGGATTGGGATGTGTGTTGATGCAGGAGAAACAAGTCATTGCTTATGCATCACGTCAGTTGAGGCCTCACGAGGCTAATTACCCTACACACGACTTGGAGTTGGCAGCGGTTGTGTTTGCGCTAAAAATTTGGAGATCGTACTTGTATGGTGAGAAGGTGAAGATTTTCACAGATCACAAGAGTTTAAAGTACATCTTCACTCAGACGGACTTGAACTTAAGGCAGCGCAGATGGATTGAGTTGTTGGCAGATTACAATTTGGATATCGCTTATCATCCAGGGAAAGCTAACCAGGTGGCAGATGCTTTGAGTAGGCGCAAGAGCGATGTTTCAGGAACCAAGGAGGTTCAAGAGTTTGCAGGTATACTTGCTAATCTCAGATTGTGTGCCACTACGGTAGATGGCGAGGCAGCTGGTCTCGAGGCAGTTGAGCGGGCAGATTTACTCTGGAGGATACGCAGAGCTCAGGATGTTGATGAGGCCTTGTGTAAGCAGATTGAGATCGAGAGTATTGGGTATCACACAGCTTCGAGTGGGATGTTTATGTTCCGGAACCGAGTTTGTGTACCAGATGATGAGCAGTTGAGAAAGGAGATCTTGAAGCAAGCACACCACTCGAGTTTCTCTATTCATCCAGGGAACACCAAGATGTACAGAGATTTGAAGCGTTATTATCATTGGCCTGGTATGAAGAGGGACGTTGCTACTTTTGTATCGCAGTGCCAGACTTGTCAGATGGTTAAGGCGGAGCATCAGGTGCCTAGCGGGTTATTGCAAAACCTGCCATTGCCAGAGTGGAAATGGGACATGGTGACCATGGATTTTGTGACGGGTTTGCCGACCACCACAGGAGGAAAGAATGCTATATGGGTAATCGTGGATAGACTCACCAAGTCAGTTCATTTCCTCGCAGTTAAGAAGACAGACAGAGCTGAGCAGTTAGCAGAGATGTATATCAGTGAGATTGTTAGACTGCACGGAGTCCCTGCCAGCATTGTATCGGATCGGGATGTAAAGTTCACGTCTGCATTTTGGAGAGCCTTTTAGAAGGCGCTTGGGACTAAGGTCCACATGAGTACCGCTTACCACCCACAGACAGATTGAGTCCGATGTTTACGTCGAATGTTTATTGAGTCCGATGTTTTCAGTAATTATTATTAATTATATTATTTTCGAGAAAACGGGTGTCTCACAGTTTTCTCGAAAATAATATAATTAATAATAATTACTGAAAACATCGGACTCAATAATAATACTTAAATTCGACGTACTTCATACCACATAATTCCAAACCATAAAACGGCCCAAGGCCCGATACATCACATCCGTAATAACGTCAACAACATAAACCGAAAGTCTGAAATAACATAAGCGATAAAAGTCCAAAGGCTTATAAGCCCAATAACGATAAAATACGATAAGATAAGATAGAATACTATAGAAGCCCAAAAGCCCAATAACGATAAAATACGATAAGATAAGATAGAATACTATAGAAGCCCAAAAGCCCAATAGCACCGGTCCGATATGATCACTCCTGCTGATCGGTCTCACCTGCAAGGGGAAGAAAGAGGGGTGAGCAACAGGGGAGTCGCTCAGTGAGGTATGGGATGCTACCCCGAAGTCCGTATACTCGGACATAGCACTCCAAATAAATATAAATTAATTCTAGTGCATGTCAAACACGGTACCTAAAGTACCCAAGCAAGCAAACAATGGTCCTAGCGAGTCACACGCCCGCTGCCCATTAACAGGCCAAAATCACACTTACGAGAGAGTGCTCGGTGTCACCGCCCTCAGACGCTTTATCGACCACACCAGACTACGGTCCAGCCGGTCGACTGACTGTCCGTAGCCCCTCATACAATCCGACATACAGAAGTCCGTCTCTGTATCCGGCCAAACAGTTCTAACTAAAGATTACATTAAGTGAAGCAATCAATGTTGAATCCTCTAACCACCTAGTTCTGGTTTAAGCAAGCAACCTAAAACTAATCAAGCAATGACAAACTCGATTTCACGCAGACCGAACACAATAGAAATAAATTATATTTATTTAAAATTCTAAGTCACGTACGAATCGTTCGGAAGTAGACCCTCACCTTGGCAACTGGGGGAAAGTGGTCTCTATGAACTCCAGCTGCTCAAATAGATCCCAAATCTGAAATTAGATCGAAATTCGAGTCAGATTAACCTTCGAACGGGCGAAAACGGGCGATTACAGAAAAGTCAACTCGCAGGTCAAAGTCAACCCGGTCAACCCTTGACCAGAAATCAATTCCCAATAACCAACCGGTTTACCCTAACCGATTTCTAATTAATTTTAACCACCGGTTTAGCTAACCAACAAATAACCGAACTAACCAGCCTAAACCGGTTGACCGAGTCAACGGTTGACTCGCCGAGTCAACCCGGCCGAGTTGACCGAGTCGCCGGCGAGTCACCGGACTCCGGTCACCGGTTCGGCGAGAAAGGCGGCGGCTTACCGGCGGTCGCCGGCGGCGGACGGACGGCGGAGGTGCGGCGGCGGTGGCTTCCCGGCGGCGGACGGACAGCGGCCGGCTGCGGTGGCTCCGGTGAGGCGACGGCGGCGCTCCGGCGAGAGGCGACGGCGGCGCTCCGGCGAGAGGCGGCGGCGCGTGGCTTTCACGCGCGCGCGAAGGGGGATTTTTCGGGGGCGCGTGACGGCGACTCCGAGCTCCGATTGCGGCGTTTTTGGGGTCTACGGCTTCGTCTCGACGAGTAGAACGCGATGGTGGTCTTGCATGCACGAGATTCTCAACGGTTAGGAAGTTATGGACGATTTACTAAACGGCTCAAAACTTAACTAAAACCATGGTGGTTTCCGGTGGTTACCTTGGCTGGGGGTCGGTGGTGACGAGCTGGACGTGATCACGGCGTGGGGTTGCTCCGGCGACTAGCTCAGGCGAGTCTCTCTCTACAAAACCAAACACTCTTTCTCAAACTCTCTCTCCACTTGCATGAAGTTCTAAAAACAAGGTGAAGAAATGGCTTTTATAGCCAATACCTTTGGCAGATTCGGATGGGCCTGAGGCTTGGGCCTGAAATGAATAGGGAAGTGGGTTTTGGTCACTACAAATTTGGTTATGGTTCTTTGTTGTAAAGTAATACTTTCTTGGAACAAGAAGCCTTTTACCATACAATGCTTCTGTTTGGGTTCAAACACTAGTTTTGTTCGGTTTTGAGTCACGTTTTTTTCGTACTTTTGCATTAGATTGAAACAGATACAATATATTCCCTCCATTTCAATTTATATAAATTAAAAATTTTGAATACTCAACTTTACCTTATTTAACTATTAAAATTTTATAATAATTTATTTAGGGTACAAAATATGAATCAGTAATAAATACATAAAATTATAAAAAAATACTTATTTTATACTAATTTTGTTATTCTAGAACCATAATTATTTTGAAACGAATGAAATATTCATCCTGATTACATGTGTGCTTAAATATGAAACAAAATGATGAAAAGGTATAATCTGAAAAGGTAACTTCATCCTTAGATTGGCCAACGTCAGCTTGCTTTCACTTACGGTTTCTTTAATCACAGCTAATTAATATAAATTTAATATGATTCAACCTATTTTTCAATATTATTTTAAGTTATAAATTTTCATGCAGTTTGTCATGTTGGATTCATTTTTTCAGATGGTTTGCTTTGAAATATTAATGAAACTAATCGAGTTATCAACAAATATTGGTTTGGTTTCGTTTGATTGATTGAATTTTAAACCACATCTAACGATTGTTTTTATATAATGTATTTCGGTTTAAATTTGTTATAGGACATGGATACAGTGTGGCTTCGAGATCCATTTCCTCGATTAATTCCGGATGTAGATTTTCAGATAGCTTGCGATCGCTTCAACGGAAATCCAAGGGACATACGCAATTATGCCAATGGAGGATTCAAATTCGTCGTCGCGAACCACAGAACAATCGAGTTCTACAACTATTGGTATGAGTCAAGACTAAGATACCCCGGCAAGAACGAGCAGGACGTAATTAACATGATCAAAGGCAATCAATACCTTAACAAAATCGGACTCAAAATGAGGTTTCTAGACACGACACACGTCGGAAATTTCTGCCAGCCAAACTGGGATATTACCAAAGTTTGTGTAATGCATGGGAACTGTTGCATTGGACAGGATAGTAAGATGAAGGATTTAAGACAAGTTCTTGAGGACTGGACGACTTATTTTATCTATGGGAACCGGACAATGGAGTTTCGTCAGCCGATGAATTGCTGGAGAAGTCTAAGGAGGAGGTATAAGATAAAGAGAGTTTAATTTTGTTTTATTTACGTTGGTGAAAGTAAAGCAAAATAGTCAAATATGGGATCAAACATTAGTTTGCTTTCAAGTAGAGTATAGAGATGAAAACCTGAAAGAAATTATGGTAAGCCAATATCTCAAAACGAAACATCTTAAGATGACAAGTCACATCACAGGCAAACCGGCTACTAGCTAGCTAGGGTCAGTTTTATAAAGTTGAGATCCTCTACATGGTTTATAAAGACTTTAGATTTGCTATATCTGTTAAACTCTTCATAGTATGCTCGAAAACCTTGGATTTCAGCACTTGGATATTTACTTTGAGATTAAAGTAGAAAACGTAAAACGGTTGAGATGGATGATTCATAGACAAAACATTTCACATTAGCTATCACTCCAACAACAGAAATAGAGTGATCAACGATTTATCCTCCAGATGTGAAAATAACTCGACCATTCTGATTTTGGGTTTTCGATTGGCTTCCTCTAAATACACATAAAAAGCCCGTATAACTTGATTAATTAATCCCACCTAATTTACCATTATAGTTTCAGTTTATAGTACTAGGCTGATTACGAAATATTTTTGCAAGTAAACATAATTTTCTGAAATCTACATCAAATCAAACTGTGAGACAGTGTACACCAATTCCAATAGTTAACTAATACAAAACATCATTGATGCATACCCCTTCACTCAAAGGTCTACTGTTTAATTCCTTTTTATTGTAAATATTAAATTTTATACCAATTTTATTTTTAAAGAATACAAAAGTACTACGAAGATATTAGAAAAACAAAAATACTAAACAATGGCACAATTACAACTAAAAGACAAGAGATGGGTTTTTTTTGTCAGCAAACAAGAGATGGTTAAAAGCAGAAGGTGAGGCGCACTTCCACATCCTCTAGATGAGCATACTCTAGATGAGCATAATGGGAAGAAGCAATGATTCAAAAACCTTAACTTGGAAGTTTGCGTATGCTTGTTCGAACTTGACTCTTCATCTTTGCTGCCACGAGCATTCCACTAGAAATCAACCGTCGAACGAAAACACATACAGCTTCCCTCAAATATTACTTAAAAATGGTTCGACGACCTATTTCTCTCACGAAAACTATTATATAGAGTATGTGTATTCATAAACTATGACTGCATCCTCTATAGAGTTTGAAACTCCAAGACCCATAGTCGTAGGGTATGGTATCAAATATTTTTGAAATTATGACTGCATCCTATATATTCCAAAATGTAAAGTTTTAAATCTGCATTCCCACTGACTAAAATTTCAAAACTCCAAACCCTCTAAAATTAAAATTTGAAACTCCATATCCCATAGATCTTAATTTCATTTTTAAGATGGTTTAATGATTTGTAATCAAACTATAAACCTTATAAATCTGATTTAAAACCAAATTAATACCTTTTAATATGGAGGGTAAACAAGCTATTTTAACCGATATTAATTGGATTTAAATCTGAATTATAAGGTTTGTGGTTTGATTATAAACATTAAACCGTATTTGAGCCAATATAATTAAGGTATATGGGTTTTGAAGTTTCAAACTAATTTTGGAGAGTTCAGAGTTTTAAACTTTTAGTTTGTGGGAATACGCATTTCGAACTTTAAATTTAAAGATATACAATCTTGTTATTGTTTGAAAGACGTTTGATAGTATACGATAGTTCTCGTGAAAAATAACTGTTGACACTTTAAAATTTGAAGTGATAATAATAAGTTATTTGTATACGTTTTCCGATGAAGTTACCAACGCATGTGAAATTTGCTATGATAAGAGATGATGCTAAGGTAAGAGCACTATTATTGGGAGCTTTTAAAGGGTTTTTAGGGGGTTCTTAAGAGGGTGGAACCCACTAACATTTTAATAACTAGTTCTTAAATCTCCTAAATAAGAGATGGTTCTTGCATTGTTCACGAGCCCTATTGACACTTAGTGATCCGCGATTGGTCCGTTTTAAATAATTTTTTTTAAAATCAGGAAAAAAAAGACCCATGTGAGGTTTTGGGTTAATCATGCTCTAAAAACATCATTACTGGTACCTACATTCTCATAAGTATCTAACATATATAATAATAATATTATTTAGGTTTATAATTAAATTTAAAACTAAAAGGTAAGCTAACAAGAGAAAGACACGTGGTTTCTCAACAGTAAAAATTAATTTCCTTGCAGAGAAACGTACCTCACTAATATTCATGTTCTTTCTACTTTTGCATTTGATTATGTTATAATAATAGTGAGAGACTGGGTTGGAGTGAGCCGCTGCGGATGCTCTAAGTTCTGCCAGAAGATTTTAATTATAGATAAACCATAGCTGGTAAAATTCGAAAGTAGAAGAAAAAAAAAAGAATACCATAAGGGCATTTTAAATGCAGATGTTAGCATGAAGTTCTTATTTTTCTTAAGAGATGTTTCTTAATTTTAACCAAGAAAACTTAAGAATTTTCTCTTAAATAAGAGACATAAGAGACATCTCTTAACCAAAAATTGTATACAAAAAAAAAGGTTAAATCAAGTAAAGAACCTCATCATAAGAGACTCGGATTAAAGATGGCTTAATAGGTCTTGTAAGAGCTTTTAATTTTGAGTAATTTGTTGAAATGTCCTATTTTCAAAAATAAAATTGGGAACAATATCTTTCTAATTTCTTTTAAAAGGGTCCACATTTTTGGAAAATTAGTAGAACTAACTATTTGTAAATAATTGCCATTATTAGTTTCCAAAAATTTTAGAAAATAAATGAAATAAAACATTTTACTTTCAACGAATCTCTCACGTATCATATTTCAAGTTGTTCATCTCGTTAAGCATCATCAGTAAATTCTTAAAATCACTCCTTAACTTTGTTTGCTATCCAATCTTCGTTTGTGTTTGATAAATTAAGTAAATTTATAGGTGGAAGGCAAAAATGTTACATGCGACAAACCCAGATTTGAGAAACACCATGTATTATAAGCAGTCAATTGTTATAAGATCTATGAAGAAAGACCAAGTTTTTTTTCTTAATGTATGGCCTATGATTGCTTTTGCAATGTTGTTATGTTGCTGCTACGATTCACTATACCATCTTGCCTTTCCATCACGTTTTGCAATGTGTCTTGAAAGCGAATGATGTAAATTCTCTATTATGCAGATAATGTCTAGACTTAGTAACTGTTTTGGACAATGAAAGATAGACAATGTTGGTTGGGGGTTCCTTCTTAATCCAAGTAAAAAAAGGAATGCTTTTGTTGTTGAATAAGAAATCAAATATGAGGATTTTCTCTGCATGGTTTGTGAAGATTACAATATGATTAGTGAGATGAATGCGGTCGAGATTGCTTATATATATTAGAGAATAGCAAGATGCCTCTGATGGTCTTGAATAACAACAGACAACTTGCAAACCTTATCACATTGTCTAAGATAGACGTTATGTGTATTTGAGTCTCATTGACTGCATACAATGGTTGGCATGATGTGATTAGAAATCAAAAGTGTGTTAATAGAGATAATGCTGCTGTGGATTGTGGTAGCTTTGGAAATGTTCTGTACGTTACTATGAAGCCATCACATGAGACTATGAAATCATCACATGAGACTATGAAGCCATCACAGTTGAGGGAAGAGTGAAACCATTAAGTCTGACAACATATTCAGTGGTAAGAAGAAACTAATATTGAAATTATGCATTAGTGATCGAAAGATTTGGTTTCAGCATCTGGAAGTCTTGGAAGTATGTATTTTATGAAAAGTGCTTCGTTCCTGGATGTCCCTAGAGGATATGTTAATAACCCTCATTAGAAATAAGGATGCGGCCACGCCTAAGGAATGACTGAAGAAAAATATTAGTCAAGAAAATAAATTAAATACAACCTTTACGAGCGGTTTTGATATTGGTCAAAGAGATATGTATGGCTGAGTCTTTGGACCAAAATTTGTACGAGCAGATGGTGTGAAAATCAAAATACCGAGAATAAATTTAGCTATTTTAGGGAATTCTTCAATACCGGGGGAATCAAGAACCAAAGTGAAAGTGTTGGAGAATGAGAAACTCAGTCTAAATGCCATAGATAAGTAGTCATGGTCGGGAAAAAAGGGAAGCTGGTCTAGAAATCAATTTCTCTAGACTATTTGAAAAGGATTATGGAATGTTAGTATGGAATGACTGAAAGTGATGCCAAGATATTATCCGGATAATGGGAAGCGAAATGCCGAGTGTTAATTGAGATGCTTGAGAAGAACTCAGAATTTCAAAATTTTAACATAAATGAATGACATGGGAAGGTTCTTGAAATTTAGTGGATTGAAAATGTTGACGGTTTGACTTCCAATCTTATAGCTGGAAGAAAAAAACTGATGGGACATCATTCTTAAGCCGTTAAGGTCAAATGGCTCAGAAAATAATTTAGAAATTCATATGGAAGAATAATATTAGGTTTTGGTTGAAGAAATAATTTTACAGACTGTGAGGATAACTCCTTGTATGATTAGATCCGATCAGATTTGTTTCGGTACGTCTGGATAAGTTTGGGTAACGGAAGCTGGAATGTATATCATCAAGCTGTCTATGTGCTTCAGCTACTTTGAGTGAGTAAGCTGCCTGCCTGCATGTCCTGCTGATGCAGCTGCTGGACATGTGTCGCCAAACCAATAAAGATTAATGTCCAGCTGCAGCCACCTTCTGCCAACTAATTTCCTCATGCAAGCACGTCCAGCCTTCATTCATAAGCCTTACTGACATATAAATAGTCCCCTTAGGACCTTTAGGAACACCCTCACTGAAATCCACCTCAAAACTAAAATCCAGTTCAGCTTATATGACCCGAGCGGCCCAAATAAGAAACCCGAAGGTAAATTTCCGATCTTAGCTTTTCCCTTTATTTTTTAGTCTCAGCATATAAGTAGGTCTAGATCCCGGTTCCGACTAGCGGGACATTAGGAATCTTTTTCTCGTTCTAAGTTTCAGTCGTTTGAGAACCGGAATTCTACCAAAACTTCTTTAGGAGCTAAACCACCTGAAACCAAACCCGACCACCTAACCATAAATTACAAATGAGTCTAGGTTAAGGTTTGTGACTGTTTTTTGTGCGCTTAGCTCCTGAAAAACAAGAGTAATGATTGATGCATGCTAGGTTGCACATTTAGAAATATTGTGCTATGATGATGTTTTATACTTGTGCGAGATATTGAGTTATATCGTTTGGGCCATGGCTCCGGGGGTGGGGGTACAACATGTTTGTGATATATTTTTATTCTGATGCATATGCTTGTATGATTGAGTTATATCATTCAGGCCTCGTCACGGAGGGTATAACATGTTTGAGCATGTTTTAACGGGGAAACCCGTAAAGCCACAAACTTCCGATTATGAAAGATCTGTTAGGTCCAAAACTCCACTAGAGTGTCTGAGAGTCATTGGTGTCCACTCGAGGACTGTAAATTTTCCGTGGTCTTACCAAAATTAGTTTCAGACAGGACGCGAAGACATGTGTAATATGGCTAGCTACCCTTGACCATTTGGCTGCATGACGATGCACTAAATGTGTGGCCCGGACCATTGGATTATTAGACTTTATGTCTAGAGTCAATGGGCGCAAGAAGGGATTTCGGATGTACTTTGTATCAAGATTGGAACCAATAGAGAGAGGCTGGTGATATAGTATGGATTTTATCAGTTTTAAATCATAATATGTGTGCTTTCTAGAGTCTTTTATATGGGTTTAGATTCTGCTTTAGAGTGTTTCCAGGTTCATGTACGTTTTGGAAAAAATTGAAGATTTTGGAGTTTTTTCAGAGTTCGTATACAAGTGATGGAATCACAGAGTTCGTATACAAGTGATGGAATCACATGATTCCATGCACCTGATTACTATGTGCATGTGAGAGCTGGTTTACTTGCTTATATGAATTTGAGTTCTAGGATCAAACCCTTAGCATCTACACATTATAGTTCTGATAACCTGAATGAAACGTTAAGTCTAGTACCCTTCCTCCATCATTTACAACGCTTTATTTTCTTTCTAGTTATTTACTGCTTTATATTATTTAACCTAGCATAATCTAAATTTAAAGTCTATTGTGTGAGTGAGTCTTTGTGGATACCATCCTTTAGTATGTCCATCAATCTCTTATTTTAGAGAGAGTTGCTCTTGAGGTAATTTGAGCACATCAGCAGGCATCGACGATCGATGTTGATCTAACCACCTGTGAGTGGTGGATGTGTGGGTTACTTTTTTGCTTAAATTTTGCATCTAATGTTGCATGATATAATTGATCCTTTCTGTTTGATGATTGATGCATATTGGGGTGGGGGGGGGGGGGGGGGGGCGGGGAGGATGATTTAACTGTATGGAACCCTCACTCACTAAGCAAAGTAATTGCTCATTTGACTCTTTGTTTTTAAGGTAACCATAGGGGTATCTTGGGTTGCGAAGGAACAATGCTGCTACCATAGTGTTTATGCCTTTTGCAGATGAGTATGAATTTTAATATATATGTTTGACAATTACGTTCTGGATTTATTGATATCGTTTGGATGTTTTTGAAAGTATTATATGAATAATAAAGGTTTGTGAAAGTGTTTGGGTTTTTATATGATATCAGTTCTTGTCCGGTATGAACCAACTAAATATTTCAAACTCGGGTTGCAAAGCCTTAACTTGGAACGACTAAGCAAACTATTTTCGGATATTTAACCTTGGGATTTTGGATTTTATATGGGAACCTCGGGTCGAATGTTTGGGATGGGTAGTAGCATCTTCAATCTGGTTAAGGTTATTTAGTTTATCGTTCATGTTTTTGTTTGATTGGTGCATGGAAAACTAATCAACTTTGACTTAATCCGTATCGGAGGCGTTACAGAACGTGGTTCAACTATGTCAAGATCATCTCTGAAATTCCTCTAAGTAAGTGTATTTTCCGGCTGATTAAGGTGTTGATTGACACCAAATGGGTGTCGATCGACACTAGCCTTTGGGGAAGTCTCCTTATATTTTACGGATTGGTTTCGATCGATACCATGAGGGTGTAGATCGACTCTGAGATTTAATATCATGTCTTGGTGTTGAGAGGCAATTCATGGTCGATTTTGGTCTGTCAAAACTCAAAGATTTGTGGTTTTGAAGGGGTGTCGATCGACACTAGCAGTGTGTGCCAATCAACACTGAAGTCATGGCTCAATATTCAGCTTCATTCATCAAGTTTCGACCCAAATTTTCATGCTGGTTTTCATCCTCTACCAAGATAGCATTGACAAATTGCCTAAGGTTGGTCTCTTGCCTCTTCACAGTCTCATCAATCTGTTGAACTTGATATCCAGATTTTTGTCATTAGTGTTTAGAGATTCTAATTTTACATTCAACTCAGTGTAGACAAACTCCAAACTCTTACTGAACTCCACACACATCTTTTTTTGACCCTCTGAGACCTGATTCAGCATGACTTCAATCATGCTCTCTAGAGTTACTTTAAAAGGGTTCTAAGATTGAAAACTCTGATTGTAACCTTGAAAACCATTCCCACTGATGTAATTCACATCTATCAATTAAGTTGGTTCCATGGACTTGTTTCGTGTTCACCAAAAGAGTGTAAACAAAATCCAACTTAGTTTTCACCTCAGCAATCGATCCTCCATCTATATTCTCAGCTGACATCATCTTTTCCAGATCTGTTTTTTTTGGTATTATTGCTAGATGAAGCACACATGATTAAAGTCATTCTGAAACAAAAGATGAGTGTGGATTTCAGTAAGGGGTTGGAGTTTGTCTACACTGAGTTGTGGATAATTTGAATCTCTCAAGTCAAAAAGCTGGATATTCAATTTCAACAAATTGATAAGGATATGACGAGGCAAGATACCAATCCTAGGAAATTTGTCAAAGCTATCTTGGTAGAGGATGAAAACAACATGAAAATTAGGGTCAAAAATTGATCAATGAAGCTGACTCTCGAATCACGACTTCAGTGTTGATAGACACACACTGTCATTTTTGATTGATACCCTCTCTAAACCACGCATCTTCGAGTTTTGACAGACTGAAATCGACCATGAACTTCCCTCTTGACACCAAAAACTTGACTATGAGTTTTAGATTCGATTGAAACCCTCATGGTATTGATCAACACCAATAGGATAAATATCAGGAAACTTCAACAAAGGCTAGTGTCGATTGACACCCATTTGGTGTCAATCGACACCTTACTTAGCCGAAAACTAGACTTCCTTAACCGTAGAGATCGATTGAGGAGAAGGTTTACAAGAAATAAGTCTCGTTGCCCAAGGTACCTAAGCATGTGAATGGGGCTACTAAATCATTAGAAGTAGATAATTTCCACACAAAAAAAAAGTGAAGAGGATACCTGAAGGTGCTTCCTTTGAGGATGCTTGTAAAGATCTTCGATTAAATCAGTTCATTGAGAAACTCTAGAGAAATTGTCGAAGAGATTAAAGCACTATTTGATGAAGTTAGAAGTACATCTACAAAGGTCAAGAAAATGACAAGGCTAATCAACCCTGAGAAGTTTGTAGTTCCCTGCACTATTTCAAGAGTTGAATTTCATGATGATCTCTTTGAATGATACTAATCTTCTGTTACCATAATATCTAAAGACATCTCTAAGAAATTAGGTCTAGTTAGAGAAGGTTATAAGATCACTACTTTTGCATACTACTCCACCAAATTTCTACAAGATGTTGTCAAAGATCTAGAAGTAAGAGTTGTGAACTGCATTGTTCCTGAGGACTTTCAGGTGGTCAATTTTGGTAATGATCTAGACATGCCTCTCATCCTTGGAAGAGAATTTATGGCTACAGTGGGAATAGTACTTGACATGGCTAAAAGCAGAATTTCTTTCGCGTACATTGGTGAAAATGTTGTGCAAAAGGTTATACCCGGAAACAGAGGTAGCCATCTAGCTTCCTAATTAGTGTCTCTTATATTATGTTTCACCACTTTGGTTTCTTTCGACACCCCACCCACCCATATTAACGATCGACACTTCATCAGTGTCAGTCGACAATCGTCGTTCTTAGGTACGTGTTCTACATTCTTTACTTTTTCTAGGTTTTATTTGTTTATTTTTTCCAAAATCGGAACGAATACCACTGGATACATTGTTATTTAGGTATGGGAGGTGTTCATTGCCATTGTGTTCTTTTTTTAGTGTTAGTTGTCTATGTTGAGTCAAAATAGAGTTATTCGGGAAATATGAACTTTTTCTTGGAACTAACCACTTAACTTGTTACCTTATCACCATTCTTTGAGTTACTGATTGCAGACTATATTACATGGAAAACGCCAAAGTTGATCAATATGCTATAGCATCCATGTTCATTGAGAGTGTCTAAATAATCAAAGCTGGCCTCCAACATAATCTACATTGAAACTATTGTTTTTGGGCTTGGTATACATTGGATCAGATTGCCTTTTCAGGTTTGGAAGGCATGTATTTGTGTCTGGTTCTCCTCTGTCTTTCCTTCAATAAAAAAATTATGAAAAAGATAAATGTCAAAAAGAAGTGAAACAAGAGCTAATGGCAAACACCATTAGTGTCTGAATCATGGAGGCCTGATCAAAATCTCAGTCGATTAAAATATAAAATGATACCCTACAAAGTAGGGAGACATTGACTGAGTGAAGCGAGAAGAGAGAGAGAGAGAGAAAAAAAGAACCAGAGAAGATTGTTTGTGTGATCAGAAAACTGAATGGGTAAGAGATCATGTCTCCTTTGATCGATATTGTCAAGATGAGACTGCGCTTTAAATTCTTAAATGAGGTATGTGGAGGGGATGTCATATGGTATCTGGTGAGTTGTGGGCAGGCTAGGTTGCTAAGCAGAGGTCGAGTACATGGAAGTACTTTCTAAGGTTGGTATTAGTTGATGTGGTTTGGAACAGGGTAAAAGTGAAAGTGGTGGTTCTAAAGACTAAGTGAATTCCTACATTTTCAAACCTCTTTCACATGTTCATTCTTTATTTTGTGTGAGGGCAAGCAAAAGATAAGTCTAAGGGAGTTGATATAACATAGTTTTAATAGGTTTTGACCATGATATAAGTTTCTTTTTAGACTATGGTATTTGTAGTTTATTTTAGTGTCTTTACAGTTTAGGTGCATTTTCAAGTACTTCGGAGATTTTGGAGCAATTTGGAGCATCGAAATAATTGAAGCTGAAAACCACAAGTTAGAGTCATGATTCTTGCTTGGTGTTGATCGACACTGGGGAGGGTACTGGTCGACACCCACTTTTACCAAAGAAATCAACGTTGAATTATTAAGTTTCAAGATATTGCAAAAAGGTCCACAAAACTCCAGTATTTAAATATTCCAAGTCATTGTTTTAGGCAAAGCTTTATATTATTCTTGGAGAGAGAGATCACAACAAGAAAGATGTTGATTTTTAACTCATGTTGTTTATTATTTGTGCAGTTTGTTCAGACTATGATTTGTGTTATTGTTTTCAGATATGAGTAGATCAATTGTTAGATTCAGAGTTTTCTAGGATTTATGATAAATTTCTACATTGATTAAATTGTTAAGGTAATCTTAAAGATTCTTCATCAGGATTGAATTTAATACTAGATTTGGATTAACAACCTGAAATTTAGATCACATGATAATTGGTAGACACGATAGTGTTATTGATTGCCTGGAATAATCTTAACGAGCTAAAATACAGATTCACAAAGAGATTTAGTTTCATGATTTAGTGAACAAATTGAACCTATTTTTAATACTTGCCTTAGTTTTATAAATTCATAGAGAGATTTGGAATTCTAGGATCTAGGCATAAATAGTCTTTGGAACGAGAGTTAATTGATTATAACATTTTAATTCGAGTTCAATAACTATATGAATTAAACCCAGAACAATTTGTTTGTCTGCGATTCTAAACTATATGTAGATATTCCTAAAACTAATGTTTTCTTCCATCTCTTACAAACTCGTCTAATTTACTGCTTTCTTATTATTGGTCTAGCTTGACTGAAACTGAAATCTATTGTGTGAATCATAGAGTCTATGTAGATTTGATCTCTATATATTGTATTCTACCTCTGAAATTGCAGAGTATCAAGGGTAAATTTCAACATATCAATAACTGTTTCTGACGATGATTGACTATTGACTGGCAAGAGATGTGAGACTCGAGAACAGTTGCCAAGAGTGATATAAGGAAGCGGTAAATAGTTTGGATTTAGAATAAAAATTTGTGTATCATAGCACGATATGAGGGTATGAAACACCAATCACAATGGGCCTTCTTAAGCTTGAATGTTGGGTTAATTCCCATAAAAAATAAACCAATTCAGACCCATAATAGAATAGATGGATGAAAACTCATGGTTTGTATTTTACTTGCTTGGAGATGCTGTGGATCGGAAGTGCAGCGCCGACAATGGATGAGCTGAAACGGCTGGTCGGAAAAGAGGCAATGGTGAAGTGTGAGGCGACTAATCTGGAGTCTGTTCTGACGAGACAAGATGCGACAGCTCGAAGAGACACCTCGTCATCCGAATTTGAGAGAAACCAGATGAAGAGAGAAGCATAGTAAACGAGGCAGAGGGGCAGAGACGGAGGAGAGCCAAACAGTTCATGTAGACGCATATAGAAGATAAAGATACATCTTAGAGATAATGATTCCTAATATCTTGTGTATATTCATATTCACCTTACCCTTAGGGTTAGGATTTCTTACGATATGTATATATATGATACCTTGCACATGAACTCAAGCACGGGTTTATATTCTATTTGATGGTATCAGAGCTTAACATCGATTTCTGATAATTTTTTCTTCCTAGTTTCCGCCTAACTAGTACTACTACATCGACGTCTGGTTTGATTCTACGATCATGTCCGCCACGTCTTCTACTGCCTCTTCTACCCCTACTATTGCGATAGAAAGTTCCGTCTCGGAATCTCATTACACTCTTCATCCCTCCGATAACCCGGGTGCTTTGATCACGCCAGTGCTTCTTCGAGGAGATAACTACTCCGAATGGGCAACTGAGCTTTGGAATTCTCTCCAAGCTAAACAAAAGATCGGGTTTATTAATGGAACGATACTCAAACCAACCACCAATCCTGATCTTGCTCGCTGGACCTCGATGAACTCTATGATCGTCGGTTGGATACGTACGTCGATTGACCCTCAAGTTCGCTCAACCGTAACTCATATCGCTGATGCCTCTAAACTTTGGGAGTCTCTTAAGCAACGATTCTCAGTAAAGAATGGTGTCCGCAAGCATCTATTGGAAGATAAAATCACAAACTTCAAACAAAACGGTCAATCCGTTCTCGAATACTATGGACATCTTTCCAAATTGTGGGAAGAGATACAAAACTTCAAACCTTCTGTTTCTTGTACTTGTGCTGCATATGCAGAGCTCGAGAAAGAACGAGAAGATGCAAAAGTTCATAATTTCTTGTTCGGTCTCGATGAAGTCATATTTATTGGCATTCATTCTCAAATCATTGACGAAGAACCCTTGCCTGACTTAAACATTGTCTACTCACGCGTTATACGTGCCGAGAAAAATCTCAATAGTTTGCGTAATGCTGATACTAAGCAAGACGCAATTGGCTTCTCTATTAAATCAGACATAGCAACTACACCTATCAATGCTGCAGCAGTCGTGTCTCGCAGCCGTGACCCTAACCGTTCTTGCACTCACTGCTAGCGCACATGGCACGAAGCTTCGGAATGTTTCTTACTACATGGTTACCCAAAGTAGTTCCTAGAGCAACAACAACAACATGGTTCTCGAAATATCTCGGGAAACATAGGTCGTGGTGGTCGCTACCCTAACTCTGGAGGACGTGGTTGTGGCCATTCAACCGCCGTGTCTGCTTCAATCAATGCTCCATCTTCGTCTTCTGCATCCGATCACATCGTAGCTCTCATCGGTTTACTTCAGTCACAACAATCCCAAATTTCTACTGATCGTTTGTCTGGTAAAACCGAACTCTCTGATGTTATCATAGATACTGGTGTCTCTCATCATATGACAGGCGACTTGTCTTTATTACATGATGTCACCGATATCTTACTATCTGCTGTTACTTTCCCTGATGGCATTGAATCTCGCGTCACTAAAATAGGGCATTTACGTCTTACAAAATATTACACACTACTTAATGTTCTTTACGTACCAAATTTCAATTGTACATTGATTTCGGTTTCCAGATTGTTGAAGCAAACTGGTTGCATTGCCATTTTTAGTGACACTATTTGTGTTTTACAAGACCGTTTTACGAGGAACCTGATTGGAGCCGGTGAAGAAAGAGAGGGGGTGTACTACTTCAAAGGTTTCAAAGTTGCAAGTGCTAATCAGACTTCTGCGAAGAGTATTTCTCCTTCAGTTCTATGGCATCGACGACTCGGTAATCCGTCCTACAAAGTGTTTTCTACATTACCTATGTTTTGTACTTTAAAAGTTGAGTTTTCTGATTCACTTTCATGTGACATTTGTTTTCGTTCTAAACAAACAATATCGGTTTTTCCTACTAATTCTAATAAAGCTTTGGAGCCTTTTTCTTTAATACATTGTGATGTCTGGGGTCCATATCGAACTCCATCATCCTGCGGGGCTGCTTATTTTCTCACTATTGTTGATGATCATTCTAGAGCGGTTTGGACATATCTAATGTTAGAGAAATCCGAAGTTAAAGGATTGATCCAAAATTTTTGTGTCATGAGTAAGACACAGTTTGGGAAACAAGTCAAAACGATCAGATCCGACAATGGCTCCGAGTTCGTGGTTCTTAAATATTTTCTTCGACAACAAGGTATTGAACACCAAACCTCATGTGTAGACACTCCCCAACAAAATGCTCGAGTAGAACGTAAGCACATACACATTCACAACATTGCTCGAGCTCTTCTGTTCCAAGCTAAATTGCCTGTTACATTTTGGGGTGAAAGTATTCTAACAACAACACATCTTATCAAATGAACTCCTTCAGTTGTTCTCAATGGAACACCGTATGAATTTTTATACGGCTATAAGCTTTCCTTTGATTCGCTACGTGTCTTCGGATGTCTCTGCTATGCGCATAGAAGACCTCGCAACAGAGACAAATTCAGTAACCGTAGCAGGAAGTGCTTGTTTGTTGAATACCCATATGGGAAGAAGGCTTGGAAATTGTACGACATTGAGAGCAATGATTTATTTTCAAGTCGCGATGTTGTATTTCTTGAGGATCAGATTCCAGGAGTACAAGACACAGAATATGTTACACCTCCTATGTTTCAACATGATGCAACTATTGATGATTGGTTGTTACCACACTCCGACATTGATCCCAACTCTTTAGCATTCCCGCCTTTACCTTCCTCCGGTGATAGTACCTCCTTGCCTGCAGATACTACCACTACTATACCACCAGAAAATACTAATGAGCTTGACATTGTTACACCACTCGACAAGGACACGACTCCTTTGTCTCCTGTCTCTCCTACTACACAACACCCTGCTCCATCTCCATTGATTGTTCCTCTTTATCCTGGTCTACCTGAGCTACTCAGTCGTGGTAATCGTACAAGCAAACAATTAGTTCTTCTAAAATATTACGTTGTTAATGCATTGCAGGCTAGTACAACCCCCATCGTCTCTCTCGCTTCACCGACTCCTCTCCAAGGTTCCTCAACTTTGGTCTCAGGTACGCCCTATCCCATTACCGATTATATATCTAATGCTCGTTTTTCCTCTGCTCACATGGCGTTCTTAGCAGCACTAACATTTTCATCTGATCCTAAGAACTATAAAGAGGCTTCACTTGATGATAATTGGAATGATTCTATAGCTGACGAGTATACAGCTCTTGAAGCAAATCACACTTGGGACATTACTCGTTTACCACATGGTAAAAAGGCAATCGCTTGTCAATGGATTTACAAGACTAAGTTTGATGCGTACGGCAAAGAAACTCGTAAAAAGTCTCGTTTGGTAGCCTGTGGAAATCGACAAAGAGAAAGTCTGGATTATACCGATACATTTGCTCATGTGGCTAAACCTACCTCTGTTCGAATTCTTCTTCTCAGGGAATTTTCCTCCGTTCTGATTCTGATCTTCATGTTAATGCCTATTGTGATTCAGATTGAAACATATGTCCTGTTTCTTGTCGCTCGCTTAGTGCATACATCGTCATGCTAGGAAAGTCACCTTTCTCTTGGAAAGCAAAGAAGCAAGACACATTCTCTATGTATTCTGCAAAAGCAGGGTATCACGCTATGGCTTTCACTTTAAAGGAACTAAAATGGGTCAAGCAAATTCTTACATCATTTGGGGTCGATCATTCTAAACCTATGCATCTCTACTGTGACAGCAAAGCTGTTATCTACATCTCTCTAAATCCATTCTTTCATGAGCAGACAAAACATGTCGAGACTGATTGTCATGCCGTTCGTGATGTCGTCGAAGCCAAGCTAATTTCTACCAAATACATTTCTACGAAGGAACAGCCTGCTGATCTCCTGACCAAAGCACTACCATCCACTACATTTACTTATCTTCTTTCTAAGTTGGAAATTCATGACCTCACTTCCAACTTGAGGGAGGGTTTAGAAGTTAAAGACACATCTTACAGATAATGATTCCTAATATCTTGTGTATATCCATATTCACCTTACCCTTAAGGTTAGGAGTTCTTACTATATGTATATATATGATACCTTGCACATGAATACAAGCACATGTTTACATTCTATTTTAACTCATTCTCCTACTGGGTGGATCCGACACGTTCAGACACACTAAGAGGAGTGGCGGTAGCGGCAACTGTGAGACGACCAGAAAACACAGCGCCATGTAAGAGTTTGAAAAGTAGAGTTCTTGACACGCAGTGTACACTCTCGGTGTTCCTCACCGACCAGATTTGGAGAAGATGACCATTTTCTAAGCTCAAAGCTCTGAAGCTTATATTTACAGTCTTTAATTTCCCATCGCTGGTATGCGAGGTCACCAAAACGTTAGAGTAGCAGTGATGACGGGAGGAGATAAAGCTTGAGCAGGTTGTCCAAACTTTGCCGGAGGAGGAGCGGCACGATCTAGAGAGAACCGGAGAGGACGGCTTGAAGTGAAATGATGGTGAAGCAAGAAGAAGACAGTGGTGGAGAGTGAAGAATAAGGTTACTTGGTTTACCGAGTCTTTGAAAGTTTGTTTAATTTGTTTCTGAGTCAATAAGTCTCTCCTAACTTGTAGGAAGATGGTTACTAGTTGGTTATTTGGTTCCTATTGTTAAGCTAGTTCGTATTCTATTTAAGCCGTAGGTTTGTACTTCTTTGATCTTAAGCAATAAGAAAGTATTTTCAGGAAAACAGCTCTTACCTTTTACAAGTGGTATAAGAGCCATTTCGATCAAAACCTGAGATGAGAAAGGAGTGAGAGAATGGGTGAAAAAGATGCATCGCTGAACATACCAAAGTTTGATGGGCAATGCTTATGGAGAACCTGCTGAGATCAAAGGAGTGGTGGGAACTCATTGAAGTTGGGATCACACAGCTAGAGAGGAACGTGATTCTAACGGGTGCACAGAGGACTGAGATAGCAGAGCAGAAGCTGAAAGATCTCAAGGTGAAGAACTACCTCTTTGCATCAATCGACAAAACAATTTTGAAGACCATTGTGAAGAAGGAGAGTTCGAAGGATATATGGGAGTCAATGAAGACTAAGTACCAAGGGAACAAGAGGGTGCAAAGTGCACAGTTGTAGAGGCTGCGAAGAGATTTTTAAGTGCTGGAAATGAAGGAAGGAGACACGATAACAGAGTACTTCACACGTGTTATGGTCGTGTCTAATGACATGAGAAATTTGGGAGAAGACATGCCAGATGACAAAGTTGTTGAGAAGATTCTCAGGACATTGGTTGAGAAATTCACTTATGTGGTGTGTGCCATAGAAGAGTCCAAGGACATCAAGGAACTGACTGTCAATGAACTCCAAAGCTCCATCCTCGTTCATGAACAGAACCTGAGCAAGCACATAGGAGATGAGCATGCTCTAAGAATGGAAAATGGAAGAGGATATGGAAGGCACCTTCAAGGAAGAGGGAATCAAAATCAAAACCGAGGAAAAGGTGGCTTCAGAGGCGGTGGAAGAGGAGGTTATGAAAGAGGTAGTGCAAGCTTCGATAAGAGTAATATCGAATGCTTCAAGTGTCACAAGATGGGACACTATAAGAACGAGTGTCCATCATGGGAAAGATCAGCCAACTATGCAGAGATGGAGGAAGATATACTGCCCATGGCTCAGATCAATGAAGAAGTGGAGCATGTATGGTATCTTGACTCTGGATGCAGTAACCATATGTGTGGAGTTAAAGAGTGGTTCATCACTTTTGATGATCAATTTCGCCAGCAAGTGAGACTTGGAGATGACAGAAAGATGCAAGTTGAGGGAAGGGGTAATCTGAGACTTGAGATCAATGGAGCAATGCAAGTAATCTCTTTAGTCTACTACATACCAGGACTGCGAAACAATTTACTCAGTGTTGGACAGCTTCAACAGAAGGGATTGAAGATAATCATTGAAGATGATGAGTGTGAGGTCTGGCACAAACAGCAAAAGAGAGTGATCATGCATTCAACAATGACAGTGAATCGTATGTTTATGATCAAGGGGGTTGTAAGAATAGCGAAGAAAGAACTGGAGATGAATCAGCTGATGACATCTACTTTAAACATGGAGGAAATGTGGCACAAGAGGTTTGGACATCTGAACCATAAGGGACTTGCAGCTCTTTCAGAGAAGAAGATGGTTCGTGGCTTACCAAAGATTACAAGTGATTGAGCAGTCTGCGAGATATGCATGAAGGGCATGCAGATTCGATCCAATATTCCAAAGCAGAGTGAGTGGAAGGCGAGCCGTGTACTAGAACTTGTACACAGCGACATCTGCGGTCCTATCTCACCAACTTCAGAAAGTGGAAAGAGGTACATCATTAACTTTATTGATGATCATAGCCGCAAATGTTGGACATACTTCTTGGCAGAAAAATCTAAGGCACTCAAGGTTTTCAAGGAGTTCAAGACTGTAGTTGAAAGGGAAGCTGGAGAATTACTGGTATGTCTCAGGACTGATCGTGGGGGAGAATACAACTCCAAAGCTTTCCAGGATTACTGCACAGAAGTACGCATCAAACGTCAACTTACTGCAGCCTACACGCCTCAGCAAAACGGCATCGCTGAAAGGAAGAACATGAGTCTAATGAACATGGTGAGATGTATATTATTTGGAATGCAAGTTCCTCATAGATTCTAGCCAGAAGCTGTGCAGTACGCTGTACACATACTTAATAGGTGTCCAACGATGATCTTGGGAGAGGTTACACCATCATAAAAATGGAGTAAGCACACACCTTCAGTTGAGCATCTAAGAGTTTTTGGGTATGTGGCGTTTGCACTAGTACCATATGAAAGGAGAACAAAACTTGATGAAAAAAGTGTCAAGTGTGTGATGTTTGGAGTCAGTAGAGAATCGAAGGCTTATCGGCTATACAATCCAGTAACAAAGAAGATTGTAATCAGCAAAGATGTAAAGTTCGATGAGAGCAAGCAGCGGAATTGGGAAGAAGGAAATGGAGAGGAAAACCCAATAGAAGTTGCTGGAGAAGAAGAAGAGAGAAACAATGCTGATGAAGTAGAGCAGGGTGAACCAATCGCCAATGAAGAAGAAAGATATGACAATGAACCACAGGAGGAACAAACTGTTCAACCTCGAGAAATAGAGAGAGGAGAATCTAGCAGAAGCAGAGCCGTTAGAAGTGTATTAAAGCCAGCATGGATGAAAGACTATGTGTGTGAAGGAAGAGGGTTCTTCATGGAAGATAAAGAAGAACTAGAGGCGTTGATGGCAATGTATGCATCAGATGATGATCCTGAGAAATATGAGGAAGCAGTGAAAGACGAGAAGTGGAGGAAAGCAATGGAGGTGGAGATCAAATCCATAGAAGATAATGAAACATGGGAGCTGGTTACTTTACCTCAAGGAGCTAAGGTCATTGGAGTTAAGTGGGTTTTCAAGAAAAAGCTCAATGAGAAGGGGGAAGTGGATAAGTACAAGGCTAGGTTGGTTGCAAAGGGGTTCCATCAAACACATGGGGTGGGCTTTCATGAGGTGTTTGCCCCAGTAGCCAGGTGGGATACAATCAGACTCATTATTGCTCTAGCTGCGCAGAGGAGGTGGAAAGTACTTCAGTTAGATGTAAAAAGTGTCTTTCTACATGGAGAGCTAGAAGAGGATGTGTACATCGAGCAACCAAGAGGATTTGAGCTGGAAGAAGACATGTATAAGCTCAGAAAGGCATTATATGGCCTAAGACAAGCACCTAGAGCTTGATATAGCAGAATTGAAGGATACTTTGTAAGCAAGGGGTTCAAAAGGTGCTACTTTGAGCATACTTTGTTCGTTAAGAAGGAGGGAGAAAATGCTTTAATCGTAAGCCTTTATGTAGATGATCTTATCTACACAAGTAACTCAGAGACCATGCTCAGCGAATTCAAGGCAACAATGGAGGAAGAATTCTCTATGACAGACCTAGGGATGATGAGGTACTTTCTTGGAGTAGAAGTGATACAAGATGCAACAAGAATCTTCATCACTCAAAGAAAATATGCATCAGAGACGTTGAAGAAGTTTGGGATGGAAGACTGTAACCATGTTCTGAATCCGATTGTTCCTGGTACGAAGCTAACCAAAGGAGGAGATGGGACTGAGGTAGATCCTACATCATTCAAACAGCTAGTTGGTAGCTTAAGGTACCTGACTGTAACTCGACCTGATCTTATATACTCAATTAATTTGGTCAGTAGATACATGGAACATCCGAAGGAGCAACACTTGATGGCTTCAAAGTGAATACTAAGATATGTGCAAGGTACAATCGACTTTGGAATTCAATACAAGAGTGGAAAAGAAGAGAAGTTGGTTGGCTATGTTGATAGCGACTACGCGGGGGACATTGATGATAGAAGAAGCACGTCAGAGTATACCTTTATACTAGGAGAGGGAGTTGTGTCATGGGCATCTAAAAAACAGCCCATTGTCACTCTTTCCACCACTGAAGCTGAGTATGTAGCAACAGCATATGGAGCATGTCAAGCTGTATGGCTAAGAAATGTACTTGAAGATGTTGGGATTGATCAAGGGAAGGGTACACTTCTGATGTGTGACAACAGCTCTACGATCAAACTATCTAAGAATCTTGTCTTACACGGAAGGAGCAAACACATTCATGTGAGGTACCAATTTCTGCGTGAACTTGTGAATGAGGGAGTAATCTGTTTGGAGTATTTCTCTACTCTGGAACAGTTGTCTGATATCATGACCAAACCGGTAAAGTTAGAGGTGTTCGAAAGGCTGAGGTTGAAGATGGGAGTTGGCTTGAAAGAAGAGTAAATTGGAATGGAGTGTTTCCAGCTTAGGGGAAGGATTGAAGAATAAGGTTATTTGGTTTACCGAGTCTTTGAAAGTTTTTTTAATTTGTTTCTGAGTCAATAAGTATCTCTTGACTTGTAGGAAGATGGTTACTAGTTGGTTAGTTGGTTCCTATTGTTAAGCTAGTTCGTATTCTATTTAAACCGTAGGTTTGTACTTCTTTGATCTTATAAGAAAGTATTTTTAGTAAAACAGCTTTTACCTTTTACAGAGAGAAGGAAGTGGAGAAGATGGATCCGCAAATGTAGAGATCAGTGTGCAAAGCAGGTGGCCCAACGCCGCCGACCCGAGGCACCAGCGTAGAGAGGAACAAGGAACAGTGTGGCCTCAATTATTCAGAAAATGAAAATTTTAAGGTGATCTGCTACACAGAGTTAAGATTTAATCTAATATTATATTTGTTTTTTAGATATCTTGTTCATTCTTATTTATTTTTTTTTTCTATTTTCTTTTCATTTGTATTTTACTTTTGCTCAAAACTTTTTTGTCATAGATAATTAAATATTAGGGAAATCATCTTCCATCTTATGTTAGTCAAAACTTTTTTTTTTCAAAAGTTTTTTTTTTTAGAAATATAAATCAGGTCAATCCACGTCTTTTTTTTTTTTTTTTTTTTTGAAACACTGTCAATCCACGTCTAAATAGCCTAAACGCATCAGACTCAACTATATTTTAGTCTGCGCAGGTTGTCGGCCGCGAGTTTTGTTTTATATATATATATATAGACTACTGCTTTACTTAAACATAATTTGCCGGTTGCAATGACATCTCTAATTGTGGATATGATCTGTAATAACTAGATAGAAATGACAGGAATCTTTTTGTGGTATTTTTAAATTAAAAGCCTAATAGACTTATACGGTTACAACTGAAGATATACTGACGGCAAAACGATAAATGGAGATAACTAAAACATGATAAAGGATAGAGATGGTAAAGGAGAGAAAAGACTCGTACAAAAATTTCATTTGAAATCCTAAAATTATTATTAACAAAAATAAAAAGACACAGTAGATGAGATTTGAGAGCGGTAGATGACTGCGTGGTTTCCCTTCTCTTGCTCCCATGTATGAACGACGAAAGTAATTTCAAATTGCTATTTCTTTTATTTAATTAATATTGTTACACAAATGATGCTATAGGATATAACTGAAGTTGGAGTAATTTGAAAGTCCCAAGAGTCCAACACTGATTTCATTTCTTCTATGCCTTAGCTCCCGCTGTACAGAGTAAAAACATCCATTATATATTTTATTTATGAAAAAAATCTTTAAAAATAGTATCAAGCTTTTAAAATTTTACAGAAAATATTTTCAAATAATATTTTGTGTTACCAATATTTTTTTTTGAGGACTACATAGCAACATGTATTTCTAAATACTGAATTGTATTTAGAATCAAATTAACAATACTGAATTTCATTTTCATACAGATATCGATAATATTCTTTTTCACATTTTTGAAAAGGACTATGCGATTTAACCACTCAGTTATTGATATGACACAGTAGTCTATTTTATTAGAATTCAATCTAAAAGTATATTTGTTGATAAAAAGGGTAATTATATTTTCTAGTTAAAAATATATAAATAATAATAAAAATAAATTAGTTTTAATATATTTTCAAATTTTCTATCTAATTTTTTTTAAAACATAATTAAAAACAGTTACCTTTTGTAGTAGGTGGTAAGCCGCGGCATCCACGGTAACAATTCTGGAGGCATTTGGACGGAAGTGCGCCGGTTGTGGCACAACTTTGAATGCAATCTTCACGGCATTGATGCAATGTTTCTCCGTTGACATTTTCCATTGCCATTATCATCGTCACCACAAAAATTATTGCAATCACTGAGTTCCATTTTGCACCCATATCTTTTTATTTTCGTTTCAAAGATGTATTTTTGTTCTTTTTGCATGTGAGAGGTAATGAACAACCATCATCTATTTATAAAAATTCTTCTCAAAATAGTTTATGTTCCTTCTTCCTTTCCTTAATCGTCTTTTCCTTGATTAGAAATTAGCAAATTGTTTGACCAAAAACAAGGAAAAAGTTATTTTGTTTCTAAGAATACAATGATAAGATCGTAAAAAAAAAAAGAAGGTTGACTAGATTGTTTGACCTGTGTTGTCTTTAATCATCAGTTTCAAAAGTTGGTCAAATTATTGACTATAGATTCAAGAAACACAATAAATTAAATTTTCTAAAATTAGCATATTTACAAAAGGCAAATCTATTTTTTTTTGTAACAACTAGCTTAAATAAACTTTAAAACACATCACAATTAGGGGTGGACACAAAATATCCAGATTTTTAAAGTATTTCTGATTTTCTTTGTATGTTACGGATATCAAAATTTTCGGTTTGCTTTGTTCCGATAAAATACGGATATTCTGGAAAACTGGATATCCAAAAAATATGTATATATTTGCGGATATTTACGAAAAGTTATGGATATCTCATTTTTTTATTAATATAAATAATCTAGAAAAATTGAGCTAATTTTTATTTAAATATTTGTATATTGAATATATATAATAAGTAGTGAAATTATATGTTTGTAAATTTTAAAATTAGTTATAAAAAGACAAACTTAAGAAAAAAGTTATAGATGTCATAAAAGATCTTTCCATTTTCTATTTAAACTCTTATAAGTATTAGTGTGAATAGAATTTATTAGATCATATGTTTGAATAACAATTATATAAACTTATACATTTATAACTCTACATTTAATCAAAATATATATGTGTTTATACATTTGTCGGAGTGGAGTGGATATCCGCTTCTTAAAATTTTAGTATTTTTAATTTGCTTCATTTTTAACGGATATTGATTTTTGTATATTTACTTTACTTCGAAACTTTACCGAATGTCCGGATTTTTTGGATCGAATCGAAGCAAATAACAGATCAAATCAAATTTAATTGATTCACAATATTATTTAGAATTTTTTTACTGGTAGCAACAATATAAACAAAAGTGTTTTCATTGGGAATGGGATATCTAAATACTATTTTGTATTTTTATATCTAACTACCTTTGCAACAACAAAATAAAAATTATATAAAGTTCTCATGAATGGGCAGCCGAGAGGAAATATTATTCCAGTGAGAGGTCTACGCCAAGGAGATCCTTTGTCTCCTTTCATTTTTATTCTATGCACGGAAGTGCTCGTTAGCCTTCTCAATCACGCAGAGAACCAAGGAAAGATAACGGGGATGTGCGTCACACTCGCGTGTCCATCGGTATCCCACCTTCTCTTTGCTGATGATAGCCTTTTCTTCTGTAAGGCGGAGCCCCGTGAATGTGAAGAAGTAATGAAAGTAGTCATGACGTATGGAAAAGCATCAGGCCAATGCATCAATTTTGATAAATCTTCCTTATTCTTTGGTAAGCGAATTAATGCAACCACCAGGCAAGAAATTAAAGATGCAATTAGTATACAGAATGAAGGAGGGATGGGGTCGTACTTGGGTATCCCAGAAGATATTAGCGGTTCTAAGTGCAATCTTTTTGCTTTCCTTAAAGACAAGTTGATGCATAGAGTGAATGACTTGATAAGTAAATGGCTCTCGAAAGGGGGAAAAGAGGTGCTGATCAAATCCATTCTACTTGCTCTTCCGACATTTGTTATGTCTACTTTCCTTCTCCCATTGGATATATGTGAAAATCTTGCCAGTGTTATTGCACAATTTTGGTGGAGCTCTAATCCCCCAAAAAGAGGAATACACTGGTCAAAATGGGAAAAAGTCTGTTTACCAAGAGAGGAGGGTGAGATTGGATTTCGCATGATCCACGAGTTTAATCTGGCTCTATTGACAAAACAATTATGGAGGTTACTACAATACCCTGATTCGCTGGTGACCAGAGTTCTAAAGGGAAGATATTACAGGATGAGCTCGCCTTTACGAGTAAATTCTGTAAACAGTCCTTCTTATGTGTGGAGTAGCATTTCTGCGGCAAAGAAGCTTTTGTTATTGGGGATAAGACAGAATATACACTTTGGGTATGAAGTTAAGGTGTGGGAGGATCCATGGATCCCAACGACACCTGCTAGGTCAGCTACACCTGTGGCACCAATTATGAATCCAAATATGAGGGTCAGTGATATTATTAATCAGGAATCAAAGACATGGGATGTTGGCTTGCTGAAACAATATGTCAACCCTGACGATATACCTCTTATTAGGAGTTTGGCCACAAGTACGACTCATCGACGGGATACATTCTGCTGGAACTACACAAAGAATAGACAATATACGGTCAAATCCGGATATTGGGTAGCCCAGAATATCCTCAAGGAGAAAAATGAAAATGAAGTGTTAGAGCCAAGTGTGACTAAGCTTCAAGCCTTTGCTTGGAAGCTAAAGGCACCAAATAAAATTTTCCATCTTATATGGCAATTGATAACTGGACACGTGGCAGTAACAAGGAATTTAGTAAGGCGGAATATGAGATGTGATAATTACTGCCCAAGGTGTGGTGAACCAGAGGAATCTGTAACCCATGCTATTTTTGAATGTCTGCCTGCCTTACAAGTTTGGGCACTCTCATCAACTCCAACGAGTCAAGATATCTTTCCAGTACCAAGCATCTATGCGAACATGGACTACCTATTCTGGAGGAAGAACATCATAATTGAACCTGAACAAGACAGAGATCCATATCCCTGGATAATTTGGTATATTTGGAAGGCTCGAAATGATAAACTCTTTAGGGGAATAGATAGGGATCCTCTGGAACTAGTAAGATATGCTAGAGTGAATGTCAGGCCTAGTTTGCTGCAAACGAGGTGGTGTCATCAGTGATACAAGGGAACAATGACGAGGAATCCCGAGTCTTAAGCTTGGGTAATATCTGCTTAATAGATGGATCTTGGACATGCCATGATCAATTTAGTGGCTGTGGATGGATTTGGATGGACAGTGGTGGGAATCGTCAACTCATGGGAACACGAAATATACCTAGACGAGAATCAGCGTTGCATTCGGAAGTAGAAGCACTGCGATGGGCGATGGAGAATATGCTTCAACATTCGACATGCCAGAGCTTCGGTACAGATTGCAAGGAGCTGATTGCTATGATCAAGGACCCTCATGCTTGGCCAAGATTTGCTACGAAACTGGAGAGGATAGAAACGCTACTGATTTGCTTCCCAGACTTCAAAATTTCTTATGTTCCTCGAGCGCGCAACCAGTTTTCAGATTTTTTAGCTAAGACAACTAGATCCTTCTATAGGGAGTTACTTTTTATTGGTTATTCTATTCCGGTCTGGTTACCCAGATCACCTCAAGCTTGAGTAATAGAATAGCCGTTTGCCGCTAAAAAAAATAAACATTATATTCTGTTCAGCAGTAATAAACAAGAACGCAATAATTTTAGGGAGCATGCGTATTGGTATTTCAGAATAGTTCTCACCCAAAATATTAATAAAAAATGCAAATGTTAGAACTGATTTTTTACGAGATAAAGTTTTTTAAAAGAGAGAATATCTAATCTATTAAATTAGAGTCCTATTTAATTTTCATGTGTTATATTTTAGTTTTGAACTACCAAACATTAGTTGATCTAAACCATTTATATTGCATGATATAACATTTATATATTTATATGTGCGATTCATTAGATAAGCTATTCAGTGAAGATATCCACATTTCAAATTTAAATTAGATTTTAAAAATTAATGGATTTTTTTTTCGAAAATTAGGAATTTTTACATTTGTTAGGATCTTATAAAGAACTATTAGTTCTAATCTATACTGAAACAAATATTTGGTTTGCACGAAATATGTATATTAACTATAATTTATATAAACTTATTGTATACTGGTGTACGTGATTTTTGTAATACTTCTGTATATGCACATATAGAAACATGTGATACAATATATTATAATATATGTTATGAACTAAATCGTTATAGTGTAATCTATTCAAAACCAATATTGATACAGTGTGCATATGAAAATAAGTGATATAGTTTATTTATGAATATGTTTAAACCATTGAAAATTATTCTTTTTTTTAAATATTGTCTTACGTGAATTTATTAATATAAAAATAAAATTCATTCTCCATAAAGTTTTATTGCGAACAATTAATTGATTTAGTAGGGAGAAAAATCTATATTATATATGTAGGTTTTGTCAACTAATAATGAGTAATTATAAATTTCAAAATAATTGATAGCATTTACTGAATTCTTATTTGTTTAAAATCATGAGAAATAAATAATTTTAAAAAGTAATTTATTTATAGTTAAAATTTAATTAAGTTTTACTAAAAAGTGTGAACTCTAAAATCTTCTCTATTAAAAGAGAAGTACAATTTTATCTACCATAAAAATGTCATACTCGTCCATTTCAACAATTACTTTTATTTAATTATTACATTGATCTATTAAAAATAAAACATTTCAAATATTTTTAATAATTATTAGGATATTATTAATAATCAGTTATTATAAAATCTGTTGTAAAAAAACTAACAAAATTTTACTAAGATTTTTAAATATTTTTAAATGAATTCATTCATTAATTTAGTAATTAGTAGAATAATATTATTATAAATAAAATTTAATAAGATTTTATTATAGAAGAAAATTATATGCTATTTTTAGAGATTTTGTAAGTATAGTCTATATATTATATTAAATTAAAATTAATATGTGAATGATATATGAAAAAATATTAAATTGGTACATTAACATATTTTTCAAAATTTACAATTAATAAAATAAAAAATTATCCGCACGGATGTGCGGGTCAAAATCTAGTATGCATTATTTTAAAAGATTGAGTATTTATTTGAGTATCCTATATTTGTTGAAGTTTGTTAAAGTACTAATATTTGATAATATGCACGATAAAAATCAAATCTAGGATGACAACTAAATTTTCTTTACTTCAAGAAAATCTGATTTTATAAAGCATACCAAAATTTCAAATATATAAAAATCAGTTGTTCATAATTTCTTTCTTTAGTAAAATACTAATACTTCTTTTGCAATAAATATGATTTTAAATTAAGTAGCAGCCATAACTGTTTTTATCAACAATACCAGTAAAGAAATAGGATTTCAATAAGGTTGCACTTAACTCACACGCTAAATTTAATTTAAAAATAATTTTATAGACAAAATGATATATAATCAAATAATGTGTATATAACCAAAAATTATGCGCATAGCGCGGGTTAAAATCTAGTTGTCCATTAAAAAAAGGAGAGAGAATTGTGCCACATTTCGAATATAAAGTGAATTTTTTTTAATGATTAAAATTACTCACATACCTGAAATATTTGAAGTTTTCATTTAATAATATTTAGACATTTTAAACGACAGACAATTAATGATTATGCTTTTAAGTTCAGTTATCTTCATGGTAGATTCAGAGTATGCCTTGGCACATTTACATGAAACCAAAGAACCAAGCCAAACCGAACTAAAAAAGAGGTTTAGTTCGGATTTGAATCCTACCAATTATCCGAATGGATCCTATATCTCTGGAACTAAAGAACCAGAATTGAACAAAAACCAAGTTGGAACTGAATTAAAAACTGAATGAAAACCCAAATTTATATAATATAATTTATATACTTATAAATATTAGCTATATTTAGTTTAAAATAATAAAATAGTTTAAATCTATTGTTTATAAACCGTATTATTAGAATATTTTTTATCCAAAAAATATAAAAAAAAATTGAATTTTTTTAACTGAAACCCCCCCCCCCCCAAAAAAAAAAAAAAAAACTTGATATTTAATCTAAACATTCAAATATTCTGACTTTTAATAAATTAACAAAAAAACTCAAACTGAACTAAAGTTGAATGGGATATGAAATTCGGGTTCGGATATTAGCTGGTTCCTAACTTTGTTACCTAAGCCGAGCCGGACCCAAACTGAATTTTCTAAATGCCTGAACAGATCTTAAAAACTAGAACCAAAAAAGTGAAGAACCGAATCGAAACCAGAAGCCGAATGGCCAGGACTAATCCAGAGTAAAGTTATATATCACATTTATAAACAAATAGTAACACGGTTCTCCAGAAATTTATTGTTTTACAAAACAAAAATGTCGAAATAATGTTTCCGTCAGTAAATCTTCATATATCAATAAGAGTATAGGAAAAAAATTTAAAGCTGTGACATCTTTCGTCCATATGCACTACCAAAGAAGTATTATGCGGACCCGGGAAAATACAATTTTACTTCCAAGTGTTGGTGGTAAATCTCAAAACAAACATTATTTCTAAACCACATCGTGGTGGTCTAGTGGTTTCCACTAGAGGAGGAGTTGCCCTGTTGGTCCAGGCGAGGGATCAATTCCCCTCTAGTGCGAAATTATTAGCTCCACATATGGCCACGTGGATATGGGCCATTGCTTACAGCCCATTTGAATATCCGAGAGAGGCTTTATCTGTGGGTTGCACCTCCCACCCGGGGGTTAGGTCTGTGTCTTTGATAGACCCGGGTTTAACCCTTTTCCATTTACAAAAAAAAAAATTCTACCATAAACAATTGTTAATGCATTTTATTTTAAAAAAAGAGTTGCATATTGCACGTTAAATAACTGAAAATAATTTTATTATTTTTTATGTAAGATTACTTTTACTATGCAATATATAAGTACAAAATGATCTTTTGGTAAAAAACAGAAATTTGTCCTGAAAAAAGGGAGATTGATTTGGTGACTAGGGTTTTGGAAAGTTTTCATCATGACATAACTTTTTGTAAAAAAAAAATCTCCAACCACTCTCCACATTACAGTGTGATTGCTTCTTCACCGTCAGCCTCTGCCGGCTGTGCGAGAGAGCTTGTCTTCTTCTTCTTTCATTTTCTCTGTTTTCGGCGATGCGGAATTTAAGATTTTGGTTACGCTTCTTTTCAAAAACCCACTCTCCTTCTCCTTCTGTATGAGGTGTGGAGTCCGACGGAGCTACGTCTGAAACAGCATAAGCTATGGAAGTGAACACAAATTTGGGTCTCTCCTCTTCATGGTCTTGCTAGAGGATAGAGAAATAGAAGCGGTGGGTACTTAGATCTGTTTCGAGCGAAAGCTCGGAGTTCGTATCAAGTGGCTCCAGGTAAATATCGGCATGGAGGGAAACACATCGAGTCAAAATGAAGGAGGAGGCTAAATCAAATACACATAAGAGGCTAAAATGCCACCATAAGTCAAAACAGTAAAAAACAAGTATTTTCTGTCAAAGTATTCCGAGCATCTCCGTTCAATCTATTTTTCTCTCTACAATAAATTTTCGAGTAAAAGAAATTTAACTGTACTTCATTTTAATATTATAATAGAATAAAATAGGTCTAATCCATAAATAAAATAATTTAGTTATTTTTATCACTTTATTTTTCACTCTAAAATATAATAGAATTAGAGTAAAACCAAATTATATTGTAAAATGCTTTTTGGAAGAAACAAATTGAGTGATCAATTGGAGATGATCTTCAAGTTCAAGATCGATGAAGAAAATACAGATGACCGGATTCAAAACTTGGTTCAACTATAAGAATATTATCTGGAAGGAAGATTCCTAGCAAATTAATTCCCAAATAGAAAAAAATAGATTAACATTGAAAAGAATATAGATTTCTGAGTATTAATTTATTTTAACAGATTATATGAAGTGAATAATAGAATAATAAAATACAAGATAAAAGAAATGTGGAAACTTGTGATAGGATTCTTTGAATAAGCATTTGGAACATCACATATATCTTAATGTGAAGTGTAGCTTTGATATTCGGTTTTGGTTTAGTTTTGGTTTAAGTATTTCAATTTTTGGTTCTAGAGATTTATAAACTGTGAAATTTGATTCAGTTTTAATTAAGTTATTTTATTTTTTGGTTCAGATAAAAAAAATTAGGAACATAGTAAAAGTATGTTTCATTATGATTCACATTTTTATCTTTCTTACAGAAATAGTCATTTAGTGCTTGAAATAGTCACATCATGACAATATCTCGCATAGAAAGTTTTAATTTTTTTTAGTTGTTTAGTTCGTGGTTAGTTAGGATAGTTTAGCTAGTAAATTTATAATGGTAGTTGTATGGAACTGTGTGCTCAACTCAGAGCCGTTTGATCTGAAATGGTAAAAAGATCTAATGGTTCATGTGCATTTGATTTTTTGAATCTGAAAAATTGTTTAGAACCGTAGTTGAAGAAAGGGAATCAGGTTTGAAGCTATTATTGATTAAGTATAATAATTTTTTTTTATCATTATATGTCTAACCCTTATATCTTATGTTGTTTATTTTTCAAAATTTTACTATGTATCACAAAATTTGTTAAAATAAATTGTAAATTTTTATCATTTCGACATCTATTTATGTATGTTTTTTAGCAATTTGAACATAAAAAGTTACAAATTATGTGAACATAATTTGTTGACAATGGTTTAGTGGATGGAAATTATGTGGATAAAACTAAATTTTCAATTTTTTATTACTAATTTAAATTTTGATCTTTTATGTTATGCTAATTTTTATTTTAAGATATATATATATATATATATAACAATTTTTTGATACAATAATTTAACATTTATTTTTCTATTTTTAATATTTATATATAAAATGTATAAACAAAAAAGATTAATGTACAAAATAACCATGGAAGGAAGAGACATAGACAAGACAAACACGGGCAAAGCATACATGGACGGTAAACGTGGAAAAAAATATGTGTGGACATAAGGGTATGTACAAATATGTACTCATAATTAATTATAATTGAATAAAGAAGATAACACAATTCAAATGTTGTTCCATAGCTATTACAAAGAAATATTGAAAAAAGAGGCTTACACAAGATGAAGATATATATGTGTGGATAGACAAAACTGTTGTGCACAAACGAGTTGTTGGAAAAAATCTTATGGACGAGTTTTTGTGAATAAAGTTTCAGAATGATGTGGACGAGGTCTTGTGGACAAAGTTTCGTTTACGAGATTTTGTGAAGACCTTTTTGATGTTTTCGGCATATTATTCAAATACTCTCGTAAAAAATAATATTTGAACCAAAAATCGTAAATATAGATGGTTGAAAGACAACGTGTAATCGATCTTTTTTACATTTTTTTCAATTATATAGGTATATGCCTTGATTATGATTTTAAACATAAAGAAGTGTTGGTGGAGTTAGGGTAATTAGGGAGTTGCATAACTTTCTTCAGTTCCAGCTCTATATCTTCCATTTCAATGGATCATCAGGAGAATCTGAGTCTTTCATTGAAAGGCGTTTCTAGTTGGCTCTGTGGCATGAACTGCCGTAATGAGGTTGATAGACTTATACTTGACGGAGTGATGAAAAGTGAAAGAGGAATGACGGTTGTTGTGATAGTGAGAGACCGCCATCGAGAGATCTAGTGGAGAGAGAGGAGGCATTGGAAATAGCAATTAATTTCTCTCTGTCTCTGAGTTTGATTTGGTTTCTAGAGAGAAAATGACGATGGAGGAAATTGATGAAAGAAGAGCAGTTTATAATTACAAAGAGAGATATAGTAGAGAAAGGGTTGGTTTGTGACTTATCATAGTTTTTTTCTTTTTGCAGACAAATCTGTAATAAATCTATCCAAAAGTTAAACCGTTTCCCTGAGATCCTCTCAAGAATTCTTTCTGCTAACATAAAAGTTAGAACCAGGTGATAGAGACACAAGAGGACAAGCTTGTTCTTCATAGTGTGGGTATTGATCTGCCATGGAGGACTTATACGAGAAGAGGAAGGAGATGCTCTTGGCATTAAATTGTTGTTAAACATTAGTATAAATGGGCCACAGTTATTAGTAAACACCAAGATAATATTACATGTTGGGTTGATACTATAAATAGGAGAAAAGTCATTGTAAATGGTATGCAATTTGTGAATTGTGTCTTAGGCTTATACTTTCGCTTTAGGGTCATCAAGAAGTTACATTTACGGATATTCTTATCAGTGCCGGTCCGGACTCATCCGACGCCTAAAGCGGTTGAGAAAAATATTGTCCCTTTATTGTAACTAAAATTTATTGTATTTTAATTATATAATAAAATTTGTATCAAATATTATTAAAACTAAAGTTGTTTTCAAAAGCAAAAAAACATCAAAACAGTATTTGGATATCGCATTGTCTATTTTTTTTAAGTTAGAGTTCATTTGGTTGATTTTCTGAAATTATTTAATAGCCTTTTAATATCAAATTTGGAAACAGCTTATATTTTTACAAATCAAAAGAATAAAAACAAAAAATATATAATTTCTAGATAGGATAGTTTAATCGTTTTCAGAGAGATTTAGAAAGATAGAATTTTTTTATGTTTTTTGAATTTCAAAAGTTTCTAACCAAATTACAAAAATAAAAATAAATATTGAAGGCTGACTTATTACAGCAAAGCTTAATCATAGTGTAACATTGGAACATGAGCAAATGATAAATTAAGTTTATTGTTGTAATATGTTTCATTCACATAGCTGTTTTAGAAAACCAAAATAAAAAATTTAAAAGAAAGACATGGAGAAGATAAATCTTACAATAATAAAAGTTGGATATCCTCAAATTCTAAGCTGTCCACGTAGGCTATTTAATTCAACCAATTAAAGAGTGACATGTTAGCATCATCACCCCAAATTAATCGTTGATCAATTCTGACTGTGAGTCTTGCTTCTCTTCATATTTAGCCCATGTGCTATTTGTTTTATGTGCTTTGAAATGGCCCGTGAATAAGCCCAAATGCTTTGACAAACAGATCATAACGCACACAGACTCATACACTTCGTCTTTCTCTGCAAATCTCTTATGTCATCTCAACCTCCAAAATTCCGATGAAACGTTCTACACACCGCGATAGCTCATAAAGTCCCATTAATTACTGATGTTTACTGTTTTAATTCTTTGGCTCCACACAATATATATGTCTCCAGGCTTTGGGTTTTCACCTTCAGAAAATTTCATCAGACCCTAATAGTCGAAGCAGGCAATGGCTATCAAAATGGCGAAATTTAATGGCAGCTTGATCTTCAACGACGCCACTCTTGGTCTGGGAGAGGCGGAGCTCCATTTTCCATTCATTAAAAGATTTTGAGGGCTTAAGAGGTGACTGACTCTACAATAAGCTTTATATTTTGTCACCTCCTATAATTATTTACTTAATTTTTGTACCTTTGTTAAGGCTCCCCTCAAGGACTAAATTATTCAATGATTGTGGCTGACATATTTGGGTACATGAAGCTCATCAGTGAGCAGCCTCTCCACCAACGGCTGGTTCTTGACGGAATGGACAGAGCAAGTTGACGAGTCTTGGTACATTTACATTCTAAAGAGTAAGCAGATGCAGTTTCATAGTAATTTTTATCCTATGATGTTAACTCAGAGCTTGATTTTAGACATGCAAGATTATTATGTTAAGTTTTTAAGTTTTACTGATTCTGTGTCTTATTTTATTGAAGCACTTAAAAGAAGAGATGGGATTGAGCTATTTGGCTCAGAAGATTATTTCAGTTGACCTCCTATGAATAGTTCTTAGAATGTTCATTAAGTCTTCAATCTTAATCTCAAGAAATCGACAAGATCAACCGCATATGTCTTTGACACCCGCAACTTTTAACCACCAACTGTAAATAGGAGCAAGCTTTTAGCACTAACTTATTCCTAAACCTGAAACTGCAGAGATTTTCTTTTGCCTTGGACTTCTTTTTGTTGTCTTAGTTCCTTCAATTCAGCCTCTTTTCTCCCACGGATTTTACAGTTTTGAGTATTGTGCCGTAGAGAATTAGACTCTCTTCTTCTTATCCGTTGGATTATCTTTCATTTTTCGTATGACTCATTGCGGTTCTTAGGTTACAGTGTTCCAATGAGTCCACTTACTGAACATAGATTCATGAAATCTGGGGTACTGGGTTTCTTTTTCAGCTCATACAGATGCATTCATGCCATTGTCATTTGTTCTACATATATTTAGCTCAAAAAGAAGTATTGTTTGCAGCTGTGTTAACCAACCTTAGCCTTTTGTAGTTCATGCATTTCATAGTAGCTACGTAAGCGTTGACTTTTTGTTTTGTTTTGCAGGTAGAATGGGAGGCTTCATAGATTGGATTTTCAATATATCCAAATTGATGGCATCATCATCTATAATGCTTTTGGGGAATGACCCTTTCTCCCGAGAGAATGAAGAACATAATAACCAGTGTATGATATTCTCTCTTTCTTTCCTCATACTCTTTGTTCGTCTACGTAATGATGATTTATGGGTTTGTATTTTACAATGAAATTGACGTTATTGGATGCATTTGGATTTATTACCTCTTAACCTTTTCTTCTGCTCGATGAGTCGGTGACCATATCCTCTGTGCGTCGCTCACTGTTTTTCTTCTAATGTAAAAAAAAACACTTCCTGTGGTATACTTTAATTGGATCTGAATTGCTTCACAAAAATTCACTGCTTTTTAAAATTTTAATGTTGCTGATACTTTGGGTAATTGCCTCGACTATCCATGATGTTGATTATTTCCTTACCAAAGGTTACTCTTATTGGTGCTTATTATATTTTCCTCAACTAAGAGCTTTTTTTTTTAATTGAAAAGCATGTATGTTGTTGGGAATTGCTACAGTGTGTTAAAATCACGAAGCTGCTCTTAAGATATTTCTGATAGCTATCCAACTGAATTTTCACATATGCACATACTCTTTGTGATCATGGGTACAATTTTTTCGTTTTGTCTCTTTATACATACTCTTATTACATTAAACAATCAAAACCAAGGCTGTCCCTTCTTATGTATTTCTATGTTCATATGAACCGTTTTGTAGAGGACAAGCTGGAAGCTGAAGTGAAGAGCAAGTTTCTCTTTCAGCTCCACAGAGAGGCTCAAATGGATACGCAGGAATAGTGACAAAGAGATAACATTGGTAGCAGAGGAGAGAAGCTCCAGAGAAAGCAAAGACAGAGCCATTGGCTGGCTGAGTTATCTTGAGAGGAAAAGAAGAAAATCTCAAAGATACGAGTTAATGATCAACAAAATCTGGAAGAACAGAGCTGAATAGATACTGACTAAAGAGTTTTTCTTGCATCTTGCAAGGATATTGTAAGGAAATCGAATAGGACATGACTATGTGCTTAGTTTTGGTTTACCTATTTTAATCGCTTATGATCCTAAGTTGTGGAACTAGAAGGTACCTCACGAGTATACTCTAGAGAATTGCAGCGATGGTGCTCATTAGAATCTACAAGAACATGCATGTAACAAAAATGAAGTGGTTCAAATAAGAGTCAAAGCAAGAACCCTGGATTGGAAAAAAGAGAGTGATGAAATTTATGAGAAAACATAGTAGCACGTCACATCACTCAAATGATTGCTTTGATCCAAGAAACTGATGTTTTGTGAATATTTAGTTACTTAAGATCAATTATTTACGATTAGGAAGAAGCAAAAAACGTTGAAAGTAGAATTTTTTACATTAATCACTTACTACAATCATCTATTCATGTTTGAAGTATTGTTTGGAACTCATACACTAACCCAAATGGAAGAAATTAAAAGTGTATAAAACAATCTCTTTTACTTGGATTTCAATGATTTTAAAGCAAAAACAAAGTTTAAAATCAATTCAACACTTAAACAATTATTTTGTATAAAATCATAAATAACCTAAACAAAAGAGTAATAGACTAGAACAAATTGTGAGTCCTTCTTTTGACATCTATTTTATTAATATAAAACATAAAATTAGAACAAAAGTTTATAAAAAAATTATAAATAATAAAGATACAACCAGTTGTGTTAGAAAAAAACATTAATAAAAATTTGTTTACCAATTTATATTTCTAAAATCATTCTGATATATATATATATATATATATATATATATATATATATATATATATTGGTAAACAAATTCAAAAATCTCATACAAATTTATTTTTCAAATTTTCTACAATTTATAATATATAAACCGCGCGTAGCGCGGTAAAAAGCTCTAGTCACTTTTAATAAAACAAAAGAAATAACTGTGTTTGTTTGATTAAATTATTTATCCAATAATATATTATTTAATGTAATATATATATATATATATATAACAAAACAATTAAGTTGTTAAAATAAGTACAAGTCAAAAACATATTACAACAATAAAGATATTATTATCACCAAAAAGAAGGAAAAGAAAAATAAAAAATGAGAAGATAAATCACTTTTGATAAAACAAAAGAAATAATTTTTTTTGTTTGATTAAATTATTTATCCCATAATATATTATTTAATGTAATATATATAACAAAACAGTTAAGTTGTTAGAATAAGTATAAGTCTAAAACATATTACAACAATAAATATATTATTATCACCAAAAAGAAGGAAAAGAAAAAGAAAAAATGAGAACAGGAGGAGGTTCGAACCTTTAAGAGAAAGACTTTAAGAACACGTCACAACCACAATACCAATGTACATATTACAAAAGTGGCGCCCATAAAATATTTAATATTTGTGGTGCCTAAAGCCTGACCTTTATGGGCTTTAGCTCAGGACCGGCCCTGATTCTTATGAATACAAGGAAGATACATAAGGTTCTATCAGATATATAGTAAAAGCATGATTGAGAAGGGCTCATGGATTCATTTGAGAAGATTTAAATGTGGGTTTGATTAGGAGGTCTTAAGTTAATGAGGAATAATGAACTAGATAGTTCATGTGATAGAGTAGTATATAAATCACGTGTTTAGTGGTCACTCAGGGAGAGGAGAGAAACTCCATCAACATCTCTTACAGCCAGTGCCGGTCCGGACTCCTCCGACGCCTAAAGCGGTTGAGAAAAATATTGTCCCTTTACTATAACTAAAATTTACTGTATTTTAATTATATAATCAAATTTGTATCAAATATTACTAAAACTAAACATGTTTTCAAAAGAAAAAAAAACATCAAAAAATTATTTGCAGATCTCATTGTCTGTTTTTTTAAGTTAGAGTTTATGTGGTTGATTTTCTGAAATTATTTAATAGCTTTTTAATATTGAATTTGGAAACAAATTATTTTTTTACATATCAAAAGAATAAAAACAAAAATATATAATTTCTAGATAGGATAGTTTAATCGTTTTCAGAGAGATTTAGAAAGATAGATTTTTTTGTATGTTTTTTGAATTCAAAAGTTTCTAACCAAATTACAAAAATAAATAATAAATATTAAAGGCTGACTTATTACAGCAAAGCTTAATCATAGTGTAACATTGGAACATGAGCAAATGATAAATTAAGTTTATTGTTGTAATATGTTTTATTCACATAGCCGTTTTAGAAAACCAAAATAAAAAATTTAAAAGAAAGACATGGAGAAGATAAATCACTTTTAATAAAAAAAAAAAAATAACTTTGTTTGTTTGATTAAATTATTTATCCAATAATATATTATTTAATGTAATATATATAACAAAACATTTAAGTTGTTAGAATAAGTACAAGTCTAAAACATATTACAACAATGAAGATATTATTATCACCAAAAAGAAGGAAAAGAAAAAGAAAAAAATGAGAACATGAGGAGGTTCAAACCTTTAAGAGAAAGACTTTAAGAACACGTCACAACCACTATACCAATGTACATATTACAAAAGTGGCGCTCATAAAATATTTAATATTTGTGGTGCCTAAAGCATGACCTTTATGGGCTTTAGCCTAGGACTGGCCATGATTCTTATGAATACAAGGAAGATACATAAGGTTCTATCAGATATATAGTAAAAGCATGATTGAGAAGGGCTCATGGATTCATTTGAGAAGATTTAAATGTGGGTTTGATTAGGAGGTCTTAAGTTAATGAGGAATAATGAACTAGATAGTTCATGTGATAGAGTAGTATATAAATCACGTGTTTAGTGGTCACTCAGGGAGAGGAGAGAAACTCCATCAACATCTCTTAAAGCCAGTGCCGGTCCGGACTCCTCCGACGCCTAAAGCGGTTGAGAAAAATATTGTCCCTTTACTATAACTAAAATTTACTGTATTTTAATTATATAATCAATTTTTTATCAAATATTACTAAAACTAAACTTGTTTTCAAAAGAAAAAAAAAAACATCAAAAAATTATTGGCAGATCTCATTGTCTGTTTTTTTTAAGTTAGAGTTTATGTGGTTGATTTTCTGAAATTATTTAATAGCTTTTTAATATTAAATTTGGAAACAAATTATTTTTTTACATATCGAAAGAATAAAAACAAAAATATATAATTTCTAGATAGGATAGTTTAATCGTTTTCAGAGAGATTTAGAAAGATAGATTTTTTTTTATGTTTTTTGAATTCAAAAGTTTCTAACCAAATTACAAAAATAAATAATAAATATTAAAGGCTGACTTATTACAGCAAAGCTTAATCATAGTGTAACATTGGAACATGAGCAAATGATAAATTAAGTTTTGTTGTAATATGTTTTATTCACATAGCCGTTTTAGAAAACCAAAATAAAAAATTTAAAAGAAAGACATGGAGAAGATAAATCACTTTTAATAAAAAAAGAAATAACTGTGTTTGTTTGATTAAATTATTTATCCACTAATATATTATTTAATGTAATATATATATAACAAAACATTTAAGTTGTTAGAATAAGTACAAGTCTAAAACATATTACAACGATAAAAATATTATTATCACCAAAAAGAAGAAAAAGAAAAAGAAAAAAATGAGAAGATAAATCACTTTTAATAAAACAAAAGAAATAACTGTTTTTGTTTGATTAAATTATTTATCCAATAATATATTATTTAATGTAATATATATAACAAAATAGTTAAGTTGTTAGAGTAAGTACAAGTCTAAAACATATTACAACAATAAAGATATTATTATCACCAAAAAGAAGGAAAAGAAAAAGAAAAAATGAGAACGGGAGGAGGTTCGAACCTTTAAGAGAAAGACTTTAAGAACACGTCACAACCACTATACCAGAGTACATAATACAAAATTGACGCCCATAAAATATTTAATATTTTTGGTGCCTAAAACCGGATTTTTAAGGGCTTTAGCCGAGGACTGACCCTGATTCTTATGAATACAAGGAAGATACATAAGGTTCTATCAGAGGTATAGTAAAAGCATGATTGCGAAGGGCTCATGGATTCATTTGAGAAGAGTTAAATGTGGGTATGATTAGGTCTTAAGTTAATGAGGAATAATGAACTAGATAGTTCATGTGATAGAGTAGTATATAAATCGAGTGCTTAGTGGTCACTCAAGGAGAGGAAAGAAACTCCATCAACATCTCTTAAAGCCAGTACCGGTCCGGACTCCTCCGACGCCTAAAGCGGTTGAGAAAAATATTGTCGCTTTATTGTAACTAAATTTTACTGTATTTTAACTATATAATCAAATTTGTATCAAATATTATTAAAACTAAAGTTGTTTTCAAAAGAAAAAAAATATATCAAAACATTATTTGCATATCGCATTGTCTGTTTTTTTGAGTTAGAGTTCAGTTGGTTGATTTTCTGAAATTATTTAATAGCTTTTTAATATTAAATTTGGAAACAACTTATTTTTTCACAAATCGAAAGAATAAAAACAAAAAATATATAATTTCTAGATAGGATAGTTTAATCGTTTTCAGAGAGATTTAGAAAGATAGATTTTTTTTTGTATATTTTTTGAATTTCAAAATTTTCTAACCAAATTACAAAAATAAAAATAAATATTGAAGGCTGACTTATTACAACAAAGCTTATCATAGTGTAACATTGGAACATGAGCAAATGATAAATTAAGTTTATTGTTGTAATATGTTTTATTCACATAGCTGTTTAAGAAAACCAAAATAAAAAATTTTAAAAGAAAGACATGAGAAGATAAATCACTTTTAATAAAACAAAAGAAATTACTGTGTTTGTTTGATTAAAACATTTATCCAATAATATATTATTTAATGTAATATATATATAACAAAACAATTAAGTTGTTAAAATAAGTACAAGTCTAACACATATTACAACAATAAAGATATTATTATCACCAAAAAGAAGGAAAAGAAAAAAAAACAAATGAGAAGATAAATCACTTTTAATAAAACAAAAGAAATAACTGTTTTTGTTTGATTAAATTATTTGTCCAATAATATATTATTTAATTTAATATAAGAAAACAATTAAGTTGTTAGAGTAAGTACAAGTCTAAAACATATTACAACAATAAAAATATCATTATCATCAAAAAGAAAGAAAAGAAAAAGGAAAAATGAGAATGGGAGGAGGTTCAAATCTTTAAGAGGAAGATTTTAGAACACGGCACAACCACTATACCAAAGTACATACTACAAAAGTGGCTTCCATAAAATATTTAATATTTTTGGCGCCTAAAACCTGACCTTTACGGGCTTTAGCCTAGGACCGGTCATGCTTAAAGCTTGTACACGTTCTTATAATCTATCAACTAGATTTTAACCCGCTCTTTTCAGGGGTGGAACAATTTTATAAATTTTTAAAAATAAAGATATAGATTTTTATTTATGTTTTAATATTATTTGTAGTTTAATTGTTTTTTTATCTTTTTTATGATAAACACAATACGTGTTGGTAATAATGGTTTGATGATAATCTAATGATAGATGCATAGTGTATAAAACATATTGATGTTATTTGTATGATGTTGATGTTTGTAAGAGATCATAATCAACCAAATTAGAAAAAAAAGTATTAAAGTCGCTAAATATCATTTGTACGGTTCAATGAGAGTTGTTGTATAGATAATTTAATTTGGTTTACTTATAAGAGATTAGATGCTAATTTATTTCAAGTTGGCCGGTTTCATTTTTAAAAGAAGCGAGATATATGTAATAGTTAGATTAGAGTGTATTAAACTAAATAGTCCATAAATTATGCATTTTGCTAACAAACTTGAAAGAGTTTAAAAGTTAATGATAACTTTTATGGTAGATAAATTTAGTACTCTATTTTAATTGAGTAGATATCATCGTTGTTTTCTTTAAATCTTTAATTTGGGCAAAATCGGTACGTTTACCAAATTACCACAGCACTTAAGTTTGTTTCTTATTGGTCATTCACTTGAAAATAGTATTAAGGATCGAAGGAGTAACGAGTGATCTGTTCTTTTTCCGACACTAATGATATGTTCTATTTTCAAGAAAAAAATCAAAATTGATGAAAAACATGATGCATAATAACCAAAACACTCTTACACTGCTCTGTACCTACTTAGACTCGACCATAGAATACCTTTCCCGTAGGCATTTAAACTGCCATGATTGAACCACATGACAGCTCTGGTAATCTGATTTCCAAATGGACCAGGGTCAAGATGTCTTAGGATTATTGGTTGAGGACCCATGTTATTGTACATCTCTGCCATCAAACTAAAACCAACACACATATTATCTCATAACAACCACAAGACCAACATTATCTACACATCACTTTTGCTATAGACTTCAATCAATAGACAATCCTCTAATGGAAACAATGGATTCTCCAAATATCAAGCGATCTTTTGGATATAGACAGAAATATAAAATCTCCGAAGTATTATTAGTTGAACCTGGCCTAGACATATATAAAACCCAAATGAGTCTAGAAAGCTGAAAATCTGAAACACCAAGAAATGTTGATTTTTGGGCCTATAATATCGTTGTTGGGCTATAAGCAAAAGAAACATATATCAATGGGCCCTAACCAAGGACAAGATAGAGCTAAACTAGTAACCAAACCGGACTCGAGCAAAATGTCACAGTTCCTCTCGATTAGGTTTACACAATGTAAAGAAAGAATCCAACGCTGAAAATCAAAACCCTCACCTCAAACGCAGCGATGGCTAAATCTATGAGATGCAAAAGGGTGAAGAGATTGAGAGCTATAAGAAGAGAAATAGTGGAGAAGGAAGCATTTACTCTAACGAGAGATGACGCCAAATCCACCGCCATCGAAGCTGCACTCGCCGCCCCCAAATTAACGGTTCGTCAACCAACAGCTTCTCCGTTCATGGAAGTTACGTCGTCGTCGACCACTGACTCTGCTTTCGTTACTATAGCCAACGATATGGGTATGTTCGATCTTGATCTGTATAGGTTGTGTCATTCTAAAAGCTTGTTCCTTTGTGTGTTTGGGAATCTTGCTATGTTCTGTTTTTGAATGCCAGCGTTGTTTGCAGATGCGGAAATGGACAGAAAGTCTCTGAAACCAATCGGGAGGAAGTTGAAGAAGAAGTTTAAGATGGGGATGAAGAATCGTCGCAGCAAGGGTTTCCTAAGAGGCAAGCGAGTCTAAGTTTCGCATGTTTTGCTTTTTACTTCTTGGAAAAATGTCTTGTTTTGTACTTTTATTTTTGGCTGTGTAATAGAGAATCTGTAAGAACATGATTTTGAAGATAAAGTCTGTCTGATTATGACTTCCATGTTTCATTTTCTTCGCAACTATTTACTTGATAGATAGATAACAGTCTAGGATTCAATAAACATTATAGACCTTTAGATAAATTTGGATCATGTCTTCATGAGATATAATCATACGTGAATGTAAATTATTTAGTCTGAGCCAAATTTAAAACTAAAGCTTTAAATCTCAGCATAAATCAAGATTCACATTTTAATGTTGTTCAAACAACGAATTACAAAATTACAGTTCAAACCAAACAAGCAAATAATTTATGGGAATTTGCAATTTTACTACAATATCACTTTGTAAATTTACTTTTAATGAATGACAATTTTTTAAAATATCTTAATTTTTTGATGAAAATATATTTAATTAATTTTTAAAAATATTTATAAAAAAAATAGAAACTCAACCTCACCCTTTAACCCTAAACTGTTTACGGTTAAATAATAATCACTAAAATGTAAACTCAAATATTAATATATTTTTTATAGTGTGTAATTTAGCAAAGTTATACTTAACTTATGTTATTCTTAGCAATTTCTTATACTTTAAAGGAAAATTCTTTTATAAACTCAGTACCTAATTCTTTTTAATTAGTCCTTCTTGATCTCCCCGACTTTATCTTCACTAGTGATAACACGAACATTGACCAGCTTATGCTTTTGAATATTAATGTAATATTGATTATATCTAATTTCACCGGACTCTCAATTTCTAGGTAAAATGGTCTCTGAGGCCAAATGGCACTTGCGAGTGAAAGAATATGCTAAAGATATTTTGTTATGTAACAATTAGAAGTAGTATCTCCGTAATATATGAAGATCGAGAGGGTCACATAACAAACTTTTATATAATGTATATTGTACAATCGGTGAATGAATCAAGCAACTTCAAAGATTTACATGGTATCAGAGCTAGCCAAACTCTAATCTTTCTTTCTTTTCTTGTTATGTTAGATTGTTCATCTACAATTTAGTCTCAATGGCAACGATTGAGCGAGCATTCGGCGTAACAAACATCAAGTCACATATACCACTTGTGCTTGATCTCGATGTCTTTAATTATGACGCATGGCGTGAGCTGTTCGAGACTCACTGCCTTATCTTCGATGTCTTAGGACATAGTGATGGCTCTTCCACACCAGCAGGAGACGATGATGTTCAATGGAAGAAGAAGGATGGTCTCGTGAAGCTTTGGATTTACATAACCTTAGCTCCGCCTCTTTTTAAATCTTCTTTCAAATTTGGAGACACTACCAGAGACATATGGCTGAGAACTGAGAACCAGTTTCGAAACTATAAAGAAGCCCGTGCCATCCAACTAGACAACGACCTCCGAACAAAGGAGAATGAGGACATGGCCAACCATGACTACTGATCGTTTGAGACCTATTGGTTACGCAACTTGCTGATGGAACTACACATACCGATAACCAGAGCTACACTAATCTTCTGCGACAACGTAAGCTCGGTTTATCTATTATTAAACCCATTGAAGCACCAACAGACGAAACACGTCGAAATAGACCTGCATTTCGTACAAGAAAAGGTTTCACTCAGAGAGGTCAAGGTTCTTCACGTAGCTTCAGCATTTCAGTATGAAGATATCTTCAAAAAGGGATTGCCTACATCTATGTTCAACTCTTTTCAGGACAGTTTAAACGACCGAAGATCACACGTTCCAACTGCGTGAGGGTGAAAGAATATGCTAAATATATTTTGTTCTATAACAACTAGAAGTAGTCTCCCTGTAATAGAGGAAGATCGAGAGGATCACATAACAGACTTGTGAGTATATTGTACAATCGATTAATGAATCAAGTAATTTCAAAGATTTACAGCGACGCACAATATCTGCGTATTTGGAGTCAATCGATGGATCAGTTTCATTGGTTGCGTTGAAGTTGAAAAGCCTTGATTGGATGGTTCCACATCCAATGGTGTGGGCTTCATATCAGCTCCTGCAAGTGTCTACCAAGCCATTGTCATCTCAAGAGAAACCCACAACCACTGATAATTGTACTTGCTACACTCGAGGAACAAAATATTGCACACAAGGAAATGAGACAAGGAATACAAACATCAGTTATTCCACATTATCAACATTAGCATCAGATTCTCTTGCTCTCCATCAAACATGTTCATCACTGAGAAAATCAGTTCGGAAGATGTTTGTTTAATTGATCCACATCTAGTCGTACACCACTCGCAAGAATGTGAGAGGCAAACACAATTCACCACAACTAGAGGTGGGAGGTCAACTAAACCAATATCAAAAGTGAAAAAATGGAGTGAACACCTCTTAAAAGAAGAGAGAAACATATCGCAGGAGGTCGTGGTAACCGTATTTCCTAAAACTTGTTTACTTTTTCATTATCTAGGTTAATGTGTTATTAGGCTCTCTTTGGATTGCAAATGTTGCAAACTTATATGGTTTTCATCAAAATTGTAGCAAACTATATGGTTTTACGGTCATATTGGTTACATTTATTTTAATGCATCAAATTAGTTTTTCTTTAAAAAGGAATAATTCTCGAGAATGCCAGCTACTTGGTCTTTACCTGGCTCATAAAATCAACAGTTCCCTTGACTAAGAAAAGTAACTTGTTATCCTTTTATTTTGAACAACAAAATATCATCTAAATTACAGAAGTAGTATATTTATAAAGGAAGTATTTTAGAGTTCTCTTTTTATATACTCGAGTTGGGATAAACGCATTTCCATTTTATCTCACAGTAACTAAAACATAATAAAAGCAAAAAAAATTTAGTTTTGAATTCCAAAATTTAGGTTTTTCATAAATCCAGGTTCAAAACTTAAATAAATAAATAGTTATTACATAACTTACAAATAGTTATCAAGTAATTTACAAATAGTTCACAATTAAGAAGTTATAAAGATGGATCAAAGAGCTTGCAAGTACTTAATATTGTAAGTATTCATTTTTAACAAACTAAATACAAATCCAAATTTTTATTATTCGTATACAGTAAATAAAGTATTACTATTCTGAAAATAGCAAGTATTTGCATTTTACTTGAGTGATAGATAACATTTAAGGATCAATAAAAATTACAAATCTTTAGAAAAATTGAATCAGGTTGGATCTACAAAACATGCATTGCCTTAATATACAAATTGTAAGTGATAAATTATTTAATTTGAGCCAAATGTAAACCAGAAGCTTGATCTCACATAACTTGTAAAAATAAAAATAATTATCGGTATAAACTAAGATTTCTTTTTTTTTTGTCAACACATTTTTCATTCATAAAAACCACATACATAAACTAATAATAAAACAAAAGAAAACGGAGTCAACGAGAAAAGAGGCAGCCCTAGATAAAAGCACAAATAAATAATTAAATAATTAAATTTCAGGGTCATTTTCTGCATACTTTTTCAATATCACTAGTGGTAAATAGGATAGTTTTGGGTAACAAAGGTTGAGAGTTCAAAAGCCTCTCTAGCAACTTTTTTAAAAATATTTTTTTATAATAAATTAATATAGATAGGCCATATTTTTTGGATATGCTTGAGCCCAGTAATTTTACGGGCCGGCTCTACACGAGAGGAGGTATGTGGTTTGGAGTAAGAAATCTGGAAACTCTACTGCCTTTGGTCTTCACCAATTCCGATCAAATCTTTTTGATGAAGTTCTTCTCTTTGGGCAAACAACATATCAAGCATTAAAGAACTTTGTCACAAAAGCTTCTAGATTTCGTTGCCAAAGATGTACCGACCATTGTCTCCCTCCTAAAGATGACCGAAAAAGATTGGACGATCATGAGATTTCATTGGTGATTAAGTTCTCCATCAGTTGGCACACCATACTCTTCAAAAACTCATCAGAACTGTAGAGGTTGTTTGCCTAAGTGTCAAGAACTCTCTAACTCAAGAAGAAGGTTTCAGTTGTTAGTTAGGAATCAAAGCACGAGGAGCTCACGTGCATCCCTAACGGACACAGAAGGCTAAAGGAGTAATTAACCTTTGCCACTGAGAGTTGGCCTTTGTCTTCTTCCTCTGTACGGCAAAAGAAGAGATCGCAGAGGAGAGAGAGGAGCGTAGCACCGCCAGTGTTACTGTATAAAGTCAACTGAAACTGAGACATTAGGGTTAAGAGAGATACAGAGAACTGCAGAGAACACTCCATAAGTTTTTGGTCTTGTTCTGTCTCTAAGGGTTAAGTGTAACCAAGCTTTCTAGTGGATTTCCGAGCATACCTCGGCCAGACGTAGCGATCTCACACTGAGACGTGAACTGGATAAATCTTGTGTGTCTTTACTGTTTTACTTTGCACAAATAAACGAGTGAACAAACTAGAGAGGAGAGTGAAAACAAAACTTAAGAAGAAAACAGAGAAAAAGAAACAGAGTCTTAAGGTTTCACTCAACAACTGGTATCAGAGCCAGGTTCACCGGCAAGGAGATTCTCGAAAGGTTGAAACTTTATAAAGTTTAAAACTTTGCTGTAAAGCTTTGTCCTTTCAGGCGTAACATGGCCTCGGGACGTTCGGAGGTGGAAAAGTTCGACGGGGAAGGTGATTATGTTCTCTGGAAAGAAAAGCTGTTGGCTCACATGGAGCTGTTGGGTTTACTGGAAGGACTTGATGAAGAAGAAGTTGCAGAGGTTGAAGATTCTACTGCCGAGACAAGCACAACACCTGGTACTGAGTCTGCTATCAAACCAGAAGAGAAAAGTCTTAAGGAGAAAACTCTCAAGGAGAAGAGAGGAAAGGCCAGATCTACAGTCATACTAAGTCTAGGTGACCACGTTCTCAGGAAGGTCATAAAGGAACAGACTGCAGCAGGTATGATCAGAATGTTAGACAAGATGTTCATGGCTAAATCTTTACCCAATAGGATTTATCTCAAACAAAGACTATATGGGTATAAGATGTCTGAAAGCATGACTATGGAGGAAAATGTTAACGAATTTTTCAAGTTAATATCTGATCTAGAAAATGTCAAAGTCACTGTTCCAGATGAAGATCAAGCAATCGTTCTGCTTATGTCTTTGCCGAGACAGTTTGATCAGCTAAAGGAAACATTGAAATACTGCAAAACAACACTGGCTTTAGATGAGATAACCGGAGCTATCAGGTCAAAGATACTTGAACTTGGAGCAAGTGGTAAATTGGGTAAGAACAACTCAGAGGCATTATTTGCTCATGACAGAGGAAGACTTGATAAAAGAAGTAAAAGCTCGGACAGAGGTAAAAATCAAAGCAGATCAAAGTCGAGGGATAAGAAGGTCTGCTGGATTTGTGGTAAGGAAGGCCATTACAAGAAACAATGTTTTGTCTGGAAAGACAGAAACAAGAAATGGAACAGTGCTGAGAAGGGAGAAACCTCGAATGTTATGGAACAGATGATGGATGTAGCTGGTTTAAATGTGGAAGAAGAATCAAATGCTGTTAGCAGAGAACATGAAGATGAGTGGATCATGGACACAGGGTGCTCTTTTCATATGACACCAAGAAGAGATTGGTTTGTGGAGTTTGATGACTCGAAGACTGGTAGAGTGAAGATGGCAAATCATACTTTTTCTGAGATCAAAGGCATTGGCAGTATAAGGATTCAGAATGATGATCACTCAACAGTTATGTTAACCAACGTGAGGTTTGTCCCAAGTATGTCGAGGAACTTGATTTCTATGGGAACATTAGAAGATCAAGGCTGCTGGTTCCAGTCCAAGAATGGAAATTTGAAGGTTGTAAAAGGCTGTTTATCTCTGCTGAAGGGGACGAAGATAGGAACCTTATATATATTGAAAGGAAAGGTGATCACTGGAAGTGCAAACTCTGTAGTAAACTCGAAAAATGAATCAAAGCTATGGCATAGCAGGCTGTGTCATATGAGCAAGAAGAATACAGATATGCTGATCAAGAAAGGTTGCCTACAGGCTGACAAGATGAAAGGTTTTGAGTTCTGCGAAGATTGTGTATATGGGAAATCACACAAAGTAAGCTTTGGACCTGCAAAACATGTTACAAAGGAGAAGCTTGAGTACATATACTCAGACCTTTGGGGAGCACCTTCAGTACCAAATTCTCTGGGTAATTGTCAATATTTCATGACATTTATTGATGATTACACCAGGAAAGTCTGGATCTACTTTCTTAAGAAGAAGGATGAAGCTTTCAGGACCTTTGTGGAGTGGAAAACTATGGTGGAGAATCAATCAAACAGAAAAGTAAAGAAGTTGAGGACTGACAATGGGCTTGAGTTCTGCAATCAAGAGTTTGATGGTTTCTGCAAACAAGAGGGAGTTGTAAGACACAGAACATGTGCTTATACCCCACAGCAAAACGGAATTGCGGAACGCATGAACAGGACTATAATGGAGAAAGTTAGAAGCATGCTCAGTGAATCTGGTCTAGGGAAGATGTTTTGGGCTGAGGCGGCTTCAACAGCTGTGTTTGTAATCAACAGAACTCCAGCTTCTGCTATTGAGTTTGAGATACCAGAGAAAGTGTGGACAGGAATCTTGCCTGATTTGAGTGGACTCAGAAGTTTTGGATGCATAGCATATGTACATTCAGATCAAGGGAAACTAAATCCTAGAGCAAAGAAAGGTGTGTTTCTAGGATATCCAGCAGGAGTAAAAGGGTACCGAGTATGGCTGTTAGATGAAAGGAAAGTGGTAATAAGTAAAGATGTTGTGTTCAATGAAGAGGTTATGTTCAAAAGCACTACAGAAGAAGATAATGGAGTAGAGTTATCACCACCTGAAGCTGAAGTGACAGTGATAAACACTCCCACTGATAACACAGAAGATATCATAACTAGTCAAGGTGGAGCTACTGAACAAGACAGCAGAGGTCAAGATGAAACTCTTCCAGCTCATGAACATGACTCTGAGTCTGAAACAGATTCAGAAGAAAATTATATGCCACCAAGTCTTGCGGATTACCAGCTAGCAAGAGATAGGGAAAGAAGGACAACGAGACCTCCAAAGAGATATGATGAGTTAGGAGATCTCGGTTTTGCTTTCAATCTAACAGAAGATGGTGGAGTTCTTGAACCAATGAACTACACAGAAGCAATGCTGGACCCGGACAGTAAGTACTGGAGAGAGTCTACAGATGAAGAGATGCAATCACTGATTAAAAACCACACTTGGGATCTGGTTGATAGACCTGAGAAGCAGAAAGTGATAGGCTCAAAGTGGGTATTTAAAAGGAAGATTGGGATTCCAGGAGTTGAGAGACCGAGATTTAAATCAAGACTTGTTGCTAAAGGGTACTCTCAAAGGGAAGGAATTGATTTTCAAGAGATTTTTTCACCTGTAGTTAAACATGTTACCATTCGTCTAATGCTATCTGCTGTCTCACATTTTAATCTAGAATTGGAGCAAATGGATGTCAAGACAGCATTCTTGCATGGGAGCTTAGATGAAGTGATTTACATGGACCAGCCTGAAGGGTATGTAGATGAGAAAGCACCAGAGAAGGTCTGTTTGCTGAGGAAATCGTTGTATGGTCTGAGACAGTCACCAAGACAATGGAACCAGAGATTTGATGCGTTCATGAAGTCAACTGGCTACTTGAGAAGTCTCAGAGACAGCTGTGTTTACTTCAAGAAGACTAAGGAGGAAGAAAGAACCTTTCTTCTATTGTATGTTAATGATATGTTAATCATATCAAAGAACAAAGATACAGTAAAAGAGCTAAAGGAAAGTCTAAACTCTGAATTCGAGATGAAAGATCTTGGACCAGCAAAAATGATATTAGGAATAGAGATCCAAAGAAACAGAGATCAGGGTATGTTGGAACTGTCACAGAAAGAATACCTAAAGAAGGTATTAAAGACGTTCAGAATGGAGACATGTAAACCTGTGAAGACACCACTTGGAGCTCATATGAAACTCAAGTCTGCTACTGACCAGGAAAGGGAAGAAGAACTTGATCAAATGAGGTCGATTCCCTATGCTAACGCCGTTGGTAGTATCATGTACTCCATGATAGGGTCAAGACCGGACCTTGCTTATCCAGTTGGAGTGATAAGCAGATTCATGGGTAAGCCTTTGATGAATCACTGGCAAGCAGTAAAGTGGGTTCTCAGATATATTCAAGGAACTCTTGACTCGAGATTGCAGTACAAGAATGAGGGTGAGTTTGCTGCAACAGGCTACTGTGACTCAGATTACTCAGCTGATCTTGATAGAAGGAGATCGATCACAGGTTACACATTTACTGTTGGAGGAAACGTTATCAGCTGGAAATCAAGCCTACAACCTGTGGTGGCACTGTCAACTACAGAAGCTGAATACATTGCTTTAACAGAGGCTGCTAAGGAAGCTGTTTGGTTAAAAGAATTGATGAATGAACTGGGTTTCAAGCAAGGAGCAGTGGACATTCATTGTGATTCTCAAAGCGCGATAGCTTTAGCGAAGAATGCTGTTCATCATGAAAGGACAAAGCATGTTCAGACAAGGTTTCACTACATCAGAGATACCATCAGTGATGGAGAAACCAGAGTACTGAAGATTTCAACAGCTCATAACCCGGCAGATATGCTTACGAAAGTATTGCCGGTGAACAAATTCCTGAGTGCATTGAAGAAGCTCAGGATATCAAGTGACTGATAAAGGTATCAGGATCCGAGGTGGAAATCAAGCTATACTAGAAAGGAAGCAAGGAGAAAGTAAGGAGTTATGACACTAAGGCAAGGTGGAGTTTTGTAGAGGTTGTTTGCCTAAGTGTCAAGAACTGTCTAACTCAAGAAGAAGGTTTCAGTTGTTAGTTAGGAATCAAAGCACGAGGAGCTCACGTGCATCCCTAACGGACACAGAAGGCTAAAGGAATAATTAACCTTTGCCACTGAGAGTTGGCCTTTGTCTTCTTCCTCTGTACGGCAAAAGAAGAGATCGCAGAGGGGAGAGAGGAGCGTAGCACAGCCAGTGTTACTGTATAAAGTCAACTGAAACTGAGACATTAGGGTTAAGAGAGATACAGAGAACTGCAGAGAACACTCCATAAGTTTATGGTCTTGTTCTGTCTCTAAGGGTTAAGTGTAACCAAGCTTTCTAGTGGATTTCCGAGCATACCTCGACCAGACGTAGCGATCTCACACTGAGACGTGAACTGGATAAATCTTGTGTGTCTTTACTGTTTTACTTTGCACAAACAAACGAGTGAACAAACTAGAGAGGAGAGTGAAAACAAAACTTAAGAAGAAAAACAGAGAAAAAGAAACAGAGTCTTAAGGTTTCACTCAACAAGAACTAAATTTTTGAATCAACATATGATGCTCCAAACAACGGCGCCAACACGAACCTTCCTTTAAGGAGAACCTAACTCCATAGCTCCTTTTGAAAGCAGAGAAAGGATTTACGCCCACTTGAAATGAAGGATCAAGCAACAAATAGACATCTAAACATCACAATCTTGCAGTGTTAGGATTACGAACAGAGCAAGGTGTTAAGAAACAAGCAAGAAAAAGAGAAGTTGGATAAACCGGAATATACAATCAGACACAGCCGAAGATAGATCCGAACTAAGTCGGAGTTGACAAAAAACAAAAGGGGTGGCGACTGGCGGCGAAGATGCTCACAGGCCAAGTAAGATTCACATTTTAATGTTGTTCACACAATGGATAACAAAAATTAAAACTGAAACCAAACAAGAAATTATTTCAAGGAAGATTAATTTATGAACTCAACACTTGTTTTTTTCAATCAGTAAGGTCTGGAGTTAGATTTGCTGCAAACTTTCCTGATCTCTCCAATACGATCATCACCAGTGATGACACCAATATTGACCAGCTTAGTCATCGAGACAGCAAACTGCTGTTTGAACATGTGAGGTGGCTGGTCTGCGAAAGCCTTTACAAGCGGAGCGGTCCTGGGATCTTTCACAAGCTCCTGATCGGTCGTCAAGACTCCCATATTCTTCTGAAGATTAATGTAATACTGGTTGTCGAATTTCACCGGGGTCACATTGTCTAGGTAAACGGTCTCTGAGGGTACACGACACTTGCGACGCAAGAAATCTGCGTAGTTGGGTTCAATGGACGGATCAGTTCCATAGGTTGCGTTGAAGTTGTAAAGCCTCGACTGGATGGTTCCACAGTAGGCTTTTCCGATGGTGTGTGCTCCGGAAAGGACGACAAGGTCGAGAACATTGAGTCCATAAGACTGGAACATCTCAAGAAGGCCAGTGATGTCACGGCGTCCTGAAGGGACTTTCTCGACGTCTCTAGCGTAAGAGTTGGTGGAGTCACGACGTCCATAGGCGTTAGGCCAGTAAGGACCACCGAGTTGGAAGGTTGCATCGCGGCTAGCTGCGGTTAGGATGTCGGCGCAGGAAACTAAGCCAGGGCAAGATATTTCGATCTCTGACTTGATATCTTCGATTAGCTCGAAGCCTCTTAGGGTTTTGCTTGCGGGAGATCTTCTCTCTGATCCTTCGTGGTCGAGAAGAACCGATGCATCACATCCCTGAAAGTTGTTATCCATTCACAAAAGATTTGTTATCTTTCTCATTTCGTATGGATTATATAGAGTGCACAAAACAAAACGTTATTAAATAAGGTTTAGGTGGTTTACTAATCACATAATTGAATTAATCATCACTTAATGTTTATCTATTCCTCAAACTGAAATGAAATTTGTCATTTAAGGATTTCCTCTAAATCAAGTTTTTTAAATTAGTTGGTTTTATCATTTTATTTTATTTTATTTTATTTTATTCGGGCTCATTTTTCAAAACTACGTTAACTATATGAGTATATATATGTGAAGGATAGTATATTGGTCTAGTGAAATGGGTAGCCGACAGAAAAAAAAAAAAAAGGAATGATAACATATTAGCTATTGCATGAGAGTATGAAGCTAATATATATATATACTACGAAGATATAATTGCAGTACCGTGACGCCGCAATCATGGAAGAGAAGGCGGAGGAGGGCTGGACCAAGGGAAGAGTCCTTCTTTGTCCATTGTCTCACTTTGGTGGCAACGATCTTCTCAAAAGCTGGACAAATCTTATCATAATAACTCAATGATAACTGATTGTCCAAAGGAAACCATGAGTTTGTGTCATTGTCATCTTCGTCCTCGTCGCCTTTGTATCCTCCAGCTCCAGGTGAGTCGTCTTTCCGGTCAGCTGATACCGGCCAGGCCACGAAAAGCACGAGTAGGACAAGGACTGAGACAATGGCGGACTTCATTAATTATTTTGCCTTTTCTATATGTTTCTCAGTTTGATTTGATTTGAATTTGTTTCTATGGTCGAGAGATGTGTTTATATATTTGGTTTCAAAATGAATGTGATGGTTTTACGTGGGAGGCACATCTTTAATATCTTAAAAATTCAAATGACTTGCTTGCATGTCGTGAATGTGATGGTTTTGATAATTAATATATACTTCTTTTTCATAAGAGAAAAGAAGAAAATTGGTGTAGGGATATTTACATTATTGAGAACATGGTTTTTGACCTATTTCGATTGGGTTATTATTTTTATCTTTTCGTCGACTTGGATTGCGCTTTTTTATTTTGTTCATTGGCCGGTTATACTGCTACTATTTGTCTATTTTATTTTATGTTCTTCTATAACTCACAATTCACAACTATATTCTTTGAACATGTCTTCAAGAGGAAAAAACGATTGATTCATGCCTTAACTTAGGCCGAATTGCTTTTCGTTCCTAAAATTTACAAATGTGCCCAAAATTTCTTAAGAAATTAAATTTGATATCCAAGCGTAGTCTAAACAACTCTAACATGTCACGAATGGACACTGTCAACTAAACAGTAATTTATCAGAAAAATGTTGAGATGAATTTCTTCTTTAGGCTATATTTTAGCTTATATTATTTCGAGTTCCAAAATGGCTCAAATAATTAAAATCACCAAAATGTACCATATTTACAGTTTGGAATTTTAAATACACTTTTTAAAAGAAAAAGCTACACTTTCGTAATTATGATTCAATATATCCACATTATAAAATTACATATATTAATTACTAAAAGATATTAGAAAATCTTATTTCTTTTTATTATTGATCTTTTAGATGAGTATATTTTGAGATAGTAACATCTTACTTTATTATTTAATATTCTCCAAACAAATTTTTTGATAGAAATATATATAGAAGAATCTACCAACTATAACTCAAAATTTAATTTAAAAAGCAAAAGTAGACCAAATATTCAATCAAATGCAATACCAACATAAAGAGAGAGTAAAATTATCATTTACGCTAATGACCAAATATAAAATTAAAAAATATTTTACAATTTTAACTTTCGAAAGTATATTATGTAGACTTTTTAGTTAGTCTACTTCAAATTTAAAGTAATAATTATATTTTAATATTTATTTATTTTTAAAAAAATTTATGATAAAATGTCAATATATAAATAAATATGAAGTATATAAATCAAAATTTGATACAAATTAATAATTTGAAAAATATAGATTAGTTTGCTATCCTTAGTTCGCGACAAAGATCCGTACAGTGACGGAATCCAAGTGATTATTTATCTTTTTCCAGTGTAAATTCATTTCTAGACTATTCAACAGTTAAAACTTCAAATATCACCAAAATAAAAGATGATCTAGTGTTCCTAAGAGAAATATCACCAAGTGAAAGTTTTGTTCTTGAAAATAAAGGTTATGAGAGTTTTAGATAAAAATAGAGAAGAAATGAAGTTTAGAGGTTGATTGGAAAAGGCTGTGGCTTTATGTTTTTTGCTCTAGAAATTAGGCTGTAAGTTTTTTGGTTGTGGCTTTATTTTTTTGCTGTAGATTTTTTTTCGAAGGCAATCGAAAGCACTAAATAAAAGCTGTAGAAAAATTGATTTCCAAAGCTAACATATTTCCTTTTTTTAAGTTTTTTGCTGTAGCTTTATTTTTAAGATCTAAAGTATGATTGCTTTATAAAAAATGCTTTAGAAAGAAAAATGGCTTTCTACAGCATCTAGAGCACTTGCCAATCATCTCCTTAGGGCATCCACATCAATGAACCCCCCTTGGGGTTCATTTTTTTTTTTTTTTATTATTAAATTTTTTTGTTTTTCTTTTTTGTTTTTTTTTTCAACAAAAAAAAAATAGACCAATCGCGGGCCGCCACGTGTCGTGGGGCCCGCGAAACAATGATGATACGGGTTCACCAGAGAGAACCCCAAAGCTACGGGTTCATCACTGTTCATCTAGAAAACTGTGTGAACCCCCCTTATGAACCCCTATTAAACCTTCAATGCACTTGCTCTTAATTGCCGTAAAATGAGAAAAAGAGACATAAATTCAATATTTGAGATTTTTAAAGCTCCATAATGGTTGTTCATGTTGGTTGAGGAATTAATGATAATGATGCTTTTGTAAATAAGTAGTAACATTTAGGGTGTTTATGGTTATTTTTAATAGTTTATGAAAGTTAAAAAAACAATGAAATTATTGTAAGTATTTGGAACATTTAAAGATTATGTTTAAAAAAACTGGTAACATATTTTTTGTTTGCCTTTGATCTCAAATTGTATGTTATTTGAGCAAAAACCCATATTATATAATACTAATACTTAGGTTCACCTCTTATGGTGAACCTTTAAGTTCACCACACCTCCTATAACCAATCAAAGTGCTACATAGATTATTGAATAAAAAATATTAATTTACTTTTTAATTAATAGTTTTTATTTAATAATCTATGTAACATTTTGTTTGGTTATAAGAGGTGCGTTGAATTTAAAAGTCAACCATAGGTTGTAATTGTTCATTATCTAATTACAAAAAAAAACAAGGAACGGATAAAGATGAAAAGACAAATAATTATCCATCATGGCCAATCAAATAACTGCAACTAATGTTCGGTCAGGGTTCACTCCAAGGTTGGGCATAACTAGTTGGTCCACTATTTACCTCGTACATAGTTTGAAGAAGTAAGTACTTGCTTGCTATCGTTAAGTCGGCTATATCAAGTGTCTATACTCTATTATTTGCAAATAAAAGTCAAGTATCTATATTCTATTATTTGTGGGGGTGGGGAGCGTCATTGCAAATATAACTCAAAACTGTGAAGTTAAATGTAAAAAAATATTCATTTTTTTAATTTTATTTTTCCTATTAACCCTAAAAAATTGGGTTATTCACGAAAATATCATTACTTTTTTGAAAATGGGTGTTTTACTCAAGCATCATCATGTTCGTCAAGTATATACAGTATTGTCATTGCATTCAATACACCAATCACCATGAACAATCAGTTTGAAGCTTTTAATTCACCTAAAAATTGATTGTTACTATTTCTATCTCATTTTTTATGCACACAAACCTGAGTTATTTCACTTTCTCTCTAAATTCATTCCGAAAATCCAAGATTTTGATGCCAAACTTGGTAAGGTTCGTAGAGTCATTCAAGCTCATGATTCTTGGTCAGTAACGAATGACCGCCATCGCGGTGAATTTATGTGTGCTTGAAGAAGCTAAGCAAGTTATCTCACGGGTTCAAGGTATGAAATCAAATTTTGTTTTCCAGAATTGTTCGCGAAAAAAGATTTCTAAAGAAATCTTCTTATCAATGCATAGGGTAGTTTTGCAATCTAAAAGTATTCTAAATTTTCTTTGTAAAAAACGAGAAGACTTTTCTAATAAACATGTTAGTTTTGTAATTGACCGAAAGTTTGTAGATATTTGACTTTTCGTAGAAGACTTCCCGAGAAGTCTTTTTTATTGTTACATGAAATCTCTGAAATATTTTATGAAGTATGTGTAGGTTAGTTTTGCAATTAAAAATTAATTGTGAACATTTAATATTAATTAGAAGACTTCTTGAGAAATTTTCTCAAATTTTATTTCGTGACTCTGGACAAACCTTTGGTTATGACTTCGACAAAAACTTTATCTGAAAAGGTCAAATATGGTCCTGTAAAAGTGGCATACACAAACTTCTTGCGAGAGTGAGAAAACTTCATATATGACTGTAAGAAGACTTATAGAGGAATCTCTCCAAGAATTCTAAGAAAAAGTTTTGGTAAATAACATGTTTATCAGAGAGAGACTTCTTGAGAAGTATTTTCTGGTATTTTCTAGTATTTTCAAGAAATTATTCAAATAAAAAAGTAAACTAATATTTAAAAATGAAGACTTCTTAAAAAATATCAAATTAAAACACATTAAGTGCATGTTTATTAATGTTAATAAAACACATTAACTTCTTAAGAAGACAAACATCCATGTTTATTAATTTTTCTAGCTAATGACAAGAGACAATGCGCCAAAGCAACTTCAAACAACATACAATATTCATTTTTTTTTCAAGGATCTAAGTCCTAGACATCACTCACTTTTAGCTCGAGTCGCTATGTCCCAAGAGATCGTAGACTTTCGAGAGTTTAATTAAGGGGCTGGCCACAAAAATGCTGAGAGAATACTATTGATCTCCTTAATGAATGCACCTGGTAACAAGAAGCTTGCCATCCAAAAGTTGAAAATTCTCAGTAGCACAGATTTGATAAGTTGCAGCCGACCTGCCATGGAGTGAAACCAATTTGTCCAGAGACTAATGCATTTTCGTATTTTCTCAATCTGAACATTGTAATTAGACTTTCCCATTCGCTTGGACAGTAGTGGCAATCACAGGTATCTCGCTAGCAACTTGCATGATGTGAACTCGAACTGTTGCTCGAGCTGGTGAATTGATGCATCCGATATCCCAGCATAGTATATTGTCGTTTTTTCCATATTTATCCTCAATATGGAGACTTTGCCAAAGTAACTGAAGACGTCAACAATATTTTCAACTGATCTAGCACTTCCATCTGTGAAAACCATAATGTCGTCCGCAAAGCTTAAATGAGTAAGTCCGAGATTCTTACACTTTGGGTGATATCCGAGATTTTGATCTGCAGCAGCTTTCTCTAATAGCTTAGACAACGTTCATACAAATAACAAAACTCTAAATGAGAACTCTGTTTGATGTATTTTTGTTTGATAATTATGTTATTTTCGTAATTAAAAAATTATAAGAGTTAGTCTAGTAATTAGATCTATAATTAGAATCATTATAAGTAATTTTTCTTTCTTTATTTTGTCCACTTTTCGATTTAATCTTTTTTTTTTTGTAGAAGTGTCTTTAGTCAAGACGTTAGATGTTCATTTCTGCGGCTTGCTTTTCCTACTGGTATTAGCACTGCACTGGTGTTCGACTTCACTAAGTCGTGTTTTCCTACGTTGTAGAGTTGCTATGGAATGGCCTTATCGATCCAATTGATCCAGTCACTTGAGTGATGCCTGTTTGTTTTCAAACCAATAATCATCAAAGCAAATGTGGTAATTAAGAAGAGAAGAAAATCAAGGGCTGGAATGGTTGGAACTTACTGTTGCATTAGGATAACTCCATCCATGGAATATCATGAAGTATTTTGAAAGTATCTTGACAATATAAAATCGAAAAAACAACTAAAACAAAAGAGAGAACTAGATACGGTTTTTAATAAAGATACTTCATCTAACATTCACCCACATGGGTTCTTCATTGGGCAATTGTTTTTACTAAATAAAAATATTAAGAACCTTACACAATGTAGAGTGTATATATATGTAAAGGATAGATTAGTAAATATTTAATGCCTAATGACCTAATGTACTCGTTATATATATGTCCTCTTATCAATAATAATATTAGCCTTCTAATCTATATGGTATCAGAGCCTTACGGTTCCAAGACCTAAAATTTTTGAATACAGCCGTCTCACTCACGTTATCTTCATCTTCTTGCTCTGTTTTCTCATGGCTTCACCGGCAAACTTTGAAACTGTGACTGTAGATTCAGTTGCTTTACTCAATGTTAGCATGTCAAAAGTGACTAAACTCACGGCCTCCAACTTTCTCATGTGGAGCCGTCAAGTCCATGCTTTGCTTAATGGCTACGACCTCGCAAGCTACATCGATGGAACATTTGATGTTCCCATGCGACGTCCACCAACGAAGGTATCGTCATTGTCAATCTGGCTTACACAGCCTATCAACGCCAAGATCAGCTCCTCTATAGTGCTTTACTGAGTGCTATATCTGTCTCCGTTCAGCCAATCCTTGCGACTACAACAAGATCAGCTCCTCCAACATCCGCCATATGCAGCAGCTAAGTCAACAAATCAAACAATGGAAAAAGGGAACCAAGTTGATCGATGAATATCTGCAAGGGTTTACAACTCGTTTTGATCAATTGGCGCTCCTTGGTAAATCCATTGACCTTGAAGATCAGATCGAATACATTGTTGATGGCTTATCTGATGATTACAAACAGGTTGCTGATCAAATCCAAAGTCGTGATACACCTCCGTCTCTCACTGAGATCTGTGAGAAGTTATTGAATCATGAAGTTAAGCTCCAATTGATTGTGGTCAACTCCTCTCCCTTACCCATCTCTGCGAATGCTGCTAGCTACTGTTCGTCCAACAATAACACCAATCGAAACAACAACAATCGGGGACAGAACCGCTACAACAACAATAACACTCGCAGCCCTCAGACATGGCAGCAACGACAACACTTTCAGCCACAACAAGATCAAGGTCCGCATGGTTACCAAGGGAAATGTCAGATATGTGGTGTCTACGGTCATAGTGCCATGCGTTGTTCACAATTCCAAGCCTCAGGAGCCTACTCAAACAGCTCTCCGAGTCAGCACTCATCACCATCACCATGGCAACCTCGAGCTAATATGGCAGCAATGTCATACAATCCAAACAACTGGATTCTTGACAGTAGAGCGACTCATCACCTCACGACTGATCTCAACAATCTAGCGTTGCATCAGCCATACAATGGTGGGGAAGAAGTGGTCATAGCTGATGGTTCGGGACTTCCCATTTCGCATACTGGTTCATCAACTCTCTCTACCTCATCTCGATCCCTTACTTTAAATAATATACTTTATGTTTCTAATCTCCATAAAAACCTCATATCAGTGTATCGATTGTGCAATGCTAATAAGGTTTCTGTGGAATTCTTTCATGCTCATTTTCAGGTGAAGGATCTCAGCACGGGGGCCCGATTACTCCAAGGCAGAACTAAAGACGAGCTATACGAGTGACCAGTTCAACCCAACCAAAATCTCTCCCTTTTTTCATCACCCTCACCAAAAACAACTATCTCCTTGTGGCATTCCGGCTTGGTCACCCGTCTCAGCCTGTTTTACAAACTCTAGTTTCTCAGTTTTCTTTACAGCTTTATAATTCTTCTCAAAAACAGTCTCCTTTTTCGCATTGTCTTATTAATAAAAGCCAGAAGTTGCCTTTCTATACAAACACTATCAACTCTCAAACACCTCTTGAATATGTCTACTCTGATGTCTGGACGTCTCCTCTGGTTTCGGTTGACAATTTCAAGTATTATCTTCTCTTTGTTGATCATTGCACAAGATATACATGGCGCTATCCTTTGAAGAAAAAAGTCTCAAGTACACGAAATCTTTAGAGCCTTTAAAGCTATTGTTGAGAATCGCTTTCAAACAAAGATCAAGACTCTATACTCAGATAATGGTGGGGAGTTCATAGGCTTGCGACTGTTTCTCTCAACCCACGGCATCTCACACTTGACCTCGCCACCTCACAAACCAGAGCACAATGGGATTGCTGAAAGAAAACACTGTCACATAGTGGAAACCGGTCTAACTCTTCTTCATCAAGCGTCCATTTCAGATACCTATTGGACATATGCCTTTGACACCGCGGTATATCTCATCAATCATCTCCCAAGTTCAGTTCTAGATAAAGTCTCTCTGTACAAGAAGCTGTTTCACCAATCCCCAAACTACCAGAAGCTACGGGCGTTTGGCTGCTCTTGCTTTCCATGGCTTAGGCCGTATACGACGCAGAAGCTCGATTAGAGGTCTTTGCCGTGTGTGTTCTTAGGATACTCACTAACTCAAAGTGCGTATCTCTGTCTATACAAGAGCACTGGCCGTATCTACACTTCGCGTCATGTGCAATTTGTTGAAGAAAACTTTTCCTTTCTATTGAAACAAAAATTCCAGCGACTGAGACTGCTACCTCCTCAAATCCGTCCAAAACACACTTCACTCCTACCCATCTCTCGGTTCCACTGCCACCACTCGTATCAGCTCCCTCGCTGTGAGCTCAGATTCTCACCAACCATTATCATCTTCATAGATGAACAATGATGGTCATGATGTGCTTCCCTCAGGTCACACATCTAACATTTTGGAAAGTAATTCTGCAGGAACATGTGATGCACATGAGAACACTCAACCTCAACCAAACCCAAGCTCACCACACCAAATACAACCCGAGACCACACAACCTAATCCAACCCCAGGATCACTACACCAAATACAACCCGATACCACCATTTTCTCTTCAACCTCTACATCTTTCCAACCTCAAACTCAAGTCTCCTCACTACCTGTACCAGAAAACACTCACCCTATGAGAACTCGAACCAAAAATAACATCACTAAACCAAAAACCAAACTCACACTAGTAGCCGATGTACCTACCAAACCGCAAATACCCACCACCTTGAACTAGGCTATGCGAGATGAGAAATGGCGAAAGTCTATGAGTGCTGAGATGGATGCTCAGATTCTGAACAAAACGTTTGACTTGGTCCCGCCGCATCCTTCTCAACATGTCATTCCTACCAAGTGGATACATACACTGAAATATCTTCCTAATGGCACACTTGACAGGCACAAATCAAGACTTGTAGCACGTGGCTTCAATCAACAATATGGAATCGATTACTCGGAGACTTTCAGTCCGGTGGTGAAATCAATCACGATTCGCTTGGTTCTACAGTTAGCAGTCTCTAGATCATGGCCTATAAAACAACTTGACATCAACAACACTTTCCTTCAAGGCAGCTTGACGGATGAGGTTTATGTAACACAACCACTAGGTTTTGTTGATAATGATCGTCCACATCATGTATGTCGTCTCAACAAAGCACTATATGGTCTCAAGCAGGCTCCGCGAGCATGGTATCTAGAGTTGAAAATTTTTCTCTGCTCTATTGGTTTCATGAATTCAGTTGCATATAAATCAGTCTTCATCTATATACGACCTGGTTGTGTTGTCTACTGCTTGGTGTATGTTGATGACATAATCGTGACCGGCAGCAGTACCTCGCTTGTCATGGAGTTCATATCCACACTGTCCAACAAATTCTCTCTCAAACAGCCAACAGACATCACCTACTTCCTCGGCATCGAAGCAACACCTACAGCCCAGGGACTCCATTTGATGCAGAGGAAATATGTTATGGACCTACTGGCGCGCACAAACATGTTGCAAGCGAAAACAGTGTCCACACCTATGGCGACGACACCAAAACTCTCGCTACAATCTGCTACTCCTCTTAATGACCCTGGCGAATACAAAGCAGTTTTAGGTAGTTTACAATACTTGGCGTTCACGCGACCTAACATTGCATACGCTGTAAACCGACTATCTCAATTCATGCACTGTCCCACGGATATGCATTGGTAGGCTGCGAAACGGGTTCTTCGTTATCTCGCTGGTACATCATCTCATGGGATTCTATTGAGGAAAGACTCTCCTCATACTCTTCATGCGTTTTCAGATGCAGATTGGGCAGGGGATATCGATGACTTTGTGTCCACTAACGCATACATTCTTTACTTCGGTATGTCTCTGATTGCCTGTTCTTAGAAGAAACAAAAAGGGGTCGCCAGGTCTTCCACTGAGGCTGAATATAGAGCAGTAGCTAACACTGCCTCAGAGATCCGATGGGTATGTTCGTTACTTACAGAGTTAGGCGTCACTCTACCACAGACACCCGTAGTATACTGCGACAACGTAGGTGCGACGTATCTCTCGGCAAACCCCATATTTCACTCTAGGATGAAACACCTTGCGCTGGATTTCCATTTCATCAGGGATAGTGTCAGCTTAGGAGCTCTAAAAGTGTCACACGTCTCAACTCGTGATCAGCTGGCTGATGTTCTGACAAAGCCACTAACCCGACCTCGGTTTCAAGAACTTATGAGCAAGATTGGAGTGAAACATCTCCCTCCATCTTACGGGGACGTGTAGAGTATATATATATGTAAATGATAGATTAGTAAATACTTAATGCCTGATGACCTAATTTACAAGTTATATATATGTGTCCTCTTATCAATAATAATATTAAGCCTTCTAATCTATACACAGGATCTACAGATGTGTGTGGTCTTAGTATAAGCGTAGAACTGATATTGCTTATTTTGTGACTCAAAAAGTATAGTTATGGTATGGAGAACACAAAGATTAGTGTTCTGTTTTCTGTACAAATATGTAGTAACCAATTTTGTGTATGTAAGCAGAAAATCAGTTCCTTACCTACTTCTATCAATCTCTTCCCATAAAATATTTACACAAATAGTTCCTTTGTTTTTCTCTTTGTTATCCAAGAATGAAACAGAACATGAAAGAAACATGAAGACAATCTGCAATTCTCTGCAGTTTACAACACATAAATCATACACACAACATACTTTCATAAAAAAAAGAAGTCTTGGTGCTCTGTTTTTTTTTCTTCCTTATTCAAGCGTCTTGAGCGGACAAGAAGGCATTAAACTCATCCCTAGCCTTACGCAATCGTGGAGTAATACATGACCGCGGCGAAGTAGGGCAAGAAACAGAAGCCGAAGAAGGTGTGGAAAATGTCACACGGCGTTGCGGTGAAGTCTCCGCCGATCTATGGTAATCTCTTATAGACGACCGTGAACTCACCGGTTCTTGCACATATCTTCCTGCGCTGCTTTTGCACTTTTTCATTTCAACAGAAAAATCTAAAGACAACCTACCGTTATCTTGCGTCAGGGCTGTGGTCGGTGCCCAAGAACCGCATTCGAATACATCGACCGAGGAGCGTGTCGAAACAGTGGAGTTAGTGAAAGAAGATGTACTGATCATCTTCTTCTCCATCGAATCTATGCGTTTCGACTTTTGTTTCCCAAACCCAGGTAGAGATAAGCAGAAGGCGTTACATTTGAAACCTTCTTCCTTGTACAAGGTTTTATCCGAGCAACGCACTTTCCTCGTAAAATGGGATGATTCTTGGGGGCTAAGTTTCTTCCTGATCTTCATCGGCTCAGGGAGCATAGGAAGCGGTACGGCTGTGTCTCTAGGAGGAGACATGGCCGGAGGTAAAACCATCCTGAAGCTGTCTTCTCTTTCCGAAGGACGGGAGAAAATAGGACCCGTTGTTTTCTCACCCTCAAGAATTGCCTTCTTCACCAAGAAATTTAAATTATAGTTAGGGTTAGGGTTTTCTTCAGGGAAAACTGTGAAACCCTTCCACTCGTTATCTAAACCATCATCAAACGCAAGCATTGCTGGAGGAGGCATGATTAGGTTTTGCTTTTTGAGAGATGGGTTTTGTAATTTTAACGGAAAAAAAAATCTGCAGAGGATAGAGATTATAAGTAGTAGAATTTTTTTTAAAGAAAGTGGGAAGCATGTTCATGGTCGCGTGGTGAAAGTAGTGACTTACATGTTTGTAGGTTCTGTCTCTGTCTTATGATGATATGTGGTTACTATCAGAGCATCTTTAACCCTAGCACCCCATTTTGGGGTGCTTATTTTTTTTTATTTTTTTTTTTTCATTTTTTTCTAAAAAAAAAAAAAAAATTAAAACGAACCAATCACGAGCCGCCACGTGTCAGTGGGGCCCGTGAACAGTACAAGAGCTGGTGCTTAATTAGGAGTTTTAAGAGCTGGTGCTTAAGATTTTGGTGGGGCCACCCATCAAGCATCCCTCTTAAGCACCCCTTAAGAAACCCCCTTAATGGTGCTCTCATGATTCATGTGTTTTTATAGATACGAGAATCTTGTAATAAAATGCGAGGATTTAAGGAAAAAGAAAATAATTTTATTTTTCAACTTTACGATGTTTGATGGAGACAGACAAAATGGTTTGCACGTATTTATGACCTGATCCTTTGAGTAGTACATTTTTATGTGGGACCGCTGCTGAAAAGAGTGTGGGCCTGTTTGTTTCATCATCCAGATGACTCATCTGGATGGAGATGAGAGTTTCGTTTGTTTAGACACTAAAAGTATAACTCATCTAGATGGATCATCCGGATGACTTTGAAATTTTAGGCTTAATTTTGAAGTCCATCTGGATGGACCAATTTGAACCATCTGGATGGAGATGGTTCTTCCAAAATTGTATAATATCTATTATACCCTTTTATATAATTCATAAATTACAAGCCTAAACATACTATTATTTTGTAACTTACATGACAAAACCACATTTCCTCGAATGACAAAACCATATTTTTCCGCCAAAACTGTAAAACACGTTTTCCGCCAAAACTGCAAAAACGCATTTTTTCGTAAAAACCGTAAAACGCGTTTTCCTACAAAAACCGCAAAAACACGTTTTCCGCCAAAACGCGTTTTTTTTGCTAAAACCGCAAAAACGTGTTTTCCGGTAAAAACCGCAAAACGCATTTTCTTGCAAAAACCGCAAAAACGTGTCTTTCCGCCAAAACCGCAAAAATACATTTTTCCGCAAAAACGCGTCTTTGGCTAAAACCGCAAAAATGCGTTTTCCCGCCAAAACGCGTTTTCCTGCCAAAACGCATTTTCCCGCCAAAACGCATTTTCCCGCCAAAAAGTGTTTTCTCGCAAAAACTCGTTTTTGGCTAAAACCGCAAAAATGCGTTTTCCCGCAAAAAACGCGTCTTTGGCTAAAACCGCAAAAATGCGTTTTCCCGCCAAAACGCGTTTTCCTGCCAAAACGCATTTTCCCGCCAAAACGCATTTTCCCGCCAAAAAGTGTTTTCTCGCAAAAACTCGTTTTTGGCTAAAACCGCAAAAATGCGTTTTCCCGCAAAAACGCGTTTTTGGCTAAAACCGCAAAAACGCGTTTTCCCGCCAAAACGCGTTTTCCCGCAAAAACGCGTTTTCCCGCAAAAACGCGTTTTCCCGCAAAAACGCGTTTTTGGCTAAAATCGCAAAAACGCGTTTTCCCGCCAAAACGTGTTTTCTCGCAAAAACACGTTTTTGGCTAAAACCTCAAAAACGCGTTTTCCCGCCAAAACGCGTTTTCCCGCCAAAACGCGTTTTCCCGCCAAAACGCGTTTTCCCGCAAAAACGCGTTTTTGGCTAAAACCACAAAAACGCGTTTTCCCGCCAAAACACGTTTTCTCGCAAAAATGCGTTTTCCGCCAAAACGCGTTTTCTCGCAAAAACGCGTTTTCCGCCAAAACGTTTTTTCTCGCAACAAAACGCGTTTTTTTTGCTAAAACCGGAAAAACGCGTTTTTCCGCCAAAACCGTAAAAATACGTTTTTCCGCAAAAACGCGTTTTTCCGCAAAAACGCGTTTTCCCGCTAAAATCGCAAAAACATGTTTCTCCGCTATAACCGCAAAAACGTATTTTTCCACCAAAAGCGCAAAAATGCGTTTTCTCGCCAAAACCGCAAAACCCCGTTTTTTCCGCCAAATCCGCAAAAACGCATTTTCGCATCAAAATTATAAAAGTTAATATATTTAAAATTAATATCATACATATGACTAAATCAAAACAGGTATTTTAGTAATTTCTTTATCAAACTCATCTAGATGGAGAAGAAAAACAGAGAAACAAACATGAGTCCATCTAGATGGTCCATCCAGATGGACCATCTGGATGGACAAACAAACAATCTCAAAAATGTGGATGGACCATCTAGATGAATCATCTAGATGGATTAGCTGGATGGAGATGATAGATGGTGAAACAAACAGCACCTGTATCTACTTCCAAGCTAGTCATAGGAGGCCAAGACAACACTCGACGTAAATACTCACATTCGTAAGTCATATATGTTTTTTTTTTTGATTAACCTAGGGTATCCCAGGCCCATGGAGAGGCCCAGACTAATCCCCAAGGGGAGGTACAGCCCACGGATAGACCCTCTCTCCGGGTATTCAAATGGGCCCTAAAGCATGAGCCCATATCCGTGTAAGGTGACCAGGATAATTGTGATTTAGTTTCGCGCAGCAGGTGGATCGAACCTGAAACTTAAGTCATATATGTTACTCGGAGAAATGGTGCAACTTCTAAGGAAATATTAAAGAATCTGAAGCTGTCATATTAAAACACTTCACGTATCAGAATGAACCAGAGTATGAATCGCAGATCAAACGTAGATGGTAAACACTCACTAGATTACAAGGTTATCGATATCTACCAGACGACCTCCACCCGCTTTTATGCAAGGTTGAACAAATTCTTGCCACAATCTATTGATATATCAATAGATTAGAAATTTCAAAGATGATTAGAGATGAGTAATCATCTCACCATCGTTCAAGTATCAAACTTTGAATTTTTTTACTACCTTGTCAAAGAAATGGCATACAACTCGTTTGGTATTTATTTGCTTACGTAGAATTATGATTTTTTTTTGACAAATAGAATTATGATATCTTGAGGAAATATACTGATATGATCAGTGACGTGGCAACTGTCAAGCTATAGTGAAGATAATGAGAAGAGTTATCAGGACAGGAGAGTACCAGAATTGTAAAGAGGAGAATACTATAAATAGAGGAGAGGATTGTGCATAGAGGTTTATGCATTTTGTTAGAGCTGTGAGGGATAGCCTTCTAACTATAGGAGAGATGAACACTTTTTGTCAAACACTAGGTTCGTGAGTATAACCGGTGCTCTTGATTAATACCAGGTCGATCTCTAGGCAAGTGCGAGAGGTGATTTTGCACAGGGCTCAAATTTTTTTTGCAAATTTTATTGTTAAAAGTGTAAAGATTTTTTCAAAAAAAAATTAGGTGTCTTTTCTGCAATATTTTTTGTTCTTTCTTAGATGATTAGACTTTGCATAGGTCCAGAAAATTTCTTTCTTATTAATTGAGAAACATTTAATAAGAGTAACTTTTATTTGATATTTTGTTTACAAGGATGTCATGTTGACGTATCAAACTCACAGAACTCCTCAACTTCTCTATTAAATTACGATTTATTTATTAGACTAATTACTAAATTTGCCACTCTTATTCAACTTACCCATTTTTTGTTATGTCTACTAAAATAGAACAACCTTATAATAGATGGACTTGACATATTCTTTAAAATACTTTTGACTTTTGGCCATCGAATCTAAAATATGATTTTTACTAACAATTATACTCACATCTCTTTGCGACGAAAATATTATGCAAGTCATCACTTCATATTTACGTTATTTACTATATATTTACAGTTTTATTTTTGCATCCTATTTACTAATATATAATGTTACTACCGTTAAAAAGTCATTCACCCTGCGCAAAGCGCATATCTTAACCTAGTTAAAGGTTAATTGGTAAGATAATCATATTGAAAAGAAAATTAAGAAAATAGTCATACCTTGAAATCTGTGAACATTTGAGATACACTTATACACTTTTACTGCGCGTGGGTATGTTTAACCCAATACACAAATATTATTCCACTTTTCGTGTACCATGTAGAATATATATATATATATATATATATATATAGAGAGAGAGAGAGAGAGAGAGAGAGAGAGAGAGAGAGAGAGAGAGAGAGAGAGAGAGAGAGAGAGAGAGAGAGAGAGAGAGAGAGAGTGAGAGGGGGAGGAAGATGGAGATGGAGAGAGGGAAGGAGGGAGGGGGAGGGAGAGGTAGAGGGAAGGAGAGAGAGAGAGAGAGAGAGAGAGAGAGAGAGAGAGAGAGAGAGAGAGAGAGAGAGAGAGAGAGAGAGAGAGAGAGAGAGAGAGAGAGAGAGAGAGAGAGAGAGAGAGAGAGAGAGAGAGAGAGAGAGAGAGAGAGAGAGAGAGAGAGAGAGAGAGAGAGAGAGAGAGAGAGAGAGAGAGAGAGAGAGAGAGAGAGGAGAGAGAGAGAGAGAGAGAGAGAGAGAGAGAGATGGAGAGAGGGAAGGAGGGAGGGGGAGGGAGAGGTAGAGGTAGAGGGAAGGAGAGAGAGAGAGATTGTATATAACATTTATATTCTCTGTTTCTATATAGAATATAACACAACAAAATTATATTTCATTTGAAAAAAATCTAACTATTTATTACATGAATGTGTAACATAGTATAGATTTAAAATCAAGTATATGTAATATTATATAAAATCTCATAAAATATATGTTTTTTTGGAAATTTTCAATTAATGTTATGTCTAGAAAAAATTATGTTTTTAATATATTAAACATAAATTTTAATAATTTCTTTAATAAAGAGTAAAAACGTTTAAAAGTTGAAGGGGAAAACAAATTTACAAAAAAAACAAAAAAAATTGTTTTCATGTGGACATGTGTGTAAAGAAGAATGGGTAATATGACAATTATTTTATTATATAGATAGTATATCATATCCTAAAATTTACTACGGTCATCTAGTGAATTAATGTTTTTTTTGTACACCCAAATTTCCCGAAAATTAATGAGACGGACCTGATTAATACAATGCTCTCTTTTTATCATATACACCAAAAATCTAAAATATCATCTCAGATATATCAAATGTGACATTTGGATGTTACATAAACAACAATTGTAGGTATATTTGGCAAAAATTCTAGTGTGATTGATGCATTAGTATATATATATATATATATATATACACTAGGTGGATGGTAGCTTGTGCGGACACTAATTTGATATTTATATTGATGTTTACATTTTTATATTTTTCATGAATTTTTTTTTTATTATGTTTATATCATATATGTGTATTAGTACAAAGTTAATTAATCTTATATATCAAACTTAGAGTTGTTTGGTTTTTAATTAGTCTCAGCAACAATATGGTTATAGGCCAATCCTAATAAAATACTAGCTTCAAAGCACCAAATCTGCAGGTTCACATAAAATAAAATTCATATATTTTAGTTAATCAAGTTTATTGTTCTTTGGGTCAATAAACAACAACAAATCCTAATAACAAAGCTCAACAATTATTAAATGAATTATAATAATAAATTGGGTTAATTTACCAAAAAGCTAAAATTTGAAAAGAAATTAAATGAATGGTATTGATTTTGACCTAATGTAATCAATAACATTTACTCTTCTTTTTGTCCGGTTATACCCTATTGGTACAAGTAGTTGGTGACTGAGGTATTTTAATGTCGTTGAAGAAATGAGATATAGTCAACAATTACTTGACACTATTGAAAATGACAGCACCAAATTCATCCACGTCATTTACGTAATTGCCGCATATGTTTCTACGGTGCTTAATAAATGTGTGGACAAAAATAGAATACTCTTTCAAGAAATGTTGTATTCTATTTATTTCTTACGGTTAAACCGGAGTGTTTTGTTCCATACCAACCAAATAATATAGGACATCAACTATCTCTAAATAATAAACTATATCCCAAACCGACCAACAACACCTAAATACTAAACCATAAACCCTAATCAATAAACCTAAACCCAAATATAAACCATAAACTCAAATATAAATCATAAACTCAAATAGAATGGAACAAAATACCTAGTATAGGACTTATTGGTGAAATTATGAAATGTCTATGATTGCATGATAGAAATTAATGTTGTCCCAACCATACCCCCTCACCTTCTAAATATTAAAACCTAATCACTAAATCCTAAACTCACATATAAACTCTAAACCCAAATATCAAAATCTTAAAATACATAATATTATGTAACATTATGTTTTATTATGTAATAATAAACTATAAAATAAAGATCATAGTAAGATTTCTATATGTTCAAAAACATGTAACGATAGTTAGAACTTAAGAAAATTATAAAGTATATTTCTAAACAAAATAGAACATTCTTTGCTAATCGTCAAATGGAACTGAACATGACAAAATAGTATAGTAACAATATATATTGCATTACATAATATGAATAAAATAAACATAATTACGTATTGTTTTACATTGTTATTCTATATGCATATAATAGAATAGAACACAATTTAACAAAAACGATTCATCTTCTCCAATCAACTCTGAGTAATTCATGGCGACAAAAGATAAGTGTATATGACGACATCAGTGGAGATAGTACATGTAACCACCTAGTAAAAAAAAGAGGTTAGGGAGATTGAGGAAATGTTGACGAACCTCGCCGTGGTGCCGTTAACGTTGTCGGCGACTCCATAAATTTCAGATACAGTGAAGCTTCCAATTAGTAGTTAAGCAAGTAGACGGTTATCTCCTAGGCAAAGCTACTCCATAAATGATTTTTATGGTCACATGGTTGATCAATAACATAAGAGAAACTAGTCACTTTTTACATGTGAATCTCTAAAAGTTATAATGTACTTGTGTTAGGTAATTATTATTATTATTATTTATTTTTTGTTTGAAGGTTTGACCGGTTGTGCAAGAGGAAAAATTAACATTATTATATGAAAGACATACGGTGTATCGATGTATTAGGTTAATTGGTCATTGAGTAAATTATTAATTGTTTGATGGTCATATAGTGCAATTTCCCTAAATATTATACATGCACAATACAAGGAAAATATATACCAATATTGATATATGCCAAATAAAATAATTGACATTGTGAATGGAAGTTAAGATACATAATAATTTTAATGTTTCATAGTTTATAAAAATTAAACATTTGTTGAGAATATGACAAATATAACTGCGAAAGTTCATATATAATTTACTTATAACAAGTTTCATAATTTACACATAATTACCATCAAACTAAACTTCATATATCTTTGCATATATCAAAAAAGAGAATTTATTAATTACTTTAAAACATTAAATGATGAAATTATTTATGAAAATTACATTTAGTTAAACGTTGTGAAAGAATGTTAAACTATTCTTAAATTTAATGTACGAATGATTTATCAACCTTTTTTTACTGATATATTTTCTTGTAACTACAATAAAATATATATGAGAGCACATGTAACAAAATTAAAATTAACTTAAAGCTGAGTGTAAATAATTAACCTTCCATGTATTGAATTCTCTTGATAGTAGTAGAAATGATAAGCTGGATAATAAAAGGTATGTAACCTTTATGTTCTTCATCAACATGCTTAGCAACAAGACAAAAATCTTTAGTCTCAACCCAAGTTCCTTCCATTAGAGGTGATTCATACCGATGAATGAATTTTTTTCTCACTCTTGTTTGAATTTTAAGCCCCTTACTAGAAATCAAGCAGTTGTATTTAGTATTTAAAAGACAAGTATAAAGTACTCTGAATTAACCCCAAGAACCTTGGAGCTAAGCAAATGGCTGACCACAAACCGATAGTTCTTTGTAGTACACACTACAAAATCATAGCACAATACTCACCAAACACCTCCAGCCTCACCTCAACAGCCTCGCCTCATCTCAACAATCATTTTTTTGTGCCAGGACGCACTATTTCTTGACAACGTCTTGACTACCCATGAAATTCTTCAGTTCCTACGTGCCTCGGGAGCCAGGGAAAATATGTTCTACGGCCATAAAGACATATATGAACAAATCTTACGACAAGATTGAGCGGGGCTTCCTTCGTAAGGTATTGACACCGCTTAGGTTCCATGAAATCTGGATCTCTTGGGTGATAGAATTTGTTTTCGTGGTGTCTTATGCCTTCCTTATAAATGGCACCCCTCAAGGCAGAGTCCTTCTTTACCGAGGTTTACGAACAAGACAAACCTCTCACCCCGTATTTTTTATCATGTGTACCCAAGTACTTTCAGGGTTATGCAAACAAGCTCAAGAAAATGGATCTTTTCCGAGAGTTAAAGTGGCTGTTGAAAATATCATGTAATTTGGTATTCCAGATCAGAAAAATTTGTCACGTCCTACTCTCGATCTCCATAAGTATGAAAAAGCTTTGGGACAATGCCTAAACCGAAACAAGTCAGTCATTACTTTCTCATCAAAAATCGATCAAGAAACTAAGCGTAAAGTGAAACGGAATTTGATGATCAACAATCAAGGAGAATTGTAAATTATCATGGGCTTCGAAGAACTTTGGTTGGAAAAAGAGAGAAATCTTTGCAAATATAGTTGATAGAGTTCGACAAAAATCCCATAGTTGGACCTCCAGATTTCTCTCAAGTGCGGTGAAGATGATTCTGTTGAAAGCGGTCTTGGCCGTTATGCCTTTATACGACATGTCCTGCTTCAAGTTACCCAAGTCTTTATGCAAGCAAATTCAATCAATCCTCACTCGCTTTTGGTGTGATGTAAAACCGTACCTAAATAAAATGGCATAGGTTTCATGGAACAAACAGACGGACCCCAAAAGTGTCGGAGGATTGGGATTCCACGAGATTGAAATCTTTAATAATACCTTATTGGCAAAGCTTACATGGGGTCTCCTGAAAAAAACAAACTCTCTTCTGAGTCCAACTCTAATAGGGAAGTATTGCAAGATCTCCAGCGTACTTGAATGCACTGCCCTAGCTAATGCCTCACATGGATGGCAAGCGATTTTATCAGATAAAGAAGCTCTTAAGCTTGGACTAGGGTGGGTGTTTGGTAATGGCACCCACATCAGAGCATGGGATGATCCATCGGTGTCTTCAATGCAGCCAATGAGACCAATGGGGCCACTGACGCTAGAAGGTCAGAATCTCCGTGTGTGTGATGTGATCTATTCACAATCTTTTGAGTGGGATAAAGAATTTTATTAGAACACATTTACCTCATTATGAGGATAGTATTTGAAAGATATCCTTAATTTCACTCAATGTGGAGGATAAACTAGTTTGCCTCCCTGAGAAAATTGGTGTGTCTACAACCAAATCAGGTTATGCTTTGGCTTTCAAAGGGTATTGTAAGAGATAGTATAAATTTATTTAGAGAAAGATGTAATTTATGAGAATAGAAGAAAGACCGAGTCTCATATGAGGATGGATTAATCGGATTTTCTTTAGGTTGGAACGAGACATGCAAGTCAGCATTTGAATTCAGAATTCCAATTAAATGGAGGAAAATTGTAACACCCCAAACCCATACCAAGTTTTGTGCTTCCATTTCTAAGCCAAATAAAGGCACAAATCTTCCATCTTTTACTTCAAAGGGCATTAATATCAATCATAATCATGAAATTCTACAAGGTAATCTCATCATCGTCATATGTGTAAATACAACCTAGGATACAATCTTCAAATTCGGAATAAAAGTCTCTTTTTAAAATTTTGTTTTTCGTATTATCTTATTTCATTTTGTGCATCTTTTTGGTTATTTGTCTTTGGATCTGCCAAAAAAATGGACCCCCATAAAAGCTTCGTTTTCTTCATTACAAATTTTGATAGTGCGAATTTCGGTTCCCACCCACACTGTGACGAGGAGGAGCTAAGTGGAGGCTTAACACGGTGCAAAGAGTTTCTTCAGCGTCATCCACATAATTGGAAAAGCGCCCAGTTTATGGTTGAAACCGAGTTGGCTAAATCTCAAAAACCTAAATCACTTCCGACAATCGGATTATCAAAATTCTGGTGTTTATAATAAGTTTTGAATAGTAAAAGGAGAGGCTGAGAATGGTCAGATGAAATTTGTAATCCAAACCTGAAAAGTTTTCTCCGGAAGACAAAGACATATTTACACTTTGCCATTCAATAATAAAAACAAACAAAAAGATAACCCATAAGGGGCTATTATAAGCAAGAACTAGAGATTGATCCACACAATGTGCAAGTGTTTGTTTTAATTTGATAAACTAGACTTTGACCCGCACGTCCGTGCGGGTAACTTTTCATTTTTAAAACTTTTAAACTTTAAAAATTATATTTGATTTTCTTTGTTACTAAACTAATGATCGTTTTATATAAAAAAATATAATTTTGATGAGATTATTTAAAAAAAATTAAGAGATTTTTCACAATTAAAATTAAATTTATAATTTATAATTATAATTAATTTTTAGTATCTTAAATGAATTAAAACAATTAAATTTTTCGATTAGTATATTTTGTAAACAGCACTTAAATTTAATATTAGCTATATTCTATTATCTTTTTATGTAATCATATTTAGATAATATATTATTGTAAATTTAAAATAAGTAAATAGATAATATATAGTTGTAGAATATAAATTTTTAACTTATATTAACAATTTTATTCTATTTTATATTAATATTGCATAATTTGCAGATTTTACTCCTTTTAAATGGTGAATAATATTTTTATCTTTTTAAATGGTGAATACTATTTTATTTATTTATTTAAATGAAGTATTTTTGTAAATATGTTACTTTACCAATTTAATATCATTTTTATACTTAATTCATATATTATTTTAATATAATATAAAAAATATAAAATAGCATATAATTTTATTTTATTTTATAATAATTTTTTATTTAAAATTAATTACAATACTATTATATAATTAATTACAAAATTATTTAATATATTAATTAAAAACAATTTAGTAAGATTTTGTGAGGATCTTCTTAACAGATTTGTAATATAATATCTTTATAATTCTTAATATTTTTAAAAATCTTATATATTTAATAGATTAATGTAAATAATCAGATATATGTAATTATGGAAATAGAATTATTGTGATTTTTTATGGTAGATAAAAATTGTACTTCTCTTTTAATAGAGAAGATATTACAACATATATCATTAATCACTAAAAACAGTTTTATATAAAAACAAACCATGTGCGTCCGCTTTTATGTTTGTTATCACTTTTATGTTTAGTGATTAGTAGTTTGAACATTTGCCATATTTTAAATGTTTTATATAACTTTTTAAATATAATAATTAAATAATTTACATGCTATAAATCAAATATTGATCTGTGCACTCTTGTTAAACCTTCGTCAAATATTGACCCATTGATGTGTTTGAGTAGTATTTCCTTCACCACAAAATCATTCCCCAGTTGTAGTAATTTTTTAAAATTTTCGATTTGATATATATATATGAAAATATTTAAATATACTCCTAAACATTCCCTATTCTAGTTTAAATATATTTAAATCTCAGTAAAAAAAGATTTTATTGCTGAAAATAATTAGTAGTAACCATAATAGTTAAACATATATTTTAGAAATATTCGAGATACATAAATTTTTAGACATTTCCAACTAAATTTGTGGGGTTATATGATATTTTGAAAATATTACATATTATTATTATTACAATCGTTCTTATATAACAAAAATGTAAACTGCAAATGTTATGCTATACCTATAAGTTTTAATTATCAAATTCTTTTATTTGGTATAAGTAATGGTTTGCTCGATATGATATGTTTTGTTTTAACCGATTCTGTTAACAAATAAAAAAACATTTGTTAACTGATTTGATTATTTTTTCACATGTTTAAAGTAATATTATAAAATCTGTTGAATTATTATAGTTAACATCTAAATATATGTTCTTGAATTATTATTATTATAATAAATTTAATGAAATAGTTGGGTGAAAGAAAAAAGAACGCAAAAGCTGTAGTAAAATACTTAAAATAGTATCTAATATCTAAATAAACATTATCTAATTATTGTAGTAATAAAATTAATAAATTAATTAAGATGAGTGAAAAGAGAATGCAAAATCTGTAATAAACACTTCAAAATAGTTGTCAATAAATTATTAAAGTAATAAATTAAAGAAATAATAAATGTGAATGTAGAAGTGCTAATAAAACACTTAAAATAGGTAATTCTATTTTGTATTTATGGTTTAATAGATTATAGTTCGACCACGTTGATTTCTTAGTAACTTACCACAAAACCATGGTTTTAACGGATCGGACCGATCGGTCGAACCGATTTGATTGTTACTCATTGAAGAAATCGAATCTGGTTTGGTTTAAAATCCAGATTTAAAAACCAGTTAAAAACTAGCAAAACCAGTGATCTGGATATTTCAATCTAGTTCTAAAAAATCAACATATAATTAATGTGTTCTCAATTGTTGTTAAAATTTAATATTTATAATATTTATAATTATACGATTATAATATTTATTAATATACGTTTATAATATTTATAATTATACAAAAGTTAAGAAAAATAACCCAATGTATTGGTTAACCGATAGGCGCCGACCGTCTAATTTATGCGTAGAATTTCGAACATGGAATTAAACCAAAATAATAAATAAACCAAAACAATAAATAAACCAAAACATGGAGTATATCACAAACAATTAATTCAGGAAAAGCATGTCTCAGCTACTCACAAGGTTTTACAAAAAAATTCACTTCGTGAGAGATGGAACTACTTCGAATTGACATCGTTGAGTCCCTGTGAGGAAGGAGCAAAAAGAAAGCTCAAACACGATGCAAACTCACATGATAAAACTAAGTCGAGAAAACATAGGTTACAAAACTAACCAGCCGTTTAAATGACTTGTTGTTCATGGATCTTGTTTTCTCCAATGGCTTAGCTTGATCTAGAGCCTGAGACACACAACAAGGTTTTAGCAAATAGAAAGCAACATGAAACTACCTTTTCAGGTGCTGAATCTGGTATTAGTGGTTTACCTGAATCATAGATTCCACACGACGCCTCATCCTAGTATGCATAAATCCCTCTGAGCACTGTAATACAAAAACACATCAGAAACTCTGTTTTGTAATTGCAGAGAGTGAGAGAGAGAGAGATTTAAGTACACAAATATGTTGTGAAGATGAAAGAAGGATTAACCTTGACGTGGTAACTAACATAAGCATGAAAGGTTGACAAGTTCCAGACAGTACGATCGAGCTTTTCCCCCTCCACATGCCGAGGCATAATGACTAGGATGTTTAGTAGTTTCTTTCAGGTTTGGCAAAAAAAAAATGGAAACAAAGCTAGTAGATCACATACCAAAAGTTACAAAACCGGCATTAGCAGATAGTGTTTCTTTAGGAGCTCCTTCCAGTTCCTGAGGTGCGGTTGGAGACCAGGAACAAGAAGGAGCACTACTCAGCGCAGCAGCACGCCTCGCCTCTACAAATTGCTACAATGATGAGAATGAACTTTTTTCTTTCAGTAACTAAAGAAATCACAAAACCTTTGTTTCTGATCATTTGTGTTAACCTTGAGGAAAGAAGTCGCTAGAATTGTGTCTACAGAGTCTTTAAACCTCATAGGAAAAACCACCGTGACTTTATCTGCCTGTGATGATGCAACAGTCAAAGTTGTCTCTACTACAACGGTTGAATACAAAAAAGTTCTTACAGATTAGACATACCTGAGGGACAAGGAAAAATGTCTCGTTAGGTCTATGCATAATTGCTACAAGCTTATCCAACTCAGGAGCAACCGTCCTTGAAGCTAAATGTCTGAGGATGATTTTCAACGGCGCACCCATCACCACCTCTCTAATGGAAGCTAGCTTCGTTAATAGAGAGTTTCTGTACGCTGCAAAAAACATTGATACATACTTTCCATGAGAGGATAGAAAAACAAACAAGCATCCAAATCATTCCAAGGATCTTTTACAACCTTCGTCTGGACGAACTTTAGAGAAATTGAGCTTGAGGGTAAGACTAAAACCATCTCTAGGAGGATCAAGAATCTGAAAGCCTGCCCCGTAAGCGGTTTTAATAGCTTCTATGGCTCCCAATGGAAGTCCATCAAAGGACATTGCTTCAGGTGGTGGGTTTGGTAAAGAAAGCGAAAGCAACAAGATGTTTGGATTCTTCATTGTCACCTGTTTTAACACTCACAACATCAGAAACTTGAAACAAGAGTGTATGTAAATGAATCTCAGTCTCTCACCTGAACATGGTAACGAACATCATCGAACTCGATCCATTGATAATCTAGCTCCACTGCTTTATCAAGACTGGGTACACACACAAAAAAAAACAATACTAAAAAACAAACCTTTCTACCATCTTACAGAACACAGTTCAGTTCTTGAGGAAAGGTTTCAGATTTCTTGATAGAATCAATCAACCGACCAAACCCACATTCAACAATAAAGGGTCTAATCTAAATTGGATTAAGAATGAAACTAACTCACTTCTGAGCACGCGTCAACAGTGTCTGAAGAAGAAACCTTGAATGCGACTGCAACATCATAGATAACACTGGAATCGAATCCTAATGAAAACCTTGAGAGTCCCTGGATTCTCCAACGGGATCTAATCGGAGAAGAAGAAGAGCCACGTCAGAGACAACAGAGACGACCGAGATTCTCTGTCGCAACTTGAACGTTTCTTCGATAGACTTTCTTTTTCGATTCTCAGCGCTGCCAAAGCGACGACGTTTCTGTGTTTTGTCTTTTATTTAATTTATGTGGGCCAAATATGCATATTAGGCTTATTGTTAACATGCATGCATATATAAGCGAAGCTAACCCAGCCCAGTTAAAGTATGAGCTTCAACATTCATAATACTGTACTAGCCTTTCCGCGCGGGTGTTATTTTTATAAATGACAAATATTTTAAGCAATTTGTTTGATATAATTGTATATATGACATGAACTTAATATTCGATATCCGTTATCCGATCTGGGATCCCATTCGTTTTGAAAAACGGATATTCGGGGATCATGATAGTGATTTTACGGATTCGACTGATCCACGTACAAATTCAGATAGTAAAATTTTAGGTCAGGATATCCGGATCCACATATTAAATATTTAAAATTTACTTATAGTTATCTATGTATATTATATATACTTTTATATAAAATAACTAAAATTTTAAAGATTTTTAAGTTTTTTTAAATAATAATTTTAAATAGACTAAATATATGCTTAATAGTTAGTTTTTGATTTATTTTTAATTAAAAAAACAGATCTGTATATCCGTGTGTATTCAGATTTTATTCCGAATATCCTAAACCCGAATATTCGGATTTGAATAACAATTTTACTATACGACGAATGCATATCTGAATCCGTATATCCTAAAATACCTCGAATATTCGATCCGTCCTAGACCTAATTGTGTATATGTATTATATGATATATATATCGTACAAATGAATAATACATTGTATTTGTTTGTATATATAACCATTTATAATAAATATTAGTATGTATTTTAGTTATTAAATTGTTATGGAAAGTTACATGATTTTGTTACTGTAAATGAATAAGTTGAGATCATAATCTAAAATTCTTAATATGATTATCTTTTTTATAGTTCAAATATAGTTGAGTAACTTATATGAATATGAATAAAAATAAAACTAATTTAATGCTATATATATGTATAATTATGTTTTTATAATAAAAAATTGGAAAATACATATACACTTTTTTATGAAGTACCAGACATTCTGAAATAAAACATTATGTTTGGATGCAGTGATAATATTTAGAACATGGTGTTATTTTGTTTGGATTCATGGATAATATCAGTGACATTCTTTATAACCAATTTGTTTGATATAATTGTATATATGACTTGAATTTAATATTCAATATCCGTTATCCGATTCGGGATCCCATCCGCTTCGAAAAACGGATATCAGGGATCATGATAGTGATTTTACGGATTTGATTGATCCAAGTACAAATTCAGATAGTAAAATTTTAGGTCTGGATATCGGATCCAAATGTTAAATATTTAAAATTTAATTATAGTTATCTATGTATATAATATATACTTTTATGTAAAATAACTAAAATTTTAATTTTATTAATTTTTAATAATTTTAAGCTTTTTAAATAATAATTTTAAATAGACTAAATAGATGGTTAATAGTTAATTTTTAATAAAAAAACATGTCCGGATATCAACGTGTATTCGGATTTTAGTCCGAATATCCTAACCCCAGATATCCATATCCGGGTAACAATTTTATTAATCAGACGAATAAATATCTGAATCCGTATATCCTAGAATACTCTAGATATTCTATCCGTCCTAGACCTAACTATGCATATGTATTATATGGTGATTAAATTTTTTAAATTTATAAATTACATAAGTTATTCTTATTAGATATATATCGTACAAATGATAATACATTGTATTTGTTTGTATATATAACCATTTATAATAAATGTTAGCATGTATTTTAGTCATTAAATTGTTATGGAAAGTTACATCATTTTGTTATTGTAAATGAATAAGTTCATATTATAATAGAAAATTATTAACATTGTTATCTTTTTATAGTTCAAATATAGTTGGTATCTTATATGAATATGAATAAAAATAAAACTAATTTAATGTTATATATATATATGTATAATTTTGTTTTTATTATAAAAATTTGGAAAGTATATATACATTTTTTTTTTATAAAGTCTTTAATTTAAATGACAAAGATTGTTAATGGGCTGAGTCCAAATTTATTTTTTTTCTTGTTAAGAATCAATTTTTAGATGTTTGGATACATGAATAATATCAGTGGCATTCTTTGTAAATATTATGTAAAATCAAGGGTTATTTCATTTTTGTACTTCAGTTTTAATAGATTAGATGTATTTTAGTCATTAAATTGTTATGGAAAGTTACATCATTTTGTTATTGTAAATGAATAAGTTCATATTATAATAGAAAATTATTAACATTGTTATCTTTTTATAGTTCAAATATAGTTGGTATCTTATATGAATATGAATAAAAATAAAACTAATTTAATGTTATATATATATGTATAATTTTGTTTTTATTATAAAAATTTGGAAAGTATATATACATTTTTTTATAAAGTCTTTAATTTAAATAACAAAGATTGTTAATGGGCTGAGCCCAGATTTATTTTTTTCTTGTTAAGAATCAATTTTTAGATGTTTAGATACATGGATAATATCAGTGGCATTATTTGTAAATATTATGTAAAATCAAGGGTTATTTCATTTTTGTACTTCAATTTTAATAAATTAGATTAGATGTTGAAATTCGATGTATATCAGGGTTTTCATTCTAGATAAAAAAAAATTTCATTGTCGAACATTTTTTATTTCTATTCTTTGGTGTTCATACATGTTTATGTAGATTGTAATGTGATGAGTAATTTTTTTAGTAAGCATGCTATAATATCCTTAAGTGCTACTCTTTAGAATATGCTTTTAAATATAGTGTTAGATTCCATATATATATATGCATTATTAATTGGATATCAGAGACAAAAATAAGTGGAGCAATGTTTTGTATTATCTAACGTCTTCGTCATATTATAATTCAATGAATAATGTGGAATTGACCGTTTTAATGTATGCTTTTGGAATTAAGAAAAGGTAACCTGGATAAGATTACTTCTGAAAATTTCCAAAAATGACCATTCGTCTCTGTTTATCTGCCTTCAGTGTGGTATGTTTTGATACTCTAAGGTTTTAGTTATCCATAAAAGAACTTCAGTCGGGACAAGAAAAAAAAATTAAATAAATTTATCACTGAATATACAAAAGATACTTGATCTATACATTTATATTTTGAAATTTTCAAACCACAAAAAATGTAAAAAGAGAAATAACATGGATGTGAAGTGTTTTTATTTTTATTTATACATAAAAAATAAAATCACTCCACTTCCATGTTATAATTTTTTTTGAATGAATACAATCATAAATGCTTTTAAGAGATATTGTTTGAATACCACGAATTAGAGATCACTTTTCAAAATTATTTTCAATTAAAAATAACCAGACATTTAAGTTAACGGTTTAGTGATTATTGTTTAGTGTATATTATTTAAGGGGTGAACTAAGTTTATATAAATAATTTTGAACATTTATAAATAATTTAAGAGGGTTAGCTTAGTTTTTCATCCTAAAACTATGATTTTATGAAAATAGACATTTTTTGAAAATAGATTTGAAAGGTAGTATCAAATTTATAGTAAAGTTAAATTTAAATTTTAAACTTGTAGTTATTAGTAATTTCTAAAGTCTTAATTAAGCTTTTACCATTAAAAACGGAAAAGATTTAAAGCTTATGAAATACTTTTTTTCTTTTTAGTTAAGCGTTTAAAATATTCATTTGAAGCTTCGTTTTACGACAATTTATTTAGGTTAGATTTGAAAGCTACATTCCTATATAAAAAGAAGTTATATATGTTATATTTTTAGAAGTAATATATTTATATTGAGCTTTAAAATCTCTATTGAGCTTGATAGTGGCCCGACGATACTGAAGAAGCCTCACAAGCCAAATTACCAAACGTATCTATACTTACACATATACATATACAGAGCCCTACTACATCGACAAAATGTTAAACGCATAAAAAATGTAATTTGCATAAGATATGTCATATATGTATACACTGACATATATATATATGTATATATGCGACGTATATGTAGCACATGAATGACGTTTCTAAAGGAACGAGAAATCAGTTTTAGCTTTTAGAATATGATTATAGTCTGAATGATTTCTTTATATTCAGACTTGGTCCAATTATCCAAAAAAATCCTCCCTTTAAACTGACACGCTTCTTCAATGTCAGTGTAATCCATCAACAAAATCCAACTAACCTTCTGAGCTTCTCAAACTGATCCAACTTGATAGGCTTTGTCATAATATCTGCAATCTGATACTTTTTCCACAGAAAACCAATCTAAAACTTCTTAATTTGCAAGATTTCGCAAGTAATGGTACCTCACGTCTCTGTGCTTTGTTCTTTGATGCATGACTAGATTCCTTGACATCTTGATGGTTGAGTTATTGTCACACATTATGATGATGCACTCGTTCCCAAACATCCTCAGTTCCTACAACATTCCTTTTAACCAAACACAAAGACATGCAAAGGAAGTTTCTGCAACATACTCAGCCTCGGTGGGAGACAGAGTAACAATGTCTTGTTTTCTCGAACTCTAATAGATTGCTGCTCCATTCAGCAAGAATACATACCCAGATGTGCTCTTTCAATCATCATCATCCCGAGCATAATCACTATTAGTGTAGCCAACCACTTCCATGCTAGATGACCTTCTATAGGACACAACATGATTCAGAGTTTCTTTTAAGTATCTTAATACTCTCTTGGCAATCTTCATGTGCTCTTCTCTAGGATCAGACATAAAACAAGATATCAAAAAAAACCATAAACATCAAATCGGGTATGGTTACCGTAATGTTTTTAGAGTGTTGCATCAACTACTTTGAATCCTGAATTTGAGAGCATAGTGCTTGGAACGATCTTGTTCTTGACTGCATTACAATTCCACATGTTAAACCTCTCCAAAACTTCTTTTGCATACTTATTCCAACTGATATGTGTACCATCACCACCTTGATGAACCTCCACTCCCAAGAAAAACTTCATGTTTCCCATGTATGTCATCTCAAACTCCTTTTGCGTTGATGCTTTGACTCTGCACATAAACTCTCATTGCTTCCATAATAAATCAGATCATCAACATAGAGGCTTACGACCAAGTACTTGCTCTTAAGGTATGATCGTAGTTGCTTTTCTGGAATCCATCCTTCTTGAAGTAGCTCTCCATGCGACTGAACCAAGCTCTCAGTGCTTGTTTCAGACCATAGAGTGCCTTCCTCAAACGATATACCTTATCTTCCTCCCCTGCTCTGATAAACCCTTTAGGCTGATCCACATAAACTTTGTCCTTGAGTTCTCCATACAAGAATGTGCTTTTTTCATCAAGTTTATAGACATACCACCCTCTCTGAGATGCCATTGCCAAAATACTTTCTTATTGTGTCCCATCGAGCAATCGGTGCAAACACTTCAGAATAGTCAACTCCAACGGTTTGTGAATACCCTTTTGCGACTAGTCGGGCCTTGCATCTGTACACCTTTCATTCTTCATTGATTTTAGTTTTATTAACCATTTGACTCCTATCTTCTTGGCTTGCGGTGGCAGGTCCACAAGTTTCCATGTGTGGTTCCTTTCAATGGACTGAATCTGTTGTTCCATAGCTTCTCTTCACCTTTCTTCTCTTGCAGCATCGAAGAAGTGAATCGGATAATCATTGCTTATGTAGAGAGCAAATTTAATCTTCCCAGCTTCATCATAGCTTACTTCTTCTCCAGTTACAAAGTTTTCCATCCAACAATGTCTTCTTCTTGATCTTTTTGATTGATTTCCAGGCTCACCCTCGTGAGGTTTCTGCTCTTGGAGCTTCTACATTCTCCTCTACTAGCTCCACTTATGTTTCTTCTTTGAGAGCTTCTGGATTTTCTGTAGTTTCTGCTTCGTCATTAGTTTCATCTCCATCATCGACTCCATCATCTCTCCAAACAAGTTCCTCCTGATCAGACGTGTTCAGCTTCCAATCCCATTTGTCATCTTGTTCAAATATAACATCTGCTTATGGTGATTTTCTTCTTAACAGGATCAAACAGCATGTACACCTTTGATTCATCTCTGACCCCAAGCAAGATACACCTGTGACTACGGTTATCAAGTTTTATTCTCTTTTGCACCGGAATATGAACATGAGCGATGGATACAAAGACTTTGAAGTAGTCGAGCTTTGGCTAATTCTTGTCCATCTCTCTTCAGGTACCTTATCTTTTACTGCTTTGATTCAAGCCGTGAGCTGTCCATCTAGCTACGTCAGCCCATAAGGTTCTTGGCATCTCCTTCTCTGGTAGAAAAAAACGAACCATGTTCATAATTTTTTGGTTTCTCCTCTTTGCCACTCCATTTTGTTGAGGAGAATTTGTTGCAGTCAGTTGCCTCTTGATTTCATGATCTTTTCATGATTGAATGAACTTATACCCGTAAATTCTCCTCCTCTGCATGTGTGCAATCCTCTTATCACACTCTTGGCATCCTTTTCCACCGAGATTTTTAAAAGATAAAAGGTTTTAAAAGCTTCTGATTTCTTTGTAAGAAAGTAAATCCAGGTTTTGGGAGAAAAATCATCAACAAGGACCATTATATACCTTTTTTAATTGTGAGAAGCCGGAGTGATTGGTCCACACAGGTCCAAGTGAATCAGCTCAAGCTTTTCAGTTGCTCTCCACTTGCTCTTCTTAACAATTTTTTTCATTGTTACGTTCCAACATTGCACACAGTACACACCTTGTCTTCCATCTTCAAATTTGGTAATCCCTTTATCAATTCCTTTTTCTGCATCAACTAAATGGACTTGTTGTTGAAATGTCCAAATCTTTTGTGCCATAAGAGACCCAAATCATCTTCTTCCAACTTGAGACAAGTATCAGAGATCACCATTTTTTGGCATAAACCACAAACATTCGGTTCATTGTCATCTATGTTTCTATAATGAGACTGTATTGGCTATGATAAATTCTACACTTGCCATTCTCGATTATGAACTTCAACTACTTCTCTTGCAGCTGTCCAATGCTCAAGAGGTTGTTGGTGAGTTGAGGGATGTAATACACATCAGTTATTACTTGTGTAATTCCCTTAACTTCAATTTTGATCTTCCTTTTTCCTTGAACCACCATCTTTGAGTTGTTTTCCAAACGGATTGAGTTTTTAAAACCTTCGTCCAGCTCCATAAACCATGACTTTTCTCCAGTCATATGGTTTGAGCAACCATAATCCAAGAACCAAAACTCTTTTCTTCAGCTTTGCTCAAATATGTGTGAGCCACCACCAACAACTCTTCTTCTTCTTCATCAAACTCAACATAGTTTGCCTTCTCTGTACACCCAAAGGAGTCATGTCCCAGTTTCCCACAATTGAAGCAAGTAATGGTTGACCAGTTCCCAGATGATCTTCCTCTTCCACGTCCTCATTAACTCTTCCTCTCTAATTTCATCTCCCTCGAGCACCTTTGGGTTAGTTTTCAACTTGCAGGACCTACTCTTCGCTCTTCTTCTCTGTCACCTTGCTCTCATGAATTTGAAGTGAAGCTTGCAATTCATCAACAAACAACTGGTCAATATCCTTTGATTCCTCAATGGAACAAACCATAAAGTTGAAACTGTTTGTAAGGCTTCGAAATTTTTTCTCAATAACTACAACATTCTTCAGATAATCTCCAAAGTTTCACATATCTTAAGACAACGTGAAACATAAACTTAAGGAATAAAAACAGGAAACAAACTAACAACTAAAAGACTTATTATCCCCCTAATAATACGCTTGACTTATTCGTGATTCAGACTTGGTCAAATTATCCAACAGTTTCTCATATTGGTCGTGAAATGGCGCTAACAAAGGAGGAGCCTTCAGTCGTGTATCTCCTTTGTTTTTCTAAACAAAGTGGCGTCTCTTCTTCATTGAATTACCAAGCATGGTTTTAGAAAATCTATAAAAAAGCGATATAAAACTAGTTGTACGTGAGTTAACTGTTATGTCTTTTTATAATCATGAGATTACATATCAAAGTTCAAACTATTCTGTAAGGTTTATTAGTTGATTTTTAACCTAAACCTTTATCCTTTAGCGAATATTTTTTTAGCTAAGTGTCTTGATCAATTGACCTCAATACTAACTTGATGTATGTTTGTTCGTTTGTTAAGACACAAGAGACATCACTTTAGTTACCTAGTTCTCATGAGGTACATCTGGGGGAAGAACTAAGCTTCCAAGTTTCACTATCTCAAGAATAAGGAGCAATACAAAAGATATGAAAAGCTACTACAACACCGAAGCTTAAGCAAGAACCAATACGCCTAGTTCTTCTTCTCTTATTTCTCAGCACCTCAGGTAAGCTTAGATGATATTTTAACCAAGAAAATCTATTTGTACCTGATTCCAATAATCTACCGTACGTTTTCCCGTGTCTTATAAGTAAGCTCCTTTTGTCTCCTTTTATACATGTTCTATAGAAGCCCTAAGAGAACTTATGGGCTACATCACTTCACAACACATTATGGCCCACTCCATTTATCTTCTCTTCGTTCGGCCCAACTCCAAAGAATTCATAGAGACAACATCTCTAGAATCTCCACCCTTGTCTCTATCCAACTTTGATAAAGCTCACAAGAGAATCCACTGATGACTCTTTCTCTCTTCTTCTCGGATCCTTTCTTCACTGGAGATCATTGTCGATTCACCTTCTTTATCTCAACGGGATTTTATACTCCTTTTCCTTCACTTTTAATCACGCATGCACCAGCGATTTCCAAGCGGTATCTTCGCATTAACCGTGAAACTCTACCCACTTAAGACATGCGACCTCTCATCCTCCTGCACCATCATAAAGGACTCTACCAAGCTCAGCTTCTCTCACTACAAGAAAACTAAGCTTTTACTAGGAAACTTTACTAGGAAAATAGTTCCTCGTAAAATTACTACGAGTTAACTTCGAGTTTACGAGGAAACCTTTTTTCCTCGTAAAGTTCTCGTAAACTTACGAGAAAAATGTTTCCTCGTAAACTCGTAGTAAACATACGTGGCTCTTACGAGGAAAAAATCCTTTTCCTCGTAAAATCATAGTATCTCCTTTCCTCGTAAAGTCCTAGTAATAATTTACTACGAAATTAGGAGGAATGGATTTGTTACTACGAAATTAAGAGGAACTGGATAGAAAATATCGAATTTAAATCAAAAACGTGTTTTGTACTTACTTTTCCTAGCAATTTCCTAGTAAATTCTCAGATTCGAAAATTTCTATAAATACCACCATATGTGATTCATTTGAAACACACCAAAAAAAATCAGCTATAAGCTTGATCAAACACAAAAAAAAATGTCCGGTCCGGGAAATATTTTCGAGTTGCGGAAGTGGATGTATTCACACAGAGATAATAACGGGAGGGTGACGAAGAATTTCTCGAAGGGTTGGAGACGTTTATGCATCAAGCAGATTCTACACCACTCACGCAGGAAAGTGGTAAGATGATTTTACAGTCAATTTGAGACTCAAGTCGAGGAAGCAATACCTGGTATATCGACAACTGAGTTAGACAAAAGGAAAGATCAACACTTTATCAAGTGGTTGAGGAAACATGTATTTGTTTATTACTTAAATTGTATGCATACATTACCCGAGGCTATACTTTTCATACCACATGGTTTCGCGAATTACTTCAAGGTCCAGTTGCAAATGTCACTACATCGTCGATGTATTTCACCTGAGGCTATACTTTTCATACCTATGACTATGGTAGACACCAGGCAACAAGTAATTATGGAATATGTGTGAAAGGCAAAACAGATTTCTACGGAATCTTGCAGGAGATTTATGAACTTCAATTCCCGGGTATGGGTTTGAAATGCGTTATCTTCAAGTGTGAGTGGTACGACCCCGTCGTAAACAGAGGTGTTCGGATTAACAAGAACGGTGTAGTTGATGTCAACGGTGGACGAAGGTACACCAAATTCTTTTTTTTTTAATATCCAGGTTTCCAGTATTAATTAATTTATACATATTGATCTTTATTTACGTAGGTACAACAAGTTCGAGCCTTTCATATTAGCTTCCCAAGCAGATCAAGTTTGCTTCATTCCATACCCTCGGATTACTACCTCGGGAATAAACTGGTTAGTTGTTATCAAAGTTACACCTTGAGGACGAATAATCCCTGGAGAAGAACCACCATTACAAGAAGAAAACACCAATGAGATCGAGGAAGCTGAAGCATAAATTGATGAGTTCCTACTCATTGATCCGCATAATCGTGAATACGAAGATGTTCCTGATCACTCAACGGACGAAGGTGTAGACGACGAGTTTTTAGAAAATGATGATGTTTCAACAGATTACGACAATGTATCTGAATGAATTATGTATGTTTATAAGTTTGTTTAATCACAAAAATGAATTTGGATTATATATGTTTTAAGTTTGGTTAATCACAAAATCAATTTGCATTTGGGGTTTGGGATTTATGTGTAGAAGAGGTTAGGAGTTTGGTTGTAGAAGAGGTTATAAGTTAAGGAAGTTGTGGTTTGGGGTTTCGAGTTTAGGGATTTATAAACCCTTTCCTCGTAAAGCCCTAGTAATAGAAAACACGGGCATAGCCGTTTCCTCGTAATGTTCTAGTAAGGTGTTACTAAGGCTTTACGAGGAAAAAAACGCGGGCATAGCTATTTCCTCGTAAAGGGTTTTCCTCGTAAAGCCCTAGTACAACCATTACGAGGACCTTACGAGGAAATAAAAACACAGGCATAGATATTTCCTCGTAAGGTCCTAGTAACATTACTAGGGATTTACGAGGAAACAAAATTCCTTATATATACTCGAGCAATCCGGTTTCTCATTTGCTAGTAACCTTCTCTCTAAATCCTCTAAAGGTTCTCTCTAATTCGTAGTTAGGTGATTAGATTAGGGAATATAGATTAGGTGATTAGTTTAGGGAATTTAGATTAGGTAGTTAGTTTAGGGAATTTAGATTAGGTGGTTAGAAACCCGCATTTGGAGGGTTTAGATTAGGTGGTTAGTTTAGGAAATTTAGATTAGGTGGTTAGAAACCCGCATGTGACTTCTCTCACCGATGTCCTCGACATTATGGCGGTTGGAAACCCGCATTTGGAGGAGATGTTGCGTCAGAGACGGGAACACGGAGGGATTCCAACCCAACAGAATCCACCATCACAGTCACAGCCGGCAACCAACTATGGAGAGGATTTGCCGAGCCAGGACGACGAGTTTGTTCAGCAATTTCACGACCATCATCCGTAGTTTTTTAATTTTTAATTGTATATTATGAATTTTAAAACTTTTTGTATATTATTTAGTTATTTATAAAATATATTTTTTTATTTTTTATTTATTTTAAAAAAATAAAATAATTATATTTATAATTAATTTTTTTTAATAGGGAAAAAACATTTCGAAGTAAAATCCTCGTAAAGGTTTCCAAGTAATGTCCTCGTAACTGGTTCTAGTAAGTTCCTCGTAATTTATTACTACGATCTTACGAGGAAAAGCTTACTACAAGCTTACGAGGAAAGCCTACGAGGACCTTACGAGGAAAAGCTAACCACGCCTTTACGAGGAAACGTTTCCTCGTAAATTCGTTAGGACCTTACGAGGAAAAAGGCTTTACGATGAACGTGTTTCGAGGAAACGCGTTTCCTCGTTGTTTCCTAGTAAATGGCCATTTACTAGGAAATAAAGAGGAAAACCCGTCCTAGTAATGGACGAGTTTTCTTGTAGTGTCTTGCGATCGAATCGATCTTTCTCTCTTAGACCATAAGAACCTTTGACATAAATGAGATTGGTCGACTAATCTTATTGTCTTAGGTTTCTAGTGAGATCTTCCGAGAATTCTAATCATCGATCCTCAATCGATCGACAATACTTGATAATATGCTAACCCTTTCAGTTTCTTTATCTGCGATATAATAACTTGTTCAACATCTCACTAATTTCTTTTCATCTGCAGCTATAAAATACTTAAAGACCCAAACTTTAAGCTATCTCTTCTGAAAGGTAACCTTATAGTAGCAATTTATGAGTTAACTCTCTTGGTTTCTATTTTGACCGAACAACTAGATTAACTCTGCTATATTTCGTAATCTCCTTTAAGAAATTGTTAATCTTCTGGTACCATAGATTAAAACCCTTTCGAAAATTTACCATTCAAAAAAAATTGTATGTTGATTTCTCTTTGCCGATACTAACCATTCTCGGTATCTATTTGTGTCCTTGTGCGAGACCCTTCAATCAACTAAACAAGAACCTCATGACGCTTCAGGCTGACTACCAGCCCACTTTAACCCATAAATTTCTCAAGTCTTTCCAGGTAAATTCTTAGTTAACACATCTGCTGCATTGTCTATTGTGTGAACCTTTTGAATCTTAACCTTCTTCCACAATGTCCCGAATAAAGTGATACATATTGTCGACATGTTTAGTTATGTCATAGTGTACACTGTTATTTGCTAGGCAGATAGCGCTTTGTGAATCACAATTGAGTTTAAATGAATCTTGTTTGAAACCCAATTCACGGCATAAACTCTTTATCAAGATACCTTCTTTTGTAGCTTCTGATAGAGCCATATATTCAGCTTCTGTAGTAGATAGAGAAATTACTTGTTGTAAAAAAAGATCTCCAACTGACTGTATTGCCCCCAACTTTGAATACATATGCTGATATTGATCTTCTTTTGTCTAACTCTGTAGAGTAATCTGAGTCCGAAAACCTTCTATATCAATTTTCTCTGCCTTTGTAAATGTTAGACACACATTTGAAGCTCCCTAAAATATCTTAGAATCCATTTTACAGCAGCCCAATGGTTTATTCTTGGATTTGCCATGTATCTACTAACCAATCCAATGGCATAACCCAAATCTGGTCGTGATCCTACCATGGCATACATTAGGCTCCCTACTACACTTGCATATGGAACTGTATCCATGAGCCTTCTCTCCATTTATGTATCTTCTGGTGTTAGACTTCTAAGCTTGAACAAAGAGTTGCTTGGTGTGATGACTGCCTTACTCTCTTCCATGTTGAATGTTCTGAGAACCTGTTTAATATATATCTCCTGTGATAGCTTTAGAACCCCATTCTTTATATCTCTCTTGATATCCTTACCAATAATTCTAGACGCTGGTCCAAAGGTTTTTCATCTCAAACATCTTGTTCAAGCTCTTTTCAGACTTTTTATCTTCTCAATGTTTTTAGCTCCAACAAGCATGTCGTCAACATAGAGTAATAGATAGATCATATCATTTATATTTGTCCTCTTAGTATAGGCACAATGGTTTTAGTACATCATTGAAAGCCCTGAGACTTCATGAACTCATTAAACTTTGATTCCATTGCCTTGGAGACTGTTTAAGTCTGTCTAGAGATTTCTTAAGTAGACATACCATTCCTTCTCTACCTTTCTCAATAACTCCTTAGGGTGTTCCATGTAGATAACTTCCTCAAGAGTGCCGTGTAAGAAAGCCGTTTTAACATCAAGTTGTTCCAGTTCAAGTTCATAATTAACCACAATTGATAGCATGATCCTTATTGACACATGTTTTATCACATGTGCAAAAATTGCATTGTAGTTTACTCCTTTAACTTGTGTATAACCTTTAAACACCAAAAAAGCCTTGTACATCGGTTCTTCAATACCTGGAATTCCTTTTTTGTATTTAGAGATCCACTTACAACCTATTATTCTCTGCTTATCTGGTTTTGGAAAAATCTTAAACGTTTCATTTTTATCAAGAGAAAACTTTTCTTCTACCATAGTTTGTTTCTATTTCTTCAAATATTTGCTTCTTTTAGCCACTGTTCTAGGTTCATCTAACTCAAAGTTGTTGAGCATGATAGAGCATAAGCAATGACTGAATCCCCATCTTCGTACCTAGAAGGTGATCTAATGACCCGTTGTTCTCTGTCTCTATCCAATACATAATCATCCAAATATTCACTTTCTATTTGGTCAATGTTATCTTCCTCTGATTCTGTTTCTTTCTTAGAATCGCTTGAAGAATCTGAACCTTCCAATTCTGAAACTTCTCCACCTTGACCAGTAGAACCTATTCATTAGAATCATCTCCATCTTGACTAGTGTTTTTTTACAGAAAGACCGTGAGATGATCGTCCTTTTATTAACTCAATTATAAAATTTATCACCTCTTGTTCCGGTTCATGACAAAATTTATCCTCATCAAACACAACATTTCTGCTTTTTGAGCGTTTGCCATCTTCTTGTATCCACACTCTATAACCTTTGACTCCTTGAGGATATCCTAAGAAAATCCCTTTAACAGCTCTTGGACTCATCTTGTCATGTGTTATGTGAACATATGCTACACATCCGAACCGTCTCAAGTAACTGTAACAAACCTTAGAACCTGTCCATAATTCTTTTGGAATTTTAAACTTCAGAGATGCATTTGGTGATCGATTTGTAAGATACACTGCAGTACAAGCAGCTTCAGCCTAAAATGACTTTTCCAATCCTGACTATGTTAACATACATCTTATCTTGTCAGCTATAGTCCGATTAATTCTTTCAGCCACCCCATTCTGTTTTGGGGGTGTAAGTACAAGTCTTGTCCCTCTTAATTCTAGACTCACTACAAATTTTATCCATCTTGATGTTGCAGAACTCAAGACCATTATCTGTTCGAAAATATTTCAGATTTTTCTTTGTAATGTTTTATACAAGAGACGTCCATTCTGAGAAATTATTGAATACCTCATCTTTGCTTCTCAAAAAACTGATCCAAACTAATAGTCATCAATGAATGTAAGAAAATACATGCAGTCTGATAAACTTGGCTCATTAGAAACAGAACCCCAAAGATCGCTATGTATATATTCCAGTGTCTCCTTTGACGTGTGTCGGCCTTCGTAGAAACTTTTTTTGTGACCTTTTCCAAAGACACATTTTTTCACAGGAATCCAAAGTATGCACTTCTTTAGGATTCAAGTAACCTCCTTTAAACAAGAGATTCATGTTCTTTAAGCTCATGTTGCCTAACTTGGAATGTGATATGTTCGTTAGGTTTGCTTCAGTTCTCACCACTACTGCTTCACCTTTAATGACAAATTATTGTAGATAATATAGTCCATCTTGATATTTCCCAGATAAAACCTTCTTTCCTTCTCGATAAAAAGTAATAGTAAAGTTTTGCCCTTCGTATTTGCAGCATTTTTCTCTATTACCATACGAAATAAGATTTCTGCCCATGGAGGGCATATATCTCACGTCGCTTAAGATAACTGGAACTCCTTCAGAGTTTATGATATTTATTTTTCCAATTCCCGTGACTTCACACTGGGTATTATTCCCCATCAAAAATTTTCCGCCATCTATTTTTTTGAAGTCAAACAATACTTCCTTTTCATGTGTTATGTAAAAGTACAACCAGAGTCCATAACACATTCCCTCATCGGATCTTGAATGCTCGCTGTTAGGATCATAGGTTTCTCTCTGTCCTGAGATACATTAACAGATTCATTTGTTTTCTAGTTCTTCTTCTCTGGAGAATCTCGCTTGTAGTGACCCTCTTTTCTGCATCTCCAGCATTCTCTAGGTTTACCTAGTCCTCTAGGTCTCGACTTTGACCTACTGTTTTTACTCTTGGATCTCCCTTTCCACTAGCTTTGAGTCTTAGACTCGGACCTTCCTCTTCCTACTACAAGTCCTTCTGCATTTAACCTCGCCTTTCCAATAAGTCAAACTTCTTTCAACTCGACCTCTTTAGCGTATGCAAATGTAGTAACCTCTTTGATAATAGAGAGAAAATAGTAATAGTATGATGGAGAATAAGTTTTGTGAAGAGAGTAACAAGAATGGTTGAGAAACAAAGATAATAAGTCTGCTGGACAGATTGTATGAAAGACATTGAATGAAGGTGTTTGAGAGTGTGGTTGAGTGTGACCTCGTCTGAGCTGATATTATGAGACCTAAGATAGTATAGGAACCAGAGAATAGGAGATTTGGTGAAGGAGAGACTTATCTCTCACTTCAGAGAGTATAAGAGATTATAGAGAGTTTAAGACAATTTCTGAGTATGCGATAATGTATGAGACTTAGAGAGAATATGAGAGTGTATGAACCAAAGAGAATAATGAATGAGGAGACTCAGTTCTCCTTAATAATCCGTGTGTACATGTGGTGTGGCTTTATAGCCAAGCTACAAGACATTACAAGACGTTAAACTAACAATATAACAAGGAAATTAAACTAATAATATTGTATAGAATGATCATTCAGAACTGGCTGGATAGACTGGTGTAGAGCAGGCTGTTGTGGACAGACTAGCATGTTCGGAGAAGGAGAAAGGGACAGGAAGAGAGGCACAACAGACTAGCATCTTCAGTGACCTTGTTCTAAAAATGATTTCTTTCATGGGTTTTCTTCAGCATTTTGGACCAGAGCAGATAATTTTTTTTCTCTTTTGGACCCCTGGAAGCCTCTGGAGTCGCCATTTTAGTTGTGATCTCCATCTTGGAAAGTTTGGACCAGTGGAAAAGAGAATGTACTCACTGGTTTTACAAAAGACAAAACTGGAAACCGAAACTTTGAAGCTTGTTGAACTGATATGAGGCTTACTTAAGTTTCATACACTGTTATACTCTCCTATCTTGAGTTCTGGTGATGTTTTTCCCTCCTGGAAGACCTTTAGACTAGTGAATGAAGAGATGTATCCAAAAAGATTTTGTAGACGAATTTTGATAGAGATTTTGCGGAAGTGAAAAAAAGGTTTCCAGGAGCTTGTATGCTCTGATACCATGTGTGAATAGAGAGAAAATTGTAGGAGTATGATGGAGAGTAAGTTTTGTAAGGAGAGTAACAAGAATGGTTGAGAAATAAAGATAATAAGTCTGTTGGTCATATTGTATGAAAGACAGAGAATGAAGGTGTTTGAGAATATGGTTGAGTGTGAGCTCGTGTGAGCTGAGAGTATGAAACCTGAGAGAGTATAGGAACCAGAGAATAGGAGATTTGGTGAAGGAGATACTTAACTCTCACTTCAGAGAGTATAAGAGATTATAGAGTGTATGAACCAGAGGGAATAAAGAAGGAGGAGGCTCAATTCTCCTTAAGATTTCGTGGGTACATGTGGTGTGGCTTTACAGACAAGCTACAGGATATTACAAGACATTAAACTAACAATATAACAAGGAAACTAAACATATAATATTGTATAGAATGATGATTCAGAACTGGCTGGAAAGGCTGTTGTGGAAAGATTGGCATGTCAAGAGAAGGAGAAAGGGACATGAAGAGAGGCACAACAGGATAGGCACAACCTTCCTTGGTGATAGTGACATATCTACACAACTCCTTATGCACCCTATGTGACTTCTTCTTACTTAAATCAAACCAGATTGTTCCAGTTGCATTCAAACTGAATTCCGATGACTTTTGGAGCCTTAGTCACGTCGACATAATCTCCCCACTCATTACTTGCCTTGCAAGTCAAGCTGGTTAGTTTTGGATGAACTGGAGACAACTTCAAAACTTCTTACTTTGATGTCCTGGTTTGAACCTTAATCCAGCTTGCTTCTTCTTATTATCTTTCCAACACTCCCCCTCAAGCTTGACCATATTAATCCTTGGGAAAGCTTGGCATTGAGATTACTTACCTCATTAAAAACTAAATATAGGGAAAAAGAGTACAAGCAATCAAGCTTTCTTTTGGACATCTTTATTGGCAAGTAAAGCACTCTCTTTCCTTGCTTCACACTTCAAATGGTTCCTCCTAAACCTTCTTCTTATATCACAACTTGTCTCTCCCTTGATTCTTTCTTCTTGTCTTCTTCTTGGGTTGAGATAAATCCACCATGTCTTTGGGATGATAATGAGGATACCCTCCTAGCTTGCACTTTAATCCCCCACTTCATCTCTTTCTGAATGGCCTTACAAAGTCACTTGTAGAACAGACTTGGTAAGGGGACTTTGCAAAAAGTCAGGTGCCATATTTTCAATGAACTGCCTTCTCCTTGCTTAGCCAAAAATATCCCTGGTCAAATCCACTCGTTTCCTTTGCTACAACTTGAATAATGGGTCATTGACTTCTCATTTAACAACCTCCTGTAGGGTTAAAGTCTACCTGCCATTCCTGTATTTGAGAGTATGCACTAAAGAATCAAATTGCTTTGGCAAATTGACAAAACCCGTATAGCCTGATCTTCATTGTGATATTTAGGCTTTCCAAATCATCTACTAACCTCATGAATACATCGAGGTTTTCTTCTACACTTCGATGATCATCCATTCTAAAGTTAGCAAACCTTTGCTTTAATTAGATCCAGTGCTTCCAAATTCCTAGAGCAGTGGTTTGTTTCATAACCTTCGCAGGACTAGGTTACTTAGACTCACACGTATTATGTGCTTTGTGCGTTTTTCCATCCCTTTCCTCGTGAGAAGCCATGAAAAAATACCAAGTTAACCTCAGTTTCAGCATCTTGTTCTTTTCCAGATGAGGAGCTTGTATTCTCTTCCTCAAGCACACTGTCGAGACTAGAATTTCAAGTTGCATAAGCATCTTGAACTTTCACATACCAAAATCTCCAGTCCCATCAAACTTCCCTACCTCAATCTTAACATGAGTGTTCTGCATGATTCGTGACTTAACCGTAAGAATACCAGTAACTCGAGAAAAGATCCTTTAAACACTAACAACATATATGAAACCGAAACTGCTCCTCTTAATTAGCTTGATGCTCTGATACCACTTGTAAGGTTTATTAGTTGATTGTTTAACCTAAACCTTTATCCTTTAGCTAATATTTGTTTAGCTAAGTGTCTTGATCGATTGACTTCAATACTAACTTGATGTATGTTTGTTCGTTTGTTAAGAAACAAGACGCAACATTTTGGTTACCCCATGAGGTACGTCTGGGGAAGAACTACGCTTCCAAGTTTCACTATCCCAAGAATAAGGAGTAATACAAGAGATATGAATCCTTAAGTTACTACAACACCGAAGCTTAAGCAGGAACCAATACGCCTAATTCTTCTTCTCTGATAACTCAACACCTCAGGTAAGATTAGACGATCTTTTAACCAAAACAATCAATTTGATACCTGATTCCAATAATATTTCATGCCGTATGTTTTTCCCTGTGTCTTATAAGTAAGTTCTTCTTGTCTCTTTTTATACATGTTCTATACAAACCTTAAAAGAACATATAGGCTTCGTCACTTTTACAATACATTACGGCCCACTCCATTTATCTTCTCGTCGTTCGTCCCAAGCCCAAAAAAGTCATAGAGACGACATGTCTACATATTCTCCAAAATAATATTTTTAAAATTGGATACTTTTACCATTTAAAAGTTTTGCATAGCCAACCGTAGATTAAAATCTCAAAAGAAATATTTGAAAAATATTGTGTGAGAAAGAAATATGGTAACAGCAATATTTAAAAGTTAAAACTTATTTAAAATAAATACATATATAGTCAAGTAAAATGACTAACCTATGAGATTATATATATTATTATTTGAATAATCTTAAAGAGAAATAACTTAAGAACTTGTGAGATTTGCTACTGTTATAAAACCTATATTTGTTTATTTTTGTTTCATAACTATTTGTTAAATAATAAATATTAATGGTTCAAGTTTAACAAAATAAATTAAATTCTTACCTTTCCAAGATTACTAAAAAAAAGTGACCTTCTAAGTTATAGGAGTACTATAAAAGTAATATGGATAAGGTGAGTCATTTCCACGCATGTTGTCGAGTACGTACAACATACGAAGGCCCATGTTTTTATTATTTTTTCAAACGTCACTGAATCGACTAACACTAGACATAATTCTGGTATTAATATCTCGTATCCGTTAATCGATCAGAAATGCACTCCAATCTGCTCCAAAAAAGATAGATATCAAGAAACCGGGACCTGAATCCAGATAATGAATTTACAGATTCGGATCAGAATAATAAAATTTTAGGTTCAGATATTCGGATCCGGATCTGGACCCCCATTATATATTATTAAAATATTAAAATATAATTATATATATGTGTATAATATATATGATTTATATAAATAACTAAAATTTTAATCTGACTAAAGTTCAATGATTTTTCAATTTTAAAAATTATAATTTTAAATAGACTAATTAAATGGTTAATTAGTTGGTTTTTAATATAATTGTAATTTTGAACTATTTTAAAAAAGGATCCAAATATTCATGAGTATTCAGATCTTAGTTCGGATATCCTAACCTCAAATATTCGGAAGACCCGAATCAAGATCCAAATATAGACTCATCGCTTATGGCCACTAGACATAGACCTGAATCTTAATATCCGATATTCGTTTTTTTTTTTTAATTTGGAGTATTCCGATTTTATAAAAGTACTAAAATCAATTTCTAAAGGGAGGTATATCATATAGATATTTTTTTCTAAGTATTAAAATAGGCTGTAAGGAATGAGACCATAACCACGTGGCCATATAATGAAGCTTATAGTGGGGTAAACGACATATTTCCACACTAGAAGTATCATATAGTAATAATTGTGCACAAATTTTTAACCTCCTCCTAATTTCACATATTAGACATTTTAAAACCTATTTCTTTCTAATCCGAAAAAACAAAACCCGTATCTCCATAATGTATAAGTATGAACTAAAATTTACATGATCATATTTAGATGGGTTTACTACTCAAAATTTTGATAGATAAGCAATAGCTAACCTCATTGAATTGATACAATATGATATTTAAAATTTACCAAAATTTGATCGAATGTTAGGTTGGGTATGTATTTGGATCTCATGTTAAGTCTGGTTTTAAAATATGGTTTAAAACATACTACTTTGACATCGGTTTACCTTCGGACCATTAAAACCAAGTCAAACATTTATTTATGGGGATACAAGTTTCGATCTTTCTGAATCAGGAGATATAGTTTTTAATATTTATAATATGTAGAATTATGAAAAGATTGAAAGATTGTGTGCAACTGTTACTTTATGATACTTCTGGTGTGCGAATAGGTTGTTTACCCAGCTTAGTGAGGTGTCTTCGAATATAGATAGCTTTGACTATTTTGAATATATTTTGCTATTTTGACTCTATGAAAGAAACTCTATAATAAATATGGAGTAGACTATAATATATTTCTCTAAAATAGTAATTTCTAAGTATAGAGTAAAAATAGATGATTGCTACTTTCTTATTTGTAAAAGATAAAAATAGTTATTTCTATTTTGGAGGAAGAATTAGAAGTGAATTGAAGTAGATTTATTACTTAGAAATGCTATTCAAGAAACCGTTGCATCTCAGTATGTTATTGACACGTTGTCAGTCGCAAGTATGTAAAAGCTATTTCTGATAAGTTGAGATATCAAATTAAATTTTTTATTATATCGTATTTTTAAATTTGCACAATAAAATAACTTGGGTATTGACAATATAATATAACTCTAGTTCATGTACTAATCAACCGTTTTTTCCTTGTTTGTCACTAAACCATTGGTAGAAATTTTAGAAATTACCAAAATAACATAAGTTAAGTACCATTTTGCAAAAATACACACTATCAATAATATATTAACATTTGAGTTTACACTTTAATGATTATTATTTAGAGTTTAGTGTTAAAGGGGTGAGGTTGAGTTTCTAAATTTTTTATAAATATTTAGATAAATTAATTAACTATATTTCATCAAAAAATTAAAGTATTTTTGAAAATATTCATTCATCAAAGATAAATTTGCAAAGTGGTATCAAACTTAGAGTAGAAATGAAATTCTCCCTAGAAAATTTGCTTTATTTACAAACTACTTGTGCGAATATTAATGTATTGGGTGGCAGATTCTTGTACGAAAGTAAATTCTAGTGGATAGAATCTAAACTTACTAGTTATATGTGAGGCTAGCTTTTGGTGGTAAAAATTATTAGTTATATGTGAGGCTAGCTTTTGGTGGTAAAAATTCAGCAGCATAAAAATAAATATTGTGAGCATTTTTTGTGTCATTAACATTGCACATACCCAGTTATGAATCTGTTAACCAAAAAAAGGACTGTATCTGTGTGTAAAATAGAACGGTTGGTTATGAGCACCACGTGCCAGTTTGTATAATATTTTGAGACCGAGATATGTGTTTTATTTCTAAGGTAATGAAACTTCCTTGTAGGCATCATTTTTCTTCAAGATAAAATTGTAAAAGCATTTCATTCTCCTGGTTTTGAAACTATCTTTACCAATCGAGAATAATCTACTGCAAAAATCACATAAGTTCTTCATACATTCTATAGCCTAGATGAATGATTCCAATTTTGTGTGTAAGAATAAAAGGCTGCATCTACAATTTTCGCTTGTTTAAGTCCATCAAAGCTTATGCTTCAATTTTCATAAATTAAATGTCAAATAGCGAACTTGCTGAATGATAAAAAATAATGATGGAATAAATTGAGGAAATACATATTTTAAATTATGTAATGTAATTCTCTAATTATAAAAACTAGACGAGAACAATACCTCAAATGTGACTATAGTTTAGATGAATGACTATAGTTTTGTGGTTTTTGTGGCCTCATATGAGTCCACAGGTGCTTTGAAGTGTGGAAGAAGATTGTAACATCCCGATTTGTAGTACAAGTGGAAAGGCTTAAGAGAATTGATTTGACTATCTATGTCATTAAAGTGCACTGAGCACATCCATAGAAAACTTCAAAGTTAAGCGTGCTTGAGTTGGAGTAATCAAAGGAAGGGTGACCTATCGGAAAGTAATTCGCGATATCGCGCGAGTGAGACCAAAGCACGGGGAATGGTCATGTGGTAATTGCAGTGTCAGTAAAAAAGATTTTCAAGCCTCAAAAAAAATTAGCGCACCGCCCGTCGCATTGAATGTGACCCACGGGTCGAGTGAGCGGGGTGGGAGGCCTATTAGCCGTGGGCAGGGGGAGGGGGTGCGTTACAAGTGGTAATTGAGCCAAACCCAAACAAGTGTGGAGTCAGTGAGGGCTCCCACTAACATGGGTAACGATCATGGGGCGCAAAAATGACGTTGCGTTCTTTGAGAGGGGGTGAATTGTAACATCCCAGTTTGTGGTATATGTGGAAAGGCTTAAGAGAATTGATTTTTGTCTACATATATCATCAAAGTTCACTTACCTTTCGGGAACACATCCAGAGAGAACTCTATAGTTAAGCATGCTTGAGTTTGAGTAGTCAAAGGATGGGTAATCTATCGGGAAGTAATTCGTGATATCGTGCGGGTGAGGCCAAAGCACAAGGAAAAGTCATGTTGTGATTGCAGGGTCAGTAAACAAGAATTTTCAAGCCTCCGGAAAATTAGCGCACCGCCCTCGCACGGAATGGTAGTGGGTGTGCGTGATAACCCCATTAACCATGGATTTCGAAGTGTTACAGAGACCTTTCTTTGCTTGAGACTGCCTTCCTTAATCAGCTCCTTCAAGTCATCTTATCGAGCTCTTCTCCAGCGTGGAGTGGCCAGATCAAAGCCTTACCCTACCGCTTGTTTCACCAGAAAAATTTCTTGCGCATACTTGACCATGATTAACTGATTTTTTATAATTCACAGACTCTTTCATCGTTGGTCTCTGAGCTGGGTTTGTTCTGAGAATACTCTTTGATTCCAATATCCAGGGCAGGAGTTGTCAACCTCCTCTGCCTATTGTTCTCAGAGTGCTCCATTGTCTTGCTTTAGCCTTATGTGCTAAGCCTTTTTGCAAGCATCCTTGCCTTTGGTTCCTTTAGGCTTATAATATCTTAAATTGTTGTTTGATGTTCTTGTTTTAGTTAGCTCTAGTTTTGGTTTCGTTAGTAACAGCTAGACCTAAGTTTAGTTCTTAAGTGTTCATCTAGGGGCGCAAACATGACATTGCGTTCTTTGAGAGCGGGTGAATTGTAACATCTCCGTTTGTGGTATATGTGGAAAGGCTTAAGAGAATTGATTTGGCTACTTATATCATCAAAGTTCACTTACCTTTCGGGAGCACATCCAGAGAGAACGCTGGAGTTAAGCGTGCTTGAGTTGGAGTATTCATATGATGGGTAATCTATCGGAAAGTAATTCGTGATATCGTGCGAGTGAGGCCAAAGCACGAGGAAAGGTCATGTTGTGATTGCAGGGTCAGTAAACAAGAATTTTCAAGCCTCCGGAAAATTAGCGCACCGCCCTCGCACGGAATGGGACCCATGGACCGAGTGGGCGTGTGTGGTAACCCCATTAGCCGTGGATTTCGAAGTGTTACAGAGACATTTCTTTGCTTGAGAATGCCTTCCTTTATCAGCTCCTTCATGTAATCTTATCGAGCTCTTCTCCAGCGTGGAGTGGCCGGATCAAAGCCTTACCCTACCGTTTATTTCACCAGAAAATTTTCTTGCACATACTTGACCATGATTAACTGATTTTTTATAATTAACATACTCTTTCGTCGATGGTCTCTGAGCTGAATTTTTTCTGAGAATACTCTTTGATTCCAATGTCCAGGGCAGGAGCTATGCCAATTGTGCTCAGAGTGCTCCTTTTTCTTGCTTTAGCCTTTTGTGCTAAACCTCCTTTTTCTTGCTTTAGCCTTTTTTGCTAAACCTCTTTGCAAGTATCCTTGCCTTTTGTTCCTTTAGGCTTATCAGATCTTAAATTGTTGTTTAATGTTCTTTTTTTAGTTAGCTCTAGTTTTGGTTTCGTTAGTAACAGCTAGACCTAAGTTTAGTTCTTAAGTGTTTTTTTTTTATCTTTTTAGGGTACTTAGTAACCATTAAGCCTAACAAGTAGAATGAGATCCAAACTTACTACTTTTACCAAATTTTTTGACGGTTTTATCATTGCATTTTTGCCATTTTGCAATAACATTGGTTAGCGAGCTACCAACTAGGCATGGATAAAAAAACTAAAACCAAAGAATCAAAGTAGAACTGAACCGAAATACTCGAACTCAGAACCAGACCCCTTAAATACCCAAATGATTTTAATATTTTTATATCCAAAATAACTGAATCGAATCAGAATCGAATGGATACCCAAATATATAAAATATTAATTATATATATATATATATATAATTTTAAAATCTATCCAAAGTATCTGAAAATAGCTGAAGAAAACTAAATTATTTTAGAGTACCCGAACTACCTGAAAATATCCAGATATTTTTATCCTAAATTACTAAAGTAATTTCAAATATCCAAGATTTTTAATATGAATTATGTTAATTATTCGATATATTACTCAAAATATATGATATCTAACCCGAACTAACCAAAACGGAACCGGAACCAAATGAGAAATGAATTTTCCCAGGTATTTTCTAGTTCTTAATTTTACTATCCGAACAGAACCCAAAACTACCCAAACCGAACCGAAACAAAAATAGGACAAGTAGTAATGGATCTTCTAGCCCCTATCCAAACTATTCGATACCCAAAATATCCAAACTGATACCCAAAATGTCCAGGCCTAATAGCAACCCTAACTAATCCCTTGTATATTATGCTTTTAATACAATCTAAACAATGTCGTTTCAATTTATTTATATACCCAATGAAATTTTAATCTCTTTCATACTTTTTTTTATCTAAATTCACAGGAAAAATTGCTAAAAATGACTCAAAACTTAATTTCAAATGTAAAAGTGTACCCCAAATTCAATCAAATGCAAAAGTAACCCAAAAGGCTAGTGAAAATACAATAAACTCCTTGTGAGCAAACAAAAAAACTGTGTTCAATTTTACCAAAATAACATTTTCGCGTGCGAGAAGACTTCCATGTAAGTCTCCTACGAAAGACTTCTTAGGAAGACTTGTCTAGAAGTATTCTCTAAGAAGTCTTCCGTACGTCTTCCGTGAGTCGTCCAGTAGTCTTCCGAAAGTCTTCTCTGAGAAAACTTCCATGTACGTATTCTCCGGAAGACTTCTCTAGAAGTCTTCTCAAACAATAATTCCTAAAAATAATTTATAAAATTCATAAAAAATATTTATATAGAAGAAAAATAGAAATCATGTAACCACAAATATTTGTAAATAATGTAAATTTATATCAACTAAAATTGAATTGTTTTTAACCTAGATGATTTAGTGTAGAATGAGTAATAATATTTGATGTTATACGATAGTTCTTGTGGGAAGTATCTCGTTTGGAGTTTTTATTTAAGATGCGGTGTATGAATACTATTACATGTGTATGTGTTTAGCAATAATTCTTTGTCTCACCATCGATTACATGAAACCATTAAACGTTCACATATTATCTTAATTAGTTCCAATTAACCAAAACGATATAGTAACTGATGACATAGAAAATTAAAGATTCCATCTAAGATATGCTTTTATCATATCAATCACTTATTCACTTGCCATGCGCTAATCGCAACGTTTAAGTAACTGTCATTTGGAACTTTAGTAAATGGAATTATATTTTCTCAGCAGTAAGAACTTGTTTTATTGGAAACCCTTTTTTCTCTAAAAAAAAAAAGAACTTCTTTTATTAATTTTGGATAAATTGCCAAAACTAACACTTTTTTTAGTATCCTTTTTATCTTTATCTTAATCATATTTACTTTTAGTTTTAAAGAGGTAAATAAACACTTATAATTTTATGGTTAACTTATCTAAACTTAGTATTCAGATTTGAGAAGAAAATTTAGAATTTTAATAAAAAATAGTTAAATTAAAATAAAAAATATTAAAATAGTTTCAAAACCATTTTTATATTTTGAAATAAAACTTGAAAAAAATCAAAAACAATTTCGAAAAATGCAAAAAGAAAAACTTTATAAATATTTTTGAATTTGAAAAGGTATAATTCGAAAACTTAAAAAATATATTTATTTTTTTATATTTTTATTTATTTAAATAATTATTATATATATAAATTATGGGTATAAATGTTTTTTTTGCCCTCTTTAAGAAAACTTCATACATAGATATTTTAGAAATATCTATTTAGAGAAAAGTAAATATAAATAATAGTACTAAATAGAAGGTGAAATTGAAATTTGACCTTTCATTTTTTGGTTTATTTTGTGGTCCCTTTGTTATCTCATTTTCAACGTAAACTAAATTAGATTTTGTTTGATTTGGAGATCTTGTAACGCAGTGAGTGGTTAAGACTTCAAGATCTCACGTGACGCAGCACCGACTCATCAACGCGAAATTTACACGGCTTGGGTTTATTATAAATTTAAGAATATTAGAATATGAAAAATAAAAATATATTAACTACAACGCTTTTATATACGTGTCCTTGCATGCATTATTGGATTCAATATTCATTTAAATATTGTTGTTTTGAATGGGAAAAATAGATAGTAAATGTGGTTTTAGTGTATTCACATCACGTGGAACTAACTTTAATATATTTTGAATGGTGAAAAGATAAAAAAACCATTGGAGATCAATTTAAAATTATTTATAAAATAAATTAAATTTTCATAAATAATTATAAATTACCATAAATTTACTAATATATGTTTTTATAAAAAATATATATAAATATATTTAAATAATATACTGATAATCAAATAACATATAAATATTTAAGGTAATTTTAAATTAAGTAAGATGAGTACGTAAAAATACATATTTAAATTGTAATAAGATGATTAACTGAGTGAAAGACATGTTTTAAATGGTAAATTTAAGAACGTAATACATTGTAGTTATTATCAAACTTTCAAAATCTGATAAAATGTAAATAAAAATAAATTTAAATTACATATGCTTTTAAAAATATTTAATATTATACAAATATGTTAAATGTTAAATATTGTTAAAATAAACTATGATGCAAGATTAAAAGATATATACAAAATAAAATAGAGAAATTACCAAAACTAGTACTTTTTAGTACTCTTTTTCATTTTTACCTTAATCACATTTACCTTTTATTTTTAAGAATTAAATAAACACTTATAATCCTAAAATTAACAAATCTAAATTTAGTGTTTAGATTTGAGGAGTAAGATTTTGGAGGCAAGGTTTAAGAATTTTTTAAAAAAATCAATAAATATATAAAATTAAAATATTTTTTTTTAAATTGTTCAAAAAGCATTTTAATTTTTAAAAAGAAATATGAAAAATCGAAAAAAAAAAAAAAAAGAAAATTTATAAAACAGTTTTGAATTTGAAAAGGTATAATTCCAAGACTTATTTTTTATTTTTTATTTATTTAAATAATTATTTATATTATAAATCAAAGGCATAAATATCTGAGTGTTTTGCAAAAGTGACTCAAAATTTGAAGTTAAATGCAAACTAACCCATCGTTTTTTGGAACTTTCATTTGTCTTATTCACCCTAGATTATCGAGTTATTCACGAAAATGCCATTGTTTTTTTTTAAATGAGTTTTCTACTTTATCATCCTCATCTTCATCAAGTATTTGCAATATTGCCATCAATACACTAACCACCATGAACAACCAAATTGAAGCTTTTAATGCGCAAAATTGATTTTTTTTCTCTCCTCTTCTCATATGTGTTTCACAAAAACCACATCTCTTTCACTTTCTCTCAAAATTCATCCAAAAAGTTCAAGATTTTGATTTCAAACTTTGTAAGGTTCATAAAGATATTAAAACTCATGATTCTTGGTCATTAATGAGTTGGTAGAATTCTTGGTGAAGTTCTATGAGTTTAAAGAAGTTAAACAAGTCATCCCACGGGTTCAAGATATGATTTTTTTTTATATTTGTTCCTGAAGACGAGAAGACTTCTAGGGAAGTATTCTCGGATAAATATGTTAATTTTGTAATTGACCAAAGTTTGTAAAAAAATCTGACTTATATAGAAGACTTCACTAGAAGTCTCGGAGACTTCTAGGGAAGTCTTCTCACTGTAATAAGAAGTCTGTGTGGATTACTTTTGCAATTGATAATTAATACTAAAAAATATTATTTACGAGAAGACTTCTTTTGACGGAAGACTTCTGGAGAAGTCTTCTCAAATTTTATTCATGGATTTTGGTTCCGAGAGAAGATTTTCCTAGAAGTCTTCTAACGAAGTATTCTCTGAAAAAGTCAAATATAGTCAATTTCAAAAGTAACCCATGAAGACTTCTTGAGACGCTGAAAAGACTTCATGAGAAGACTTCTTTAAAAAGTCAAAATTTTGACAAATTTTGGTCAATTGCAAAAACTAACATTTTTAGCATAGAAGACTTGTCTTCTCTAAGATTTTGGAAAAAAAAATTCAAATTCAAAAGTAAACCAATATTTACAAAGGAAGACTTCTCAAGATGTCTTCTCTAGAGTAAACTTCCTAAGAAGTCTTTTGTGAGAAGATTTCCTAATAAGTCTTCTACGTCAATTTTTATTGAACTTCAATTTTCTCAAAACGTCAAAATGAATTTTGCTTTTTTTTTCTTGTTAATTCATGTGTATTAGTCAATATTGGGTCTCTTGAGTGAAATTCATAACTTAATTGGTGATAATTATGAGGTTAGAAACATTTATGTTTATTAATGTTTCTAACTAAACTAAGAAGACTTGCAGAGAAGTCTTCCGTGAGAAGACTTACATGGAAGTCTTCCGTGAGAAGACTTAGAGGGAAGTCTTCTACGTTCTTTTTTGTAAAATTTGTTAAGTAACTTCAAATATATTTTCTAAATTTCAAAATTGTCAAGTAACTTCATCTATATCAAGTCATGTGGTTTAATGTGTCTTCTTATATCTCAAGATATACTTTTTAATTTTTATGAAATTTAAAATTGCAATTTTCACTTAAAATTTAAGTATTCCACTTAAGTTTTCATTTCTCGCTTAAATTTCCCGTTTCCGAGAAGTCTTCTCTAAAAGACTTAATTTTTCTAGTGAGACTTATGTATTATTTGATCTTTGGTGAATTTAACTAAGTTTTCTTGATAAGTCTTTTCTCTTAGTTTGTAATAAATTTGACTAAATTTAAAAAAAAATATGTTGTTTTGGGTAGTATAGTTAAAATGTTTTTTTTGTTATGAAGTTTCAATAATGTCAAGCACTTTTGAAAAATAAAATAAAGGGAAGACGACCTATTTCCACACCGTAACTATCATATAGTAATAAATGTACACAATCTTTCAGACTCTTCTTAATTGCACATAATTTAAGTATAACAACCTATATCCACACACGATAAAAGTTCGAAACCCGTTTCCACACAAACCAAGATTTCGCTTGGTTTTAATGGTTTATGAGATGAACCGATGGTAAAGCAGTCGGTATCGGCTGAAACTGGTACAACCCGACCCAAATAAGATCCGATTAGAGATCGATTTTAACCCGACCCGAAACCCTTTTAAAAACCCCAAAATCGATTTTAAGCTTTAGAACCCTAAAACTAAAATCCAGAAAACAGAGAGAAACCTAGGGAGTATGAGCAATGAATCTGGAAATTCGAGTGGTGTCTCTAGCAGTCGGGCAAGAGGTCGCGTTCTTGGTGTGCCAAAGAGATGTTGGTGTGGAGAATTAGTTGTCCCCTTGATGTCGAGGTCGACCGCGAATCCTTACAGGAGGTACTTTCGGTGTGCTTTTGCGGTGGAGAGAAAGGTTAGTTTGTTTATATAATTGTCATTGTGCAAAATGTGTGGGTGAAATCGATTTTTTTTGTGTTTGTAGTTGAGTAATGATAATCACTCTTATAAATGGCTTGATGAGGCGTTGTTGGATGAGGTTGAAGCATTGTCATTTAGGATAGGGAGACTTGAAGAGACAATTCTTGCTGAACGTGTGGAAGAAGAGAAGAAGAAGCTTGAAGAGCTTGAATTGAAGTTAGAGACTGAGATTTTTGCTAGAATGGAAGATGTTGTGAGTGAAGCAAAATACGAGGTCAAGAAAGCACTGGTTCTTGTTGTTTTAGGATGTTTGGCCATGGTTTTGTTGTCTCGGTTTGTCTAAGCAACTCGGTTTGTCTAAGCTAAGTCCCCACTGTTTTATTTTGTTATGTTTAAGATGATGATGATGGTTGTATTGTTAAGATGATGATGGTTGTATTGGTAATATGATGATGATTATATTTTAAGATGTTTCAGTTATTTTAAAAGGCAAGAATCAAGGTTGTCTAAAGCTTTTAAACTATATTTACCTTCAAAAGCATACATAGGAATGACAAAAGTCATAAAAATATCATACATTGAATCTAAAGCATACCTTGAACACACCAAAATAGAGTTTACAACCATTAAACTAGTCTTAATATCCGAGAAACAAGGTCTTAGAACGTGCAAAAGGAATCTAAAGCCGAGAAACAAGGTCCTAAAACCTCAAAAAAGGCACCTAAAGTCAGGAAACAAGGTTCGAAAACCTCAAAAAAGCACCTAAAGCCGATAAAGTAGTCATTAAAGAATAGAAAATCGACCACTTTTTCACATCCTATCTTCTTCTCTTCACTTCTCAAGTTGAGTGGCTTGAGTGCAAATACCTTGGGAGGCTTCAGGCTGAGAAGATTCACCACTCACAAAAGACTGAAAACACATCACAATAAACAAAAAAATCTTCACTTCAATTCCAAACACAACACATCACACATCATAAACAACAAACCCGAGAACACAATGAAACAAACCTTTTTTGGATTCTTCTTATGGAACCTGGAGTTATGATTAGCAGCACCACATATCCCACAGTGCATGATGCGCTTCAAAAACTTATCTTTTTTCTTCGATGGTGATTCATTGACTCCCTTCTTCCTTTTTTTATCCGCTTTAGTCACCTTCTTACGTCCTGGTTGATCTCGAATCTCAGGCTCAATGATAGGTGGTTCCGGTCCTACGGGCCAAAACTTTGCTCCATGCAATGGTACAATGCCTTCACAATATGTACGCCTCCACGTAGCTGTCCTAAACCAGTGAACCACAAACTCTTGAGCCTCTAAACCTTTCTTCAGCATAACTCCGTATGCATGCTCACAAGGTATCCCTGTAATCTCCCATCTCCTACAACTACAAGTTCTATTTTCCAAGCTCACCCTATATGCACAACCATTAAGCATAGATTCATACGTCTGGTTAGTGGAAGCTCTAACCGTGCATTCTGAGGCTTTCTCATGCAAACTCTCAAGCATTTCAATGACATAAGGTGTGCAAATCCCTTCGTGGTTGTTGCAAATGACATCCCTTTTCGCTATACGAACCATCGCCAAGCGAGCTATCGTCTCCAACATAGGTACAAAGGGTTTCTCTCGGGCTTTACCTATGGAGTTGTTGAAAGATTCAGTTGAGTTGTCCTCCACATCTTCACAAAAAGATCCAAGCTTGTAGAATGCCCTACACCACTTCTCTGGTTTTGCCTTCATCACATCATTATAAACATCTTGATCATACCGCTGGATGTCTAAAAGATTTGCTCTATAATCAGCCTCATTGTAGCTCCAAGCAAGTCTCCAAATCTTTGGTTTCATTTCAGGTTTCTTCCCATGGGTACTCTTCAAGTTACCATAGATGTGTCTAACACACATCCTATGCTCAATGAGTGGCAATTCTCTCTTCACAGCTGCAATCAATCCCTTTTGACGATCTGAAACCATAACATAACCCTCTCCTTCGTCCAGTCCTAGATCAACCTTGATCTTTCTCACAAACCACAACCAATTGACTTTGTTCTCTACTTGTACCACAGCCCATGCGATAGGGTAAATGGCATTATCAGCATCACGACCCAAAGCCACTAGCAGTTGCCCTTTCATCCTAGACTTCAAGAAACAACCATCTACTCCAATTAGTGGCCTGCACGTTTCTTTCCAGTTTCTCCTCGGAATGTCAAAACAGACATAAAATCTGTTGAAAACGTCAGTCCCATCATCTCTTCTAAAGCAGTCAAGCTCAACAGAAGAATTAACATTTGAGCTTCTTATCTCAGAGCAGTAATCCCTAAGCCTTCCAAACTGCTCATCATACTCTCTTTCAATCCATCTGAGTGCTTTGTTCCTAGCATGTTGGCATTGCGGCCTACTAACACTGAGCTTCCATTTCTCCATAATCAGCTCCTCAATCTTCATGGGCATAAAGTACTCTGGTTCTTCTCTGATCTTGTCAACAAACAAGCGAGCTATTTGTGGAACTTTAACCATCTCACATGTACCTGTCGGAACACAAGTATGATCCTTCTTCAATATCTTTACCTGCCATTTGTTGGGAGACTTTCCTGAGGATGAGCAATATATGCGCCAAGAACAACCTTTGCCTTCACATACAAATGCAATCTTTGTCTTGTCATATCGATTTTGCTTGATGTTCCGACCCGTGTTCAGAGCATAGTCGAGCACTGCTTCCTTAAACGCAATTCCATTGATGAACACTTGCCCTACATACAACTCCCCACTGCCTCTCCTAATATCACAACGCTTGTGTCTAGTCCTTTGAATTTCTTCCCCCTCTTCATCATCTTCTGTCTCTGGATACACATGATGCTTCACTGGAGCTTCATCGGCAAAGTTCAAGGCGTCTTTCTCAATGTTGTAGTCGTTACGCTCTCTTCGATCTTCACCATCAGAGTCAAAATCAGGAGAATTAGGAGTCCCCGGGTCGAAATCGGGTACATCATTCCACTCAACATTCACATCAGTCCATGACTCCATTGTCAATTCTGCAAAATAGAGATAGAAAAGTCAATTCATGAGAGAGTCATATCAAAAACAAATGAGAGACAAATGACATAGAGAAAGAGAGACAGAGAGACACAAAGAAGCATAGAGACAAAGAGAAATAGAGAAACAAGAGAGCTGGCGAGAGACAGAGAGATAAAAAAACAAAGAGAGAGCAACATAGAGAGTTAGAGAAACAGAGAAACAGAGAGACAGAGAGAGAGGTCGAGAGACAGAGAGATAGAGAAGCAAAGAGAGAGAGAGAGAGATGTTGAAACCTGATTGAAGCCAAGCGGAGGAGCAACGACCTGGAGAGCTTTGTTGTTCTTCACGCCAAAGAGAGACAGAGAAAATTGATTTGGGGATTTAGATTTTTAGGGTTACTAATTGGCTTAATTTGGGTCGAAATCCGGTTTATATTCTTAATCGGGTCATAATCGGGTCATTTTGGTTTTCGTTAGGTTAGTTATTGGTTAAGTTTAAAAATAGAGAAGGTTAACCAACTTTAAACCACTAAATGTCGGTATTAGTTCACATTCAAAGTTTTGTGTGGAAACGGGTTTTGAACTTTTATCGTGTGTGGATATATGTTGTTATACTTAAATTATGTGCAATTAGGAAGAGTCTGAAAGATTGTGTACATTTATTACTATATGATAGTTATGGTGTGGAAATAGGTCGTTTTCCCTAAAATAAAATAAAATAAAATACTGTAGACATCAACATATTTATTAATTATTTTCATTAACATCTTTTCAAATTTACACAATAATTCATAATTAAAAGAGTATATATAATAATCATTAAATATACCATAAACAAAAGAATTACAAAATGATCATTAACATCTTCATAGGAGACTTCTGGAAGACTTGGAACACTTCTGGAACACTTCTGGAATACTTGTGGAAGACTTGTGGAAGACTTCGAGGAAGTCTTCTAGAGGTCTTTTAGAAAATCTTCTAAAATTTAAGCGGAAGTCTTTCAGAAATCTCCCAGGAATGTTCTGAAGTCTTCCAGGAGTCTTTCAAAATCTTCCAAAAGTCTTCCGAAGTCTTTCAGAAGTCTTCCAGGAGTCTTCCGAAATTTTCATGAGAGACTTTTGGAAGACTTATAGAAGACTTCTGGAACTTGTGGAAAACTTCCAGAAGTCTTCTCAAGTCTTTCTAGATATTCTCTTCTTCTCCTTCATACCAAAAAGAAAAGATCAGATTCTTAATCAAAGAATACTATCAAAAATAAAAGAGGAATCAAAAAGATCAAACCTTTAAATTTGTTAATGCCTTTAGAGGTTTCACCTACATAAAGTGTTGTGTTATCTTCTTCTTCATACCAAAAAGAAAAGGACATACCTTTAACCTTGTTACAGTAAGTTGAATATACAACTTCTTAGAATCTAACATATGAAACACACCAAAAATACATATTCAAAATTTATAGATCTACCTTTAAAGAAATGAAAGAGGAGAACCATGTAATAAAAAATCTGCAAAAAAAAGATAAATTAGTGAGAATACATAAGATAAAAATAAGAAATGAATATAAAGTTAGGTGTTTTCAAATCTAAAGAGATTAGAGAGAAGTTGAAGAGTTTTAGAGTGAGAAACATTATATTTTTGTTGCACCCATTTGAGAGGAAGAAAGAGAATGTGTGATTTAAGATAAAATAGAAGAACTAGATGGAGATAAGGAGAACTTGGGTTCCTTACCTCACCAATGACCAGATCTAAAAAAGACAAGAAGAGATCTAGACACATAATTGGATTGATTTGTTGGGATCTCTGGCGGCTTGGCTCCACCGTGCAACGAAAAATGAATAACAAAAGGAGAGAGAGAGAGAGAGAGAGAGAGAGAGAGAGAGAGAGAGAGAGAGAGAGAGAGAGAGAGAGAGAGAGAGAGAGAGAGAGAGAGAGAGAGAAGAGAGAGAGAGAGAGAGAGAGAGAGAGAGAGAGAGAGAGAGAGAGAGAGAGGGGGAGAGGGAGAGGGAGAGGGAGAGGGAGAGGGAGAGGGAGAGGGAGAGGGAGAGGGAGAGGGAGAGAGAGAGAGAGAGAGAGAGAGAGAGAGAGAGAGAGAGAGAGAGAGAGAGAGAGAGAGAGAGAGAGAGAGAGAGAGAGAGAGAGAGAGAGAGAGAGAGAGAGGCAATAAGCAAGATAGATAAATGAGATTTAAGAAGAATTTGCAGAAGGTTGCGGAGAAGAAGAAAGAAGATTCAGTCTTGAGTTTAAGGCTGTTTCTTCTACTTTGGTATGTGGGTTTCATCTCCTACACACAATTTCAGTAAGCTTAAGTATTTAACTTATTTTTGTGTTGTCTATAAGTGAATAGAGAAACACTGAGTTTTTTGTGTAAGAAATCTCTTGTATAAACTTTGTTGGATAGAAATCGGTCTTAGCGAAATCAACGGCTAATATCAGCTGAGAATCGTTTCATTTACAAGAATGAGCCGGAAATGTTGACAATGTGAATTTTAGTTCCCACAGTTTAGAGCCAGAAGGAAGGAGGGGGATTATTCTTACTCATAGCCGCGAAATGCTTGATCGAATAAATGTCTGGAAGTGCGGAATAAGAACACACAGCTCGCGTTGACGCTATCAACGACGGAAATAATAGTGGTGAAATAATACCGACATTAACCACTTCTACGGCCAACAAAAATGCAACCACCGCAGCGTTCGATAAAATAAAGAACCTGGTCACGACTCTTCTCTTTGTACTTAATAAAGTGCAATATTAGAAAGAGAAAATCAATACGTATCTTGGTCACCGATTTTAGTAAAAACGACAAGTGACCAAGACAAGCCCACGAGTTCTCTATCTAAACAGGTAGAAACTTATTGTCAGAAAAGATGTTGGCTTGATAACAAACCAAAATATCACTCGCAGAAAGGGCAAAGATAAAATTTATCAAAACCCCGTAAAAATCTTCTCGTTATCAAGCTGGAGAGATTTCACCGCTACAAAAATTTCAACCAAAATTTTTTTCCACAGACTTTGGAAAATTAAACAAGCTCTCTCCAAAATTTCTGAAGGAATCCCAGGATACTCGCGGAAAGGAAGCAAAGCAAACAGGATATGCATCCCTCACTGTTGTATTTCTTCTAAAAAAACTTCAAAGAAACGGAGTTGATCTCTCTGGAATCGCTAAAACCAAGAGTCACTGATGAAGACGTCAACAAAGCAAAAAGGGAGAGTGTATCCCTAACTACTAGATCGTCTTTTGATACATAAGACTTTGGAAACATTCAAGCGTCGCTTCTGTAGCAACATATTCTGCGATTATTCACTGTTTGTTTACTACATTTACATCAGAAAAAGACTCAAAACTCCCTTGGGTCGATCCTCCGGAAACGAGAAAGAAGTCAGATTAAGTTTGAATCATGACAATAAGCCCACTGCAGCTTCAGTTTTCAATATAAATCTCGGAAACCAAATTCGCAAAATAGCAACGAAACGTGAGTTTTCTGACAACTTTGTTAAAACACAATTTTTGACAACGACTTACAGAAAAAAATTCATAAATTTAAAATCAGTAATATTTTATATAAAATTAAAATCGAAAAAAAATTACATATTCCTAAAATTAAACTCGACAACATTTTACAGAAGATCTTTCATTAAATTACACTCAACAACATTTTACGGACTAAATTTCTTAAAATTAAACTTGAAAACATTTTAGAAAATAGCTTTTGAAAATAGGCTCAGCAACTTTTTAAGAAAAAGCTTTCATAAAATGAAACTCGACCGTATTTTACGATACAACTTTCTTAGAAATTTTATTGATAACATTTATATATATAAATTTTCAACGGCCTTCGGAAAATAAAATAAGATAGTAAGAAACGATAAAAAGAAGGAAGATAAGAGGGCTAGAACATGACTAGTTCACTCACAGTTTGGTGAGCTGAGCAGCTCGCCCATGTGATATCATGACCGTGCTGCTTCTTCCTCCTCAGCCACTTGTCGTCGTCTGCTTCTCCGCACTTTGTTTTGATGCTTTCGTAAAGTTCTGTTGATATGAAAGACATAATCAAGTTTTATGAAATTCTGCCACCTTGAGTCGAAAACAGCTACTCCTTATAGAATTTTCAACAATATATGAAGTGCACTTCATCATTTTCGTAAAAACAACGGTATGAAGAAACAAGAACAGAAGTTTTCTTGACGACCAAATCATACAAGAATTAGAATCCTATGAAAATGGCTGTTCCTAAACGCCAAACAAGCTTTCGAAACAAATACTTGTAAATCCAACGGCACAGACACTGGAATTTGGATCAGAAGGTCAGGATCGATACAACAAATCACAAAACTGACTACGGCCTAAAGGCGGCAAACAACATATAGAAACCCAGAAAGAGTCAATTTCTTACTTGCCGTAGACGAGGGGAATAATGGGAAAATGAGGAAGCATAACAAAGAAGAGACAAACCCAAATCTCCAAGAGAATTAAGGTATGTCCGATTCGGAAACTATTGAATCAGATTTGGAATTTCGTAGGAAAATACTAAGAAGCAAAAATGCTTAAGAAATTCCCTAAGCTTTAGGGAAGTTAGAGTCTAGATGGTTAGTCTAGCGAACTAAGTCTTAGATGAGTTTTTCTATCTCTTTATATTGTTCCTTAACTTTTCAGCCATATCTTGCAAAACGATCTAATCTCTTGCAAAAATGAGAAACAAGCGTCATGCATTCAAGCATACTCAGCTGCTGCCTAAAGAAAGAAAGATCTAGAGACACGAACTTTGTCTTAAAACTGACTCGTTTCTAGCAGTCTTTTTTAAAACTGAGTCATTCCAAGTCCTGAAGATCACAATTCCATCGTCAGCTTTAAATCAATTCGAATTGCTAATTATCTTAATCCTCGGAAGAACAATGTATGAAACCCATCAAAAGATAGTTTCACCCATTCTCCTTTGTTAAAAAGGAGGGAGTGGGTATGTATACTGTATAATCAAATACTTCAAAAACTATTAGTCTCGGCATAAAAAAATTTCGATAAAGCAAACTCTTACGGCCTTAGGCAGAAAAAACACTTAGGCAATACAATGCCCCATCGAATTTGTCCAAACGGAAAACGAAAATCTAAGATTCGTCTAAACGCTAGAGAAAAAGCCAAACCGTCAAAAACATAGTCTCGAGAACTCTACAGCATCTCTTATCGCAATCATGCGTTTAGACAACCTGTACGAATGTTGGACCTTTTCGACTTAAGGAAACAAGTTTCGTATAAAATTGAAAATTATACGAGACATCTTCAAACACAAAAGGGTTGGTCCCAATCTTTGTAGAACAAAGAGAGTAACAGAAAAGAATCAAAAACATTTGCGACAAAGAAATATTGATGACACAAGTAGCAGCTAGCACAAAAAGGGGAAAGACTTCTCCTTGATCATTGAAAATCTCCTGCTGGTTGACCAATTCAGTCCGCTCCCGAAATGAATATATCTTGACAAATTCTCTCGAAACCTAAGAAAACTTTCCCGTAAATATCATAACAAAATAACTTTCGTAAAAACTTGATGAGTTACACGAAACAACATTCACCAAAGATTGGAAAAATGTTTCTAAGAAAATCTGCCGAAACATCCCTACTTTGACGTCTTCTTACAAAGCTTCACATCACACTCTTCATAAAATCGGTCGCCCACTACATTCGTATTAGGACTGGACATTTTACCCGGACCCAAAAACCCGAACCAACCCGAATAAACTGGTTCGGGTCGGGTACGGGTAATGTCATTTTACCCCATTGGGTCTTATTGTGGAGAGGACCCGACCCGAACCCGATACCCGAGACTTGATAGGGTACCCGAAATATCCGAAACTTCTAGTGTATATTAAATATATATGCGTATTTTAGTATATTATTGGTATTAAGGATATTTTTGTAAGTTTCAGGTTTGTTTTTTGGTATATTTTGGGTTTTATGTAAAATTATAGATTTTAAAAAATATAATTCAATTAATCTAATAAATTTTGGGTATTTTTCATGTCTTCAGGTCAAATTTTAGGTAAATTTTTAGATATTTTGGGTATTTAAACTATTTTTAGATTTTTTTGTGTGTGTTTTTGGGTATTTTTTGGGTCGGACCTGGTAGGACCCGACCCGGATCCGAACCAAAAATAAATAAATTACCCTAGTGGGTCCCACATCTAAGACCCGAACCGACCCGGACCCGACAAGACCCAAACCGAACCCAACCGACAAATTCTAATTACCCTATTGGGTCTAAATATCTAAGACCCGAAGGATCCAGACCCGACCCAACCCAAACCCGACCCAAGGAACCGAATGCCCTGGCCTAATTCGCATAACTTAAATATTTTATACGAAATAGTCTACGCAAAAACAAGATCGGTCTTATTCGAAATGGCTTCTCAATACGAAAAGATTTACGAGGAGAACCTTGTCCTCGCTCATTTACTTTGCAAGAATTACAAGTAATCTGCTAGCATCACGCTCCCTTTACTTATGTGCAAAGCCCCTATTATAAACTTACACAAAACATCCTTTGTATAGTCACAACCGAGTTATATGAAGCAATTTTCAAAAGTAAACAGAATGGCTATCGTGACTTTAAAAAATTTATACGGAAATAATTTTTATACAAACAAAGGAAGGATTATATGAAACACTCATCCTATAATTGAAACCTGAAGTGCAATATTGTATTCTACTACATCGGTCACCTCAACGCCAAAAACGCCGGCATATTTAGCTTGTTGCTCTCATCAAAATATTTTCAAACCTTAGCCAATTATTTCCTCCTTCGAAGTCCGTACTAAAATACGACATACCTTTAAGGAAAATTCTAAACTAGCATGAACTTAATGCTAACACAAAATTGGTATTGTCTAACACTCGACCTACAACGCCCCTTGTTATATGGCTAAACACAGCCTTCAAGCCAAAACACTTGAGCTACCAACACTACATCTAATCACTCAAAGGAAAATGACAAATCTATCAGTCGTCTAGAAATGTCAAGTGTTAACTACAGAAATGATTTTGTATAACCCAAAAAATGGAAATCATACGATAATTTTTTCATAACAAAACTCAGTCGTAACGACCACGCAATTAACGGAAAATATGAGTTTTTCATAACAAAACTCAGTCGTAATGATTCATAGAGCACTTCAATTTCGCAAAATTTTGTGATGAAACGCGGCATACGAAAGAACTCTCGTAAAAAAGTTTCTAGAGCTAAAGAAACATTCCTCCAAAAATCCCACGTAAAAAAAATCTTGGAAGGCCGACTCCTCGCAATGCACCGAGAAGGGACACACTCCTCCACTGGGAGAAACTTACGCGACCTCTCGATCTAAATTCCTCGATCACAAATAAAATGGTTCTACATTGTTATCAAAGCTGTGAATTTTTGAGCAAACCTTTCGCAATAAGCCAAAACGTTTTTCGGCCATAAGGCCAAAACTTTTTTCGGCCATAAGGCCAAGACGTTTTTCGGCCATAAGGCCAAAACATTTTTCTGCCATAAGGCCAAGACGTTTTTCGGCCATGAGGCCAAAACTTTTTTTGGCAATGAGGCCAAAACGTTTTTCGTCCATAAGGTCAAAAAACGACCTTCACACCAATACAAAAACTTATCTAAACACGTTCTCATAACTTTAATTTATGTTCACTGGAAAAAAAAAAAGAAGTCTTCAGTACTGCGAGATGTCGCAAGCTCTTGAAGAATTGGCGTTCAATGTAAAACACCTTCCTTGATGAAAGTTCCATCTAAAAAACTCAAGCAGTGACACAGACTAACATTTTTCTAAAACACAACCTTCGCGAAGGTTAGAACCTAAAATATAATCACTAAAAGCTTACAGTTCCATTTCTAACTGATCGCAGCATACAAAATCTAACATCTTAAACATACTTAGCCATATCCCCCCCCCCCCCCCCCCCCCCCCCCCCCCCCCCATAGAGATTAGATCTCAGACCTCCAACACAAGGATAATGGCACGATATAAAAGAAATCCAAAATTTTGGTTAGTATCTTCTTTAGATATCTCGAAGAGGTGCTCAGTTCCGCGATCCAAGAAAGTCAATTAAGCCGAGAATTTATCACATAATTCAATCTCAAGGACGTAATCAGGTTGAAACCCAAACATGGGATTTAAGTAAAAAAATTCATTGCAAGACCTAACTCGAGAGTAAGCCTTGGTCTTGCCCTAAACCCAAACATAGTTCTCAAACATCTCTAGGCATAGTATCAAAATACCGATACGAAATTCCAAAATATGTCTCTTTGTTAGTACTTGGACGTTTATGAGGCTATGCGGACGGAAGGACTTCTTACACTCTCATATTAGGCAACGCCAACTACCATGATCCGGTGAATGTCAGAAATGAGATTAAAACTCACAATGTTTCTCTCAACTTGTAGTTGTACTATGTGTTAACCATAAACATAAATATGATTCCATTCCACAAACAGCCTATATGGCTAATCTCGAAGGCCAACAAAGTTACAACATAAAATTCCATCAACAACATCATGCTCGAAAATCTTAACAGTTGCATAACTAGGCCATAATTTCCTACTGAAAAACAGGTTGTACGAAACTTAACTCCAAAACAAGCTATGAAAGGCTTGAACCTTTCAAAAAGGGTATGTACGCAGATTTCATAAGGCGCATACCCAATCAAATCACACTCAAATGTCGGAAACTTACCACGGAATCGAGATCACAAATAACGAAGCAAGCCTCATAGCATGTGAAGCACCTGATGAAGGACTTTCCACACAATCCTCTGGTTGTGGAATCCAAAAGATCATGTTATCCAGAATTTGAAAAGAATTCGCGGATAGTATAAATAAATTTGGGAGTAAACTCACTCGACTCCTCAAGGATCCAATCAAACGTCCAGTCTCCTTGGAACCAACATAAAAGGAGGAGGAGGTATGATATCGTAAGTACTCCTCCGAGATGGTGCAGCTTCCTCTGGGTCAGAGAAGGGATCTCTGTTTTATTCCTTTACAATCTCTTCATCAACCACCTTGTGAGTTTCCTCATGATTAAAGTGGTCAGGATTCAGATCATTCAACTCAATTCAAGAATCACGATTTGAACTTGAAAAAAAGCCCCCATCACTCTTTTACTAAAATCATTGAGAGACACTGAGGCAAAAAAAATTGCAAAGCAACAAGAGAACAAGGATTTTTTTCTATATCTTAGAAGAATCTTTGTGAGATGAGAAAGAAAATGAGAATGAAGAGAACACCCACTTCTTATAAGAAGGTAAAAAGTGTATCCACTTAACATTCACTACGTTTTCAGAATAGCTCAGGATTGGAAAGGCGACACTTAGCCATTAATTCCACTTAAACGCTTATCTTTACCTCTTCAGAATTGCACACAATTCTCACAAGATGGGGGCTAACTGTTGGGATCAAAATCTGTCCTATATAAATCAATGGCTAAAATCACCCAAGAATTGTTTCATTTACAAGAGCAAGTCGGAAATGTTGACATAAAAATTCTGCATACACCATGCCTACTTGAACAAAGATACGTAGAAAAAAACTCTGTACATTTCTTCCTCAGAAGGAAACAAAGAGATCTCTGTCCAAACAAGAATAATCCAGAACAACGTTCTCTTGTAAGTTTTTTTTGAGAAACATCACAGTTTTACGAAACAATCTTCTGTAAAACAAGCCTCGGAAATTTTATAAGGAAAAGCTTTTTAAAACAATCAAAAAGAGTTTGACGAAAAAATCTTTCTTAAAAAAACTTCGGAAAGTTTCCACGGAAAAAATTTCATAAAATAAGCAAAATATTTCTTAAAGCGTACGCAACCATCAATGGAGAATGGAAGGCAAGATGATGGCATCATTACCATCATCTCTCCCACTATTTTCCTAACGCCTTTATCTCTCCTCTCCCTCCTCGCCTCTCTCTCATCACCCTCATCTCCTCTTTCTCACTCCCCATCGCCTCTCTCTTTCCTCCTCATCGCCCAAAGGCTCTTCCTCATTGCCCCTTGGATCTCTCTCCTCATCCTCATGGTCCAAATCCTCTTCCTCATTGCCCATTCGTCTGTCCATAATGTTCTCACTTGAATCTTGTTCGAAATGATCTTCTTTTTCATTGAAACTAGAGTTGCCGTTGAGATTTTATGAAGAAAACAAAAAAAAAAAACTTTGTTTCCTCGGATTTTTTTAGTCAAACGTCGAATCAGAAACGGTTAAATTAAACACCAATATGTTTCCGACGAAATTATATGATTTTATCATTTTGTTGACCAACATCACAAAAAAACCACAATTTACAGCGAGTTAAAGAATTTTCTAAGAAAACTCTTAAAAAGCGTAATTCGTACAACGGTCCATAATGTTCTAAACACGATACAACCCAATTCTGACTTAAAATATAAAGTAGCACAATATCAGTAACGTTTTACTTTGCTTGGAGATAAAGAAGGAAGAAGATAGAATAATGGAAATTTTCCGAAAAGGATAAACTCAAATCTCAGTAAATAAGAAAAAATCAGAGAAAATGGAAGATATGGATTTACCTAAAAATAACAACATAGCCGGCCGTGGAGGAATATATAAACAAGGCTGGAAAAGATAAGAAAAAGGGAAGAAACTTAGCTACCAAAACTCTCTGCAATTAGAAATTTTAGGCTTTATTTTCATCTTTTTTTAAACGGGTGCGACTCACAAAGGTTTTCTCGACATATGTGCCTACTCTAGTGAATTTAGATAGATTTTACTGTTGTGATATTTGATTTCAGTTTTAATCTTCCTTCCAGACGAACGCACATAATGCAAATAAAAGTCTCTTGTTTTAAGTTTAATTTTTGTATTATCTTATTTTGTTTCCACATTTTTTTATTTTATTTTTAGTTGGTTTTGCGGAAATCCGGATCCCCGTAAAAAGCTTTGCTTTCTTCATTACAATTTTTGACAATGTCAATTTTGGTTCGGACACACTTGATACTAGTGAATCCCTGAGAGTGACCTCTCTTTGAGATATACCAGTAAAGGGAAATTTCTTGTATTTTAAACTAAGGGCTTGACTGGTGTAACCGCGGCGGTTGCAGTTGCGGGTATTTGCGGATGTGAGTGGTTGCGGTTTTAAGCGTTATTAAGAGATATGGACAACTGGTACAACAGTTAAAAATTGTTGCATTTACGGGATACTTATGACTGCTTAACTACCAACTGGAGCAGTGGTTAAATAATAAATTAACAATATTTATATTTTAAATAATTATAAAAATACTAAAAAAATCATATTATTACAAAAAAACTATATTTATGAAATTATACTATTATTATTTTTCAAAATGATAGCAAATATTTTTATTTAAATTTTTAAAATATAATATATATTTTGGTATTTATATTATTTCAATATAAATTTTCAATTGAATATTTTTATTTTTATTTAGTTCTTATTGGAAAAAAATTTACCCTCTCTCAAACGGCGGCAACCGCAAACGTTAGCTCGAACCAGCTTTTGGATTTCAAAGATTTATAGTGGTTTGAAGTGATTTATAGCGTTTTCTATAATTGTTGCAAAACGCCAACAACCACTACCAACCGTAAAAGCTACGTTTGCGGGCAGAGCCGTGCTTACCATACAATGAAAAAGGCTCTTGCCTTAGGCCCCCAACTAATGTACAAATTTCATAAAATTACTCTATAGAACTTAAAGTATATTAGTTAAATCTTCACCTGATTTTAAATTTTGACTGTATTTTCTTATTTTAATCAATTCTAATGTATGTTAACTGAAATGCTAAGGAAATTTTTTAAGAGCTATCAATATTCCAAATCCTTAGTTCTTGTTCTTAATTTTTTTTCCTTTTGTTACGTACTATCTTATATTTTTCACCATAATTTTAGTTGTTTGTATTTTTATGTATACATTTTATCTATCATTATTTTGTAATGCTTCGTACTTTATCTATCATGATTTTGTAGCTTTTATACTTTATATATCATTGTTTCTCTTTTTAATACTTTGTATCATTTGAATTTTAGTTACAAAGCATGATTTTATTCTCTTTGTAAGGTAACAAATTTTTTGATCCATCTTTCTAAATTTTTACTTTATATTACAACTTTAAAATGTTTTTAGCATGATTTAAATTTGGTTTTCTATTATATTAGATAAGAAAAAATTAATGTGCTTTAGGCCCCAAAAGTCTTCGCATGACACTGTTTGGAGTCATGTCTTAACTTAAACAAAAACAAGAATAATAAGGTCAATTACTCAATTAGTCAAGTGAGATTAACTATCATTCTAAACAAGTGGTATTAGAGTTTGCTGATCTGATAGCTTACTCGCTAAAATACTCAACACAAAAGATCCGGTTTCAATTAAAGTTGAATTGAGGTTAAATCTTTCAAAATTAGTAGCTTGAGGTGCTAAACATCACACGTTAGGAACCACCACAGCTCACTTGACTTAAAGAAAATGAAAAACGAACTATAAATCCACAAATCATAAACAAAGTTTAAATATTGTAACTGCTGATTGTGCAGATCTGAGTCCAATAATATTCAAACTTTGTAACATTATCCGCAGGACTTTTGTTGTATGGATTACGGGTCAAAGTTCGTCTGACGTAAACAAGAAGACCTCATCCATTGAATGTGAATTTAATATAATTCTCAATATAAAAATGAAAAGTTTAGTTCGTCTCACGTAAACGCAGCGGTTGCGGTTGCAGCGTTAGCAGATATGGGTGGTTGCAGTTTTAAGCGTTATTAAGCAATTTGCATGATTGGTACAACGATTAAAAAATATTACGTTTATGGGATACTTATGACTGGTTAAATACCAATTAATTTAAATATTAAATTAACAATATTTACATTTTATACAGTTATAAAAATATCAAAAATCATAGAGGAATACTTTAGAATAGACTTAAAAAAGTTTTTTTTTCATTAAAATAACCTTCAAAGAGAAAAATAACTAAAATAGATTTTATTAAAAGGTGTAAATATATATTTATTCCTCTTGGGTTAACTAATATAGACTTAAGATTTAGAGTTATAGGGTGCGGTTTTGGAGATAAGTTTAAAATTTAAAAAATATTAAAATTTTCAAAATAAAAAGATTTATTTAGATAATTTTTCTTTAATATCTATTTTTGTGACAAAAACTTCAAAAATATCTATTTGAGAGATTTTCCCAAATTCATATTATTATAATAAATATAAAAACTATATTTATAAAATTATACTCTTAAATTTTTTAAAAATTTTAGAAAATATTTTTGTATAAATTTTTATAATATAAATTAAAATATAATATAAATATTTTGGTATTTCTATTATTTTAAATTAAAATTTCAATTGAATATTTTTACTTTTATATTCATATATATTTTGATTTTTTTTTATTCTCCTTCAACCGCAAATGTTACTTGAAACTAGCTTTTAAATTTTAGAGGTTTATAGCGGTTTAGAATGATTTATAGCATTTTCTATAATTGTTGCAAAACACCAACAACTGCTACCAACCGCAAAAATTGTGTTTATAGTGATAGCAAGGAAACCAGTCATGCCCTATATAGAAATAAGATAATCCAAAATCTCTGAAACAAATGTAGAAGCAATATTTGATTATACATAACCACGTGGCAGGTTCATAAGGGTGCTAAACGGTTCTAAACGCCCCAAATTCAAAACTTGCCTCCAACCATTTATGTGGCTGATATATGACTCCTACGTATACGAACCGAGTTTACCTATCGCCGGTGAACTTGCCTTATGAAGGTTAGTTCGGGCTTCGATATAGGACACCCCAAGCCAAAAAAATAAATAAATACCTGACGAGACATAAAAGATATGACACATGGCGGTTAGTGGGGCACAGTGATGAGTTTGGTGAGTGACCTACCCACCGGTCCAGACACAAGGGTCTAAAGCTCGTGACTCATGGGTTGCAATGGCTGTTGGAGGCGGATTTGAACTCACTCCTAACTTGATATGAGAATTCGAACCAGTAGTTAAATGGCCCAATAAAAAGACAATAAGACCCGCAAATGAAGAAAACTCATCCCAAACTCAAAGAAAAGTCAACGCCGACCTGATATAGTCAACCTGAAACATAAAGAAGATCAGACCAATAGATGCAATTTTACAAGCACATGATACTCATTGGAGATCAAGTCAGTTATTATCTACCCCCATCACCTGTAAAAGGACGGCAAAGAAGAAGGAGAGGAGGGGGATCAAAGCTCTCACATAGCAAACATAAACTTTTAATACTCTTGTATTAGTTTATTCCCTTTATCCATCACAATTGTATAAGTTACAAGATCAATAACATACACATTTACACACAAAGATCATCAGTAGACATACTTTTTACAAGTAACTTCTACGATATATTAGTATAAAGCTTAACCCTAATATATGAGTGGAGTTTGAGATCCATCAGTTGGCGCTTGAAGGACGGGGCTTCAACATAAAACCCTCTGAAGATTCTGACGTGAGACAAACATCGTAATGACTAGAGCAGATTTAACATGAACAATTCAAACACTATTCCCAAGAACGGGGCACAACATTTCAATCCAGAGGAAACTCCAACCACCCTACAGACTAAAGCACAACAGTTCGGTCCAAACGGAACTCCACTAACCACGCCTCACTCGGTTGAGCTACCAACGGAAGCAGCCATCGATTTGGATGCTATATTATGCCAGGTACCTGATAATTTATGAAATGTTCTCTCTTTTCTATTTCAATGTGCAAATCAGCAAGACATCGTGGAGGCAGCAAGCTCTGCAACGCTTGGAAAATCACACCCAGATTCAAGCCGATCAGCAATATCGGATATATAACCTATTAACCCCATCACCAAGGAGCCCTCGATACCTTTATCTCGGGAGCGCACAACCTAAACGAGAAACAGTATACCAGGACGCAACCAGGACAAAAAACCTAGAAGGCAATATAGGCATCCTAAAGCGAACTTTAGCATGGGCCCATGCCGATCTCAAGACGATTGCAATCACATATCCTTTGAGCCACAAGCTTGGCCATTGAAGTATAAAAAGTCATAAAGAAACTCAAAGGATACCGTTCAGAGATCGCATCAGAAATGTCCCCATCCCAAACATTAAGCTTAAGATTCCCCCATATGGTGGAAAAAAGGAACACCGGGCCCACATGACCGCTTTATGTATCACAATGGAGCAACCACTTCTAAAATAGAGAACTGGACGTCAGGTTCTGTCAACTCTTTGTTGAAAACCTGACAGGAGAAGCTCTCAATTGGTTCTTCGATTAGTGGCCAATACAATCGACAATTTCAACCAGGAATCTACCGTATTCATGCACTACTTTATGTTCATAGAGAATGGGGCTTCAGACACCAACTTGTGGAAAATGTCCCAAAAGAAATAGGAATTGCTCCATTCTTTCATCGACATTTTCAAGCATGTCCTCTCCAATATCGTTGTGGTTTATTATGCGGGGATATCCGCACTGAGGAATGATTTATGGCACACGTTATGTTTTGGGACGAAATTATTCTCAACAAACCACCCCTCGAAGATGCTCTCCACCAAGATTGAATAAATATGGAAAAGAAAGAGGAAAGGAAGCCCTAGATGAAAAACATGCGCCAATGTTAATGTCCAAGGACAAGACCCGCAAGGAGAACGACGATTGATGAAGAGCATCTACAACCTACTTCATTTTCTCCTCCAAACACCATTTCAGAGTAAAATCTATTCTAAACCTCACTCCATTTCCAACTCCAAATGGAGTAATGGCTAGGGGTACTCCATTTATGAAGTAATCTTACCCATCACTCCATTTTGGAGTTGATTTTTTTTATTTCTTAAATTGTCCTTTAATTCTTTAATGTTTTTATGTCTTACTTAAATAATATTTTAAAATAATACAATAGCATGAAAAGTAATAGGATATTCCACAAATAATTATTTAAGAATTTACATAAAATGCATAAAGTAATTCTAAAAGCAGGTATAAATAATATAAAATAAAAATAGATTTAATAATCTGGCAAATTGCTTCTGGATCGCCTAATATCGGTTAAGTATTTCCCAAACAGAGAAGATTGAGAAGGAGCTTGTTGATCTTTTGATTTCGCATTTCGCTTTGATAATATTTGTACTTTTTGAGTTTGAGTATATGCATGGACATTTGGATGAACTCAAATAACAAAACAAAACTTTGTTTTCTTCATGACTATATGTATAATTTTACATAATATGATAATTGAGGATGAACGTGAACTCGATGCACCAATCGAACTTGGAAGAGAAGCTCCACCTCTAGATACCGAAATTGCAGAACATGAAATATACAATTTCAATTTTTTCTTTCTCGATTTAGGAATATTAAAGATAAAGAAGCTAATTTTTTATTACGAAATGCATTAGTTGAGCATTTGTGAAAAAATATTCGAATGATAATTTTTGAGCCAAAATATGTATTGTCTTTTTTATCATTTCTTTTACTTTTTAATAATAAATTTAAAATTTAAAAAAAAATATTTTAAGGATTTTTTGTAAACATAAGTTCGGGATTTATTGGTAAATTAAGTAGAAAGTATTATTAACAATTATAATTAAAAAATTATTTAAGAAAATATATTTTTGGAGTTAAAAATGGAGTAATACATTGAAATAAAACTCAACTCCAATTTAATGTTACACCATTTTAGAGTAAAATATGGGGTAATACATTGGAGATGCTCAAGGATAAGACCCACAAGGAGAACGACGACTGATGAAGAGGATGTGGAAGATCAAGAAAAGACGGAAATTCCTACAGATATCAGACCTGTAAGGTCAGTGAATGAAGTAGGACTGATTATATCACGGAAAAGGAACCTTCAAAACCTCGACCAAATAAACCCAAGTCAAATACAAGGAACATGGAAGAAGGAAAAAAAAACGATAACTTTAAGAAACTCTGTGAATAGCACAAGTCTCATGGGCATACCACTCAAGAATTTTACGACTTCCGTGCTTACCTATTTTTACAAATTTACAAATAACATGTAGACTCCCCTCCGGGGGGGGGGGGGGGGGGGGGAATCGGCCAATTCCTACGTCAACATAAATCAATGGTCCCGATCAGTACATAAACACATCATCTGTGCGAAAATATACATTAACTAGTAGAAAATTCAATTTTCATACATGAAATTTCAAATTTAGTTTTAACATACATTGACTTAATTTCCGTTAGTCAAACGTTACAAAATATGAGTTGTCTTAACTCGGTAATACGAAATAGGTCATATCCTACATCAACATAGGCCAACGGTCCCGATCAATACATAAATAATTCACCTATGCAAAAACATACATCAACTAATACAAAATTTAAATTCATTACATGAACTTTCAAAATTTAGTTTTAACATACATTGACTTAATTTCCGTTAGTCAAACGTTACAAAATATGAGTTCTCTTAACTCGGTAATACAAAATAGGTCATTTCCTACAGCAACATAGGCCAACGGTCCCGATCAATACATAAATAATTCACCTATGCAAAAACATACATCAACTAATACAAAATTTAAATTCAATACATGAACTTTCAAAATTTGGTTTTAACATACATTGACTTAATTTTCGTTAGTCAAACGTTACAAAATATGAGTTGTCTTAACTTGGTAATACGAAATAGGTCATTTCCGACATCAACATAGGCCAACGGTCCCGATCAATACATAAATAATTCACCTATGCAAAAACATACATCAACTAATACAAAATTTAAATTCAATACATGAACTTTCAAAATTTGGTTTTAACATACATTGACCTAATTTTCACTAGTCAAACATTATCGAAGATAAATAGTTTGCACGTATTGATTAAGTGAGATTTTTATTGTATTATGCAGTAATTAAACTGTATTATGTATTAATTAACTGAGAAAAATAAATCATTTAGTTTAAATGATTTTGTTCTCGTGTAACTCATTAGTTAGCTTTTCTCTTTAACTTTTTGTTCTTCGTCTTTTGCAAAAAAAAAACTAACACAAAGAAGACAACAAATGACAAAATGTCTAACTTATCAAACAAAAAAAAAGTAATTAATATTGGATAAGCTATACACTCTCGTTTCTCTCTGTTGTCTTCTATGTGTTAGGTTTAGACATTGGGGTTTTACCCTGTCCCGAAAACCTGAACCGGAACCAACCCGAAAATACCTGACCCAAAACCTAACCGAAAATTTACGAGTACCTAGTTGGGTCCAAAATTATTTTACCCAAGGAACTGGAACCAAAAAAAAATTAACCCGAATAGACCCAAAGCTAAAAAGAACCAAACCGAATAGACCCGACCTGATAAGAACCGATTCATACCCGACTTAAAAATATGAATATCCAAAACTATGATTTTTTGTGTTCTATTTTCTATATTTTAATTAATGATTTAGTTGAAATATCTTTATGTGAACCATATTTATTATTTTGTAACATTTCAAGTAATATGAAACTTTACATATAAGATTTAGAGGTTAAAAAGCTTATTATTAATATTTTTATTTTAGTTATTTTGCAAAGATTTAGATAAATATGAAATATTTTGGCTAAATTTGATGCGAGTTGGGTATTTATTAACTTTTTGTATCCTAAATACTCAAACCCGACCCATATCTGAAAACTACAGGTATTTTCAGTTATTTTAATTATGGACCCGAACCGACTTGAACCCAAAAGGAACCGACCCAAATCCAAACTGAAACTTTCAAGTACTTAGTTGGGTCCTAATGTTTAAGACTATAAGTATAACGCCCCGACCGCCCACGGCTAATGGGCCACCCACACCCGCTCTCTTGGCCCGTGGGCCCCATTCCATCCGACGGTCGGTCGTTAATTTTCCAAGGCTCGAAATCATTGTTTACTGACCCTGCAATCACCACATGACCTTTCCCCGTGCTTTTGACCTCACTCACACGGTATCGCGAATCACTTCCCGATAGGTCACCCATCCTTTCACTACTCCAGCATAAGCACGCTTAACCCTGGAGTTCTAAACGGATGTGTGACGGAAAAGATAAGTCAACTTTGGTGACATAGGTAGCCAAATCAATTATCTTAAGCCTTTTTTCAAATATCACAACTCGGGATGTTACAATTCACCCCCTCTCAAAGAACGCAACGCCCTCGTTGCGCCCCTGACAGGTCTCAAGACGCCTCTCAGGTCAGAACTGAGATGGCTAACCAGCTCTGATACCACTTATAACGCCCCGACCGCCCACGGCTAATGGGCCACCCACACCCGCTCTCTTGGCCCGTGGGCCCCATCCCATCTGACGGTCGGTCGTTAATTTTCCAAGGCTCGAAATCATTGTTTACTGACCCTGCAATCACCACATGACCTTTCCCCGTGCTTTTGACCTCACTCACACGGTATCGCGAATCACTTCCCGATAGGTCACCCATCCTTTCACTACTCCAGCATAAGCACGCTTAACCCTGGAGTTCTAAACGGATGTGTGACGGAAAAGGTAAGTCAACTTTGGTGACATAGGTAGCCAAATCAATTATCTTAAGCCTTTTTTCAAATATCACAACTCGGGATGTTACAATAAGGACCCAAACCCAAAAGGAACCGGTCCAAACCCGTCTCGAAGACCCGAACATCCATGCCTAGTTAGGGTTTTTGCCGATTAAGTTGAAGAACAAAAATTTAAAGAGAAAATCTAACCAGTGAGTTACACAAGAACAAAATCGTTTGAACTAAATAATTTATTTTCTCAGTCAATTACCACATAATACGGTTTAGTTACCATATAATATAATAAAAACCTCACTTAATCAACACGTGACAAGTAATTCATCTTCGATAATGTTTGACTAGTGGCAATTAGGTCAAGATATGTTAAGAAAAGATTTTTAAAGTTCATGTATTGAATTTAAGTTTCGTATTAGTTGATGTATGTTTACGCACAGGTGAAGTGTTTATGTATTGATTGGAACCGTTGGCCTTGTTGAGGTATGAATTGGCCGATTTCTTGTTACCGGGTTAATGACAACTCATATTCTGTAACGTTTGACTAACATAAATTAGGTCAATGGATGTTAAAACCAAATTTTGAAAGTTAATGTATGAAAACTGAATTTTGTACTGGTTGATGTATGTTTTCGCACATGTGACGTGTTTATGTACTAATCGGGACCTATATTCGTTGTTGACGTAGGAATTGGCCGATTCCCCCCCCCCCTCCGAGGGGTTACAATGACACAAAAGCCCAGAGAGATCGTTTGGCAAAACACTCTGATGCAACATGGCCGCGAACCTCAGGAAAACATGTCAATATATTAATAGGAGGAAATCTTGCTGCGATGACTCAGTACGGGAATCAAAGAATATGGTAGACAAGTAAATTTCATGTCCACAGAAGCCGGGACAGAGAACTTGGATTGGCCACACGAGGATGCATTAGTTATAAAGAAAATGCTCTTTGACTGTGTGATAACAAGATCATTAATAAATTCTGACAGCTTCGTAAACTTGATTTAAAAATACTCACTCGATAAGATGATGCTATATGATCTCTAGATCAAGACATCCAAACAACTGCTCACAGGCTTCAGCGGTTCATCACAGAAGGTCGTTGGAACCATAACACTTCCGGCCTATATTGGTGGAGTTATGGATACAAAATTCAGTCATTGACTCTCATGATATTTACAACATCATCCTTGGCACACCCTGGATCCATGCCATGCGAATTGTCCCATCGGCCCACCATCATTATATCAACTTCCCAACGGCTGAAGGAATTAAAACGGTACACGAAAGCCAAAAGGCAGCAAAACTATACTCTAAAAATGAGCATCAATAAAGATAGGCTAACAACAATTAGCAATCACAAGCCCGGATCCGTAGAGCTCGGCGAGAAGCGAGGCAATAAAAAAAGAGAACATGAAAAAGTCATAAGAGTGCAAGAACAAAAGAAGCAATCCCATACTGATTTCAGAACTTTCATCACAAATAAATCAACAACTCAACAGTTGCTAGGCACACCTGCTCACTTCCGAGCTTATTAAAGAAACACAGTTCCTTGAACTTTTTACTTTGTTAAAAGTGAGCTACGACAAGGTTTAATCCTATTTAGGGTACGTAGGCAATCCATTTTTGGTACAACTATTATTAAAACAAAAAAAAAGAACTTTTCTAGTTTCGAGCTCCCTAGCTCTCTCTCTATCTCTCTCTCTCTCTCTCTATATATATATACCCCTCTCTCTCTCAGTTTATTAACTTCGCTGCCCTGACCAGACATTAACCAATATTTTAGTGCATCTCCCATAAGTGTCTTTGTGAAAGTACACCCTCGCCATAAGCAGAATCTTTTGAGTTCACTCATCATGCCACACTTGATTTTAAGCACGCCTATTTGAACAGAAAGGTGGTCTCTCTCGCAAACACTTGAGAAATACGAAAACTACCAAGTATCCTAAATATTGATCAAGTGGGTACATGTAAGCAGATATCCTGCACCTAAATACCATTCTGATATAGGGTAAGCAAGAGTATCTTTACATCTAATTGTTAAAACCCAAAAATAAGCCAGGGTTTCCTTCACCCAATGTTACTTATACATATAAAAAAAAAGTCTTGGCAAGCATATTTTATGCAAAATAAACAAATAAAAGTTAGGAAACGTAAAGAAAGGAAGAAATGCGATTAACAAAATTAAGGGAAACTATTAGATAAAAGCCTCCCCAAGCACATTTGTGGATTAAAACCCTCATGGATACCTAAAAGCACTCGAAACAACAAAATATATGTATATACAAAATCTAAAAATTCGAGCCAGCCTATTCTCGGATCCTCTCATCCACAGCAGAAGAAGGAACGTCGGAACCAAGCATATCATCAAGCAATGATTTATAAGCAAATAAATTATGAGCTTGATTCTCAACCCCTGCCACGGCATTACCGGCGCCAACCTTAGCTATCCCTAAGGCCCACGAGGAAGAAAGTTCATCAGGACCTTGGCCATCAAGAACATGAGAAATCCTAGCACCTTTCTCTGGTTTTAACTCCACGACCTCCATTCCTTCAAGATCGGATTGGAAGTCCTCCATGGATTGCTCCCATGTTTCCCCATCTTCATCTAAACCAACAGACCCACGCTGTAAAAGCTCGTAGATAAATTTTATATGACTGCTTGTTCGTGCAACCAAAAGGGCATTCTTCTGGATGACCTTAAAGTCAGCAAAATCCTGCCTAATTCATTCAAAACGAGGTTTTTACTTTGGTAGGAAGACGAAGTACCATATCATCCTTCTGAAAATCCTCCATCTTTGAAGTTCCTCCTCATGGTTTCTCTCGATAAGATCAATTTGCGTCTCGAGAATGCGACTCTCTTTGAGAGAATCTTCCAAAATATTTTGCAGTTAGGTTTCTTGCCCTGCATCTGCTGCCTTGATCTGATCAATAGAGATCTGTGCCCTCTTCACACAAGCATGAAGCACAAAATCTGAACCCTCATGCTCTCTAACCTTCTCTCCCATAGCCGCCTTCTCCGCATCTGAACATTTTAGCAAATCCTCCAAAGCAACATTTTGAGCCAATGCCTCTTCACTTCTAACCCATTCAATCTTTAGCGCAGCTCGTTCTTGGGAAGCATTCTCCTCAACTTCCATTACTCTCTCAAAAGCAACATGGATCCTTTGTTTGTAGTCCAAACGGGGGCAATTTACCAAACCAATATTCTGTCATCTAATGCAAATCATTATCAGTCTTAAAATCTAATACAAAAATATTCGAGAGACGAAAGGTTACCAAGGCATTCGTCTGACTCAGACGACGAACCCCCAACAAAACCTTTCCTAGAACTCTTGTTAACACAGGTGTGAAAATAATTAGTGGTGGGCGCGTTTTCATCATACGACAGTACATCGGGAATCACAACCAAGAAAGGCAACAGATCGAAAAGGTAGTTCTAAATCTCTTCAATAGGAGATGACATTGATTCCAAAGAAGAAGGAATTATCAAGGAAAGAACTTAAAAAAAAAAAAAAAAAAAAAAAGAGACAAAATAGGTTATTCGAGGTAAGAAAAACTCTAAGAAGTTTGAAGGTGATAACTAACACATAATAAGGCTGTCAAAACAAAAGAAGAGAAGAAGGAAGATAAAGAGTTCATGCTTCAAAACCAAAAATTCAGGAAAGAAATGATTAACACCAAAACTATTCAGTTTCCATTAAGAATAATTCGATCACCATATATCTCACAATTAATTTGAGAAAACAGAATCTCAAACCAGCTTTTTGAAACTTATAAACAACTAGTCTCAAATACATTGCCTAAGTCAGAATTGACACCCGATCCAACAGCTGATGACCTGAGACACATCAGGCTTCGGGGACTATTATTGAAGGAGGGCTTCACCCCACTACAAACATGGTTCGAGAACATGGCTTTGTAGCTCAAGTGCCTAATAAGAAGACGATAAGGCCCGCAAAGAAAGGAGACCCATCTCGAGCTCAAAGAAAAGTCAACGTCGGTCTGACATAGTCAACATAAAACGTAAAGAAGGTCAGATGAATACATGCGATCTTGAAAGCAGATTATACTCATTGGAGATCATGTCACAATTATAATCCACCCCTCAGCATCTATAAAAGGATGGCAAAAAGAAGGAGAGGGAGAACGAAACTCTCATATAGCAAATTTTTACTCTAAATACTCTTAAGTTTTTATTCTCATATATCATTTGTTCATGCAATTATATAAGATTATAAGTTCATTAACATATAGATTTCCATACAAAGGTCATTAATAGATACAGTTTTACAAACTATTTTTCGATACGTAGCATAAACCATAACCCTAATTTTTGAGTGGATATTGAGATCCATCAAATATAATAATGAATAACTAAAGATATTGAAAAAAATAACTCTATCAAAATGAAGAATATTCGTGACTACAAGTGTTCGATTGATATGATGTCTTGCTTTGGTTCTATTTTACTACCTTAAGGAGGTGTATATTATATATAATCTATTAAATTAGAATCCTATGAATTTTTTATCTTTGATATTTTTATTTGGACCATCTATTAAAAAGTTAATTAAAATATACATAATTTAATTATAATATCTTAATCAAAAATAATTAAACAGTTTTCTTTTTTTTTTTAAATTCTAACAATATCTTTGTAGAATCTTTTTAAAATTTATTGTCATTAAAAAAAACTAATAGCAGATAGCAATATTAAAAATGTTAAATATTGCACCGGGATACAAACTAATGTATCATGCATTTTAGTTGGCTTTCACTTTCATCATGTCGAATAGTTACGTGGTTATAATATTTTGTGGCGTGCTTTTAGAGCAACATCATCGGTAAAACACATGAAGGGTTTCTTAAAAACTAAAAATAATAGTATTATAATGTCATTAACTTCTAAGGCAGTAGGAAGACTGATAGAATGACATTTGTTAAATTAGTATCTAACCAAGTTCTCAAAAGATCTTCTCTGTTAGAACTTTTCATGCTTCTCTCTCTTGATTTTTTTTTTTATTTTTAATTGTGAGAACTTCTCTTTACCTTTACCATTGGAGTTGCTCTTAGTTTTCTTGCAGTGAGTCTTGCTCAACATATTTTCATACCTGTTATTATCAGAAAATAAGAATAATAAAGGGTAATTTTCTCTCTCTCTCTCTATATATATATATATAAATATGTTAGAATATATTTTCATCAAAAGAGCATATAAAAACAAATATCTAAAATAAGTTTAATAAAAAGTTAAATAACTTTTTTACTCTTATCTTATATATATATATATATAAATATAAATAATTATTTAAATAAAAAAATATTATTTTCGGATAATACATTTTCAATTCAAACTTGTTCAAACTGTTTTTTGAAATTTTATTTTGAAAACCAAAATATTTTTTGAAACTATTTTAAAAAAATTATTTAAAATTTAAAATATTTATTTAGTTAAATCTTAAATCCCATCTCTAAGAACTTTACACCTCAAATCTAAATTAGTTTACTTTAGGGTTTATAAACTACCCTTGAAAGAGTGCGTAATAGCTCACTGATCGAGCGTTCTTGCGCTATTTAGTGATACATTTTGGTCATTTTAACCCTTATATGAAATGTTTATAGTAAAATAATTTTTAGTGCTGTCATAGGAAATTTCTCAATTATAAATCTCATGTTAGTATAAAGTTATAAATCAATATTGTTTCATGCATTTTGTAGATATTTAGTAGGGTTTGCTTTGATTGTGTCAAATAGTTCGAATGGTCATAATGATTTTTTTCACGCTTTTAGTTTTTCTTGCATTTAGCCTATTCAGTAGATTTGGATTCTTATAATATTTTTTTTTGAGGAAAATAATAATAATAAAACTCATGTTAGTATAAACTAAAGTTGCATGCATGTTTGTAGACATTTAATCAAGAGGTGATAACTTAGTGGTAATTTTTAGGGCTCGGTATATACCCATAGTAGTTTTTAATTTGATAACAGATGCTGGGTCCACTTGTTGGCATTAGTGAGAAGGTATTCAGATAATCCACTTTGTACCACTAATGCCTACCATAATCAACTGGATAGACGATAGGGTTTATCAAAAAAAGAGTTAGTAAATATTTAGAAGGATTTAACTTTGATCGTGTCAAACAGTTCAATGGTCATAATATATTTTGCCGTGCTTTAGTTTTCATGCATTCAGCCTGTTAAGCAGATTTGGATACCTATAATAACTATTGTGAGAATAAAGAATAATAAATTCCATATAAACATAAAATCATTGGACAGAAGAAGATAGGATCAATCAAGTGAGCATATGCATGTATGATGTATGATGTGTGAATGTTAGTTGGTAGTTACAAGTTTAGTGGGTTTCTTGTAATATATTCCTTCGGTTTAGTAAGATAAATATTTAAGTAAAATAATTTGTTTCAGAAAAATAATTTTTTTGTGTTTTTTTCTGAAAATTTTGTAAACTTCAAAAAAAAAATTAACTTTATTGAGTTACTATTAGTTAAAAATTATTAAAAATGGAAAATTACAAAAAACGATACATTTATTCTAGTGATTTAATGTATTTTCTTAATTTGTATGAAAACATCAAAAAAATTGTCTTTATGAAACAAAGGGAGTATATGCTTCCTCACTTCAAAATTCTTATTTGCTTCCTCCGTTCAATTTAATTTATATTAATTGCATATACTTTTTACTCCAACCTTTCGGCAAGGATAAAATCACACACCTTTTAAAATTTGTAGTAAGAATTTAAATACAAAAATGACAAAAAATCAAGATAAAGTATTTTCATTCAATGTATTAAGAAATGGATTTAGAGAACATCTGGCGAAATATAGCCGTCCAAACTAAGGCAAAGTGTAAGCCTTATGATACGAAAACGAAGATGAACCATGTCAAGAAATGTCAAGAACTAAATTATTATTTACTTGACCAAACGAAAACGAAGATGAACCATGTTTTAGGGCTCATTAAAACAATCCGAAGACAGATTAATCGTCAGTAATATCTCCATTGAGGGATTAGTTGGGTTCCGGCTAAGATACCCCCAAGTCTTAAAACAAATGAATATGGCCGTCTACTGTGTGATTATATTTTTTTAAGGTAATAAACTTTGAACTTTTGAGTGAAAAGAAGATATATAAAGAATCTTATATTGTTTTGTTTGAAGAGGAACAAAACAACGTATATCTATACTCTGATTTGATAGTCTGCATGTGTGAGTTATAAATGAAACAAAAATATTAAAAATAGAAGAAAGACAACGGGCTGTTCGTTTCTTCATCTGTCATTTCCATCTGGATGATTCATTTATGTGATTCATCTAGATGATCCATCCAGATTTTAGGGGTTGTTCGTTTCTCCATCTAGATAAGTTATCTAGATGAGTCATCCGAATGAATTTTATGTTCGTTTCTTTTTTTTCTATTTCCATCTAGATGAGTTTAATAAACAAATTACAAATATACCCCTATTTTGATTTAATCATTTGTTTGATATTAATTTAACTTAACTAATTTTTATTATTTAGTCTAAAATATATATACACTAAAATTAATTTAAAATTAGCATTTTGACATTTATAAATTTTTATTTCATATAAATTTTTATTTATATGAAATAAATTCAAATTTTACAAAACTCATATATTTATGAATACTTCCTGTTTTGTGATAATTTGAACAAATGGAAAAACGCGTTTTTACAGTTTTGACGGAAAAATATGTTTTTGCGGAAAACGTGTTTTTGGGTTTTGGCGGAGAAACTCGTTTTGGCGAAAAAACGTGTTTTTACGGGTTTGGCGGGAAAACTCATTTTTGCGATTTTAGCGGGAATTTTTTTTTTTGCAGTTTTAGCGGAAAAACGCTTTTTTTGGTGGGAAAACTCATTTTTTTGCGTTTTTGACGGGAAAACACGTTTTTGCGGTTTTGGTGGAAAATTTTGTTTTTGCGGTTTTGACGGAAAAAAATGTTTTTGCGGTTTTGACAGGAAAACTCATTTTTGCGGTTTTGGTAGGAAAACGCGTTTTTGCGGTTTTGGCGGGAAAACGCGTTTTTGCGGTTTTTGGCATGAAAACGCGTTTTTGCGATTTTAGCGGGAAAATTTGTTTTTGCGGTTTTGGCAGGAAAACGCATTTTTGCGGTTTTGGCTGGAAAACGCGTTTTTGCGGTTTTGGCAAGAAAACGTGTTTTTGCTGTTTTGGCGGGAAAACGCGTTTTTGCGGTTTTAGCGAGAAAATGCGATTTTTGCGAGAAAACGCGTTTTGGCGGAAAAATGCGTTTTTGCTGTTTTGGCAGGGAAACATGTTTTTGCGGAAAAATGCATTTTACGGTTTTGCGGTAAAACGTATTTTTACGGTTTTGGCGGTAGAAAAACATTTTGCGGTTTTTGACGGGAAAATGCGTTTTTGCTATTTTTGCTATTTTTGCCGAATTTTTTTTTTTGTTTTTGGCGGAAAAATATTTTTTGTGGTTTTAGCGGAGTAATGTATTTTTTATTTTAGTAGGAAAATACGGTTTTGTAATTTTCCGTGAGTGAAAAATGATTAGTTTTAAGCTTATAATTTGTTAAATGTATAGACATAATACCATTTTGACATAACCATCTCCATCCAGATGTTCCGATTGATTGAGCTGGATGGACTTTAAAATTAAGCTTAAAATTTTAAAGTCATTCAGATGAGTCATCCAGATGGATTGTACTTTTAGTGCCTAAACAAACAAAACTCTCATCTCCATCGAGATGACTCATCTAGATGGTGAAACGAATAGGCCCAACATTGTTTGGCTCAATGACGATGGATTAATTTTGGTTTCTATTGTTTATTAATATATCATAGAGTAAATTAAAGACTGTAGCTACTCATTATACGACTAGAATGATCATTTAATGAATGATAAACCAATGCGAGGATTCACTTTCAGGGAAACCTGTATTTGACGTTAATTTTCTTACAATCGGTGTTATAGATTCAATGACGGTAATTTTTTATTGAATGACCAATATTTTTGTAATATGATTTCTTGATTGTAGTCTAAATTTTGTTTAATTTATATTTTTGAGTTGGCATATCAATTAGAGTGAGTTAGTTAGAAAATATCTCTATATAAGCCAAATACAGGGTTTCCTGGTTTGGGCCAAACGGATAACGTAAAATTGTAAGAACGTCGTTGAAAATTTCCACGTATAGACAGACTGCGATCAAACCGGCAGGTTTGGTACCGATAATCTATAACACATGCGATCACATGAGAATAAAATTTCGATTTCGATGGAACAAATAAAGTTTTGCTTATTAAACCCTAAACGTTAAGACGATTAACGGAAATCATAATACCGAACTTATAATGGCAACGCACAACAAAAATTTTAAACTAACTTATATAATATATTTAGTCGAATCATTACCAAAAAAAATCAGTAACAAGAACTAAAGTAATTCAATCTTATAGGAGTATATGAAACCCACTAGTATTCTATAAACCGAATTTCAAAAAAAAACAATCAAATCCAAAAAATTGTACCAAAAACTGATTGAACGTCTTCACTCCAGAGTAAATCTTTCCTGTAAATAACGATAAATAGTTCTTACAGTTTCGATAACCGGTTATTATACCACCCAACTTTTTTTTTCAAACTTAGGCTACATACCTACCACATGTTAAGAAAAACATTGATCGTACTGGTACGATATACCCCCTCCGTTTTAAATTAGATGATGTTTTAGGAGGTTTATGTTGTTTTAAAATATATGATGTTTTGAGATTTTAAGATATCTTTTGAAGTTTTAAGATTAGCTTTACAAACCTTTTTACAGTCCTTTTTATAATTGGTTGAATAATTTTAAATATTTTCTAAATAAATATGAATTTCTTAATATTTGTGCATTAAATCAAAACATCATATATATTAATAAAGGGGGGGGGAGTATATATATGGACAGAAACAGAAAAAAAAAAATCAGTAAAGAATATAAAATTACTGATTAGTTAATACCGTTATAGTGGTCCATCCGACTGGTCAGTGGTAAAGACAGGCCAATAACTTTTGTCCGCAAAACCTGTTGAGATTTCACATCCAATAGGTGAAATTAAAGAGGACATACATACTTTTTTTTGAAACATGGACATACATACATGCATATATAATGTCATTATTTTTTTGAGCACATAAATATAACAAACCAATATTATTTTTATTGATACAAATAATATAACTATGTTTAGGTTTACCCTACTCCTAACCTAATCCAAAAAATCGGTATAGCAGAACTAAGATCTGAAAAAAAATAATAGGTTTATGAAGATCACAGGCTCACCTTAAGCTGAGAGAATGATTAATGTCGATCTGACATAATCAAACCAAAGCGTAAAGATGATCGAGGCAGTAAGAACTATCATAAAGGCACCTGATACTTGTCGAAGATCATGTCGTTGTTATGGTTGACCTTTGAGCACCTATAAAAGAGGGACCAATAAGAAAGAGAAGGAAATTCGAATTCTCTAATATCAATCCTATAATCTCAATAACTTTGCACTATTTTTATATCATTTGCTCTCTCTAGTTGTATCTTTTCACACTATCAATAAAATACGTATTTTCACACAAGGTCATCAGTAGACATTGGATCCATTAGCTACCTATTGTACATGTAAACGTACACCGATCCCTAATTTCTGAGTTGAATTTTGAGGTCCATTATCTGGCACTAGAACGAGAGAAGATTCAACAAAAAAAAAACTCTGAAAATTGTGACCTGAAACACACATCGAAATGACTAGAAAAGACATATCTGGTTCTATAGGAGCAGTACAACTTAACCTAGATGGCACCCCACTGGAACAAACTCCACTGCTCGACTTGAACGGAAATCCAATCATTCCACCTCAATAACAGAGCTACGTGCAGTGCCATCCATTGACGTGGACACCTTACTAGTACAGGTACCTAAAATTTACAACTTGTTCTTTCTATTTTGGTTCAATGTGCAGGCTAGCAGAAGACCGCAGAAGCAGCAAGATTTCCAAGGTATGGAACAAATCACCAAGAGCCGAGCAGAACAATAAGGTTGGATCAACAATCTATTGGCCCTTCCGCCAAGGACTCCGCGAAAAGCTGCTCTATGAGGATTTATGACCTCAATAGGAGCCAACATAATAGATAGAAAACATATATCAATCCCTTGATGAAGAGGTGATCCCAAAAATTGATATTGGTGATCTTAAAACGGACTTAGCATAGACCTAAGCCAAAATTTGAATGAAGCAATCTCAGATTCATCGATCCACTACCTCGGCCCCTGAAGTAGAATAAGTCACTGAAGAAACAAAAGAGGATGCCATTCAAAAATCGTATCACCAGCATCCTATCCCAAGAATCAAGCTTAAGATTCCTCCTACAATGGAAAACGGATCCCCGAGCTCACATGACTGCCTTCTGCATTGCAACGAGTGAACTCACTTCAACAATGGAGAACGGTACACCGGTTAGTAACAACTCTTTGTCGAGAATATGTCATGAGCAATCCTCAATTGATTCTCTTGTTTGGAAGCCAATTCTATCAACAATTTCAACCAGCTGTCAAGCATATTTATTAAACATTATTCCATAATCATAGGTATATATAAACGGAAAAAAAAACCCTTGGTGAAAAACATGCGCCAATGTCAAAATCTAAGGACAAAGCACGTGAAGAATATATTGACCAAACAATAGGACGGAAGTTCTTCTAGAGATCAGAAAAGTAAGGTGAGCGAAGGAAGCAAATACGATGATATTACATGGATAGAAACTTCAAAAACAAACCAAGATCGAATGCATGGAACATGGAAGATGGTGAAAAGGACAACTCTGACAAATTCTTTGATTTTCACAACATATGAGGATATACCACTTAAGAGTTTTATGGCTTCTAAAACTTCATTTACTCCAAGTTTCACACGGAATAGTTAGCACATCTTAAGAAATCTCTCCTGAAAATAATGATGCCACAGACACCCTCAAGAGAAATCAAGAGGCCATGAGCTCAGACGCAATGGGTCCACCAGCCTCAATAAAAGGTGTCAACAAGCTAATGGGAGGTAACCCCTTCTTTGATGATTTGATACGTGCAATCAAAGGATATGGCATGCGAGTCAAATCCGTATCTACATGAGCTAAGGAGATTTATAGAAGATGATGTAATCATAGAATTCACAGAACAAGAAACGGAGAACTTGGACTGGCCACACAAGGATGCATTGATCATAGAGATAACGCTAGCAGACTGCGAGATAACCAAATCGCTAGTCAATTCTGGAAGGTCAGTAAATGTAACTTACAAAGACACTCTGGATAAATGAAACTGACTGACCTCCAAATCAAGCCGTCCAAGCAACCTATGACAGGCTTCAACGGTTCTTCACAAAGTCCCCTGGGGACCGTAAGACTTCCAACCTATATATGTGGAGTCATATTGCAGAATCATGTTGGACTTAAAGTTCACAATCATTGATTCCCCTGATATGTACAATATCATTCTCGCAGCACCATGGATCCATGCTATAAGAGCCTTCTCATCAACTTACCATCAGTGTAACATTCTCAATCACTGAGGGAATTACACCAATATCTAAAATCCAAAACAAAGCAAGATTATGCTACATAAACCAACATCGATACATGCAAATTAACAAGCAACAACTAGAGCTCGGAATAAAATTAAATTAAGAAAGAATGACAGATCGGTAGAAGATCTAAAGCATAATGGAATACATTTTTGAAAAAAAGGTTCTTTGAACATCATACTTTGTAATAAGTGAACTACAATAAGACTTGATCTCACTCATGGTAAGTAGATAACTCATTTTTAGTACAACTATTAATAAAATAAAAATAAAATTTTCAACACTAGCTCTAACTATTTACGAGCTCCTAAGCTCGGAGCCCATGTGCTCACTACGACAAACTCCTAAGCTCTAGCTATGAAAAAGCTCCTAAGCTATAATTATTAGCGATCTCGTAAGCTCGGAGCTCTTATGCTCACAGTGAATAAAGCAATGATAAAAGCAAAGGAGAAATTGTTTAAATAAACAAAGTCATTGGATAAAAGCCTTTACATGCATGTTTAGAGATTAAAATGCTCTTGAGTACTTCAAATTATTAAAAAAAACAAATAAAAAAGCATGAGAGGCCTATTCTTGAGCTCCCCTAGATGTGGAACAACATTCACAGCGGAGATAGAGGAGAGGTTCGAGCCAAACTGATCTATATCCAAAAGGATCCTTTGAAGTTGTCGAGTTGGTCATCTCCTAGTCAGCAGAAGGATCCTTGACTTTATCATCCCCGAAAAGAATTGACCCGAATATACCCAACCTGATAAGAACTGCTCCATACCCAGTTAAAAATGAATATCCAAAGCTATAATTTCATGTGTTCTATTTCCAATATTTTAGTTTATGATTTCGTTAAAATGTTTTTTTTGTTAGCAATCATCATTATTACTTTTATAAAACTGTCTAAGTAATATGAAACTTTAAATGTCAAATTTAGAATATTGTAAAATTGTTTTAGTTTCAATTATTAATAGTGTAATATTGGTTATTTACAAAATTTTGATAAATGTGATGAATTTTGGCTAAATATTGATCAATTTTAGGTACTTCGAATCTTTTCAGATCATATACACAAACCTGACCCGGACCCGCTATGGATTCGAAAATTACATGTATTTTACATGTATTTCAATTATAGAACCGAACCGAGTCGAACCCAAACCAAAAAAAATACCTATTGGGAATCTAAATGTCTAGGACCCGAAGGATCCGAACCAGAAAGGAACCGGCCCAAATCTGACCCGAAGACCCAAATGCCCATACCTACTTTTAGTAATTCATTGCGATCAACTTTTATGTCTCTCAAAATGAACCGAAGAAACTTATTGTTGGAGCTAATTACTTGCCTTGATAAGACCCAGCTCATTTATCTAAGTTACAGTCAAAATAGATAGGCTGAGTTGAAGAAAAAAGAAAAGAAATGAAGTATAAATAAAAACTGAAAGAAGGAGGTTGACAACTATGGTTTTCATAGTTACTTTTCTTGGGTGTACATAGTTTTTTTTTGTGATTTCATCATCTTTTCTCTTGCAATCTACATTTTTTATATCTGAATTCGTTTTAAATAACTCTATCGAATTTGTCCTGACATCCTCGGAATTCAAAGTATTCATATATCTCTAACAAAAGGTTTTCGGGCGAGTAGAGATTACAGTGTTATAAAAATGAAATAAAATAAATTAAATGGAATATACTGTCGTATCTGGAAATATACAAAGACAATCCGTATTTACAAAAGCAAAAATACGTATATTAATATATTTATAGAAAAAAATGTGGATACGACATTGTATATAATTAAAAAATAATAATAATTTTAATAAATATATACGGAGGGTTTACATTGGGTTTTTGAAAAAGAGAGGCATTCGCTGCTATTCGTTACTTACTGTTTCTCTCCTCTTTTATAAAACGGCTTCCGTCGTCAATGGCCTGAACCTAAATAACCTTCTTCTTCTCTCCTTTCAAACTTTCTCTCTCTCACTTTGTCTCCATCACTTTCATGTTTTTCTCGCCACCCTTTATCCTTATCCGATAAACCCATCAAACCCAGAACACAAAAACAACGCTTTTTCATTTTATTTTCAGAGATCAAAAATCCAGACCTGGCGGAAAGCGCAACCACCGGCTAAAAGCAGGTCTTTCTTTCATACACACACACTCTCTCTCTCTCTCTGGTTTCAACTCTTGGTTCTTTGATTTATTACAGAGGAAATTTCAAGAGCTTTCACTCTAAGCCCTTCCTTTCTGAGAAGTGTTTTAATTTGAACTTTATCTTTTGTCATCTCAGTTTGTAGATTAGATTGTTGACTATGAAACAGATAACTTATTAGATTCTGTCCTTGACTGATTTGGTTGGTGAAATCTTGCAGGATTAGTTGATTAAAACCCAGAAACAAGGAGATGAAGTACGTGCTTGTAACAGGAGGTGTTGTGAGTGGATTAGGCAAAGGAGTAACAGCGAGTAGTATCGGTCTTCTTCTTAAAGCTTCTGGTCTTCGTGTTACTTCTATCAAAATCGGTAAATTTTTCTACTTTTTCTTCTCTCTTACTACTCTTTCTCTTGTCTATGTAGTCTTATGCTTACGTGGAACACTTAAATCTCCAGATCCTTATCTGAACACCGATGCTGGAACTATGTCTCCCTTTGAGCACGGTGAAGTGTTTGTCTTGGACGATGGTGGTGAGGTACAAAAAGTTATATATTTTTATTTTTATTTTAAACTTAAAAGACTTCAACTTTTTTTTTACAACTTTTTGATTTTTTTTGTTTGATTTGATTTGGAATAAAAAGGTGGATCTTGATCTTGGAAATTACGAGAGGTTCTTAGATATCAAATTAACCAGAGACAATAACATCACTACAGGAAAAATTTACCAGGTTAAAATCTTAGATCTCAACTACTTGGAAGTTGCTTGTTGGTTGAGTTTCTTTTTTTTTTTTTTGTCTTTGTCACAACAGCATGTAATTGCTAAAGAAAGGAAAGGAGATTACTTGGGAAAGACTGTTCAGGTAATAATTAATTATGCTTTTTTTTCTCAACTATCTCTCTTTCTCAGTTCATGTTCTGGTGTTGGTTTCTTTTTTACTTTTTACTGTGGTTGTGATGATTTTAGGTTGTTCCTCATATCACTGATGCAATTCAAGAATGGATAGAGAGTGTTGCTGCTATTCCTGTTGACGGAGAGGAGGGTCCTGCTGATGTCTGCGTTATCGAATTAGGAGGAACTATAGGTTTATATACAATACATTTTTTTAATTATTTTTTTTGGCTTTGCTTTTTCTGTGTAAACAGAGATTTTATTTTATTTTATTTGCAGGTGATATTGAATCTGCACCTTTTATAGAGGCACTAGGCCAATTTTCTTACCGTGTAGGTAAAGAATCATTTTTCCTCATACCATTTTGAATCCAGAAAACAAAGAAAAATATGTTTTGGATATGATGAAATTTAACTAATATTATCTTTTGGTTGGTGGTTGAGTTCAGGCACAGGAAATTTCTGTCTGGTCCACGTCAGCCTTGTGCCTGTGCTTAATGTTGTTGGTGAACAGGTAAGATAAATTTTCCTGAAATGATGGTGACAGTATTTGATTCTGTATATCTTCATCTGCTTTGTTATTTTCCTTTCAGAAAACTAAACCGACACAGCATAGTGTCCGGGGCCTACGAGGCTTGGGCTTGATACCTGATATCTTAGCTTGTCGGAGCACAAAGGTTTAGTTTCTATCTTCACTCTACATCTGTTTCATCTAGAAGTTACAGTCTCTTGGTGTCTTAATATAAAAGCCTTTTAACCTTTTTTTTTCTTTGTTCAGGCACTTGAAGAGAATGTGAAAGAAAAGCTAGCTCAGTTTTGCCATGTCCCTGTAAGATGCTACTCTTTTTTTTTTTATCTATCATTGTAATGTTATTTACTTTAAATCTCTGTTATTTAAGAGCTTATGGTTCTTGTTTCAGCTTGAGAATATCTTCACTCTATATGATGTTCCCAACATTTGGCACATTCCTCGTTTGCTTAAGGTACCTTTTTTCTCAACTAATTTAATTGTAAATCATCAAGAAAACAACACATACTTTCTGGAACAGGATCAGAAGGCTCACTTGGTTATCTCGAAAGTGCTCAATCTTGCTAGGTATGTATTATTATTTATTTTTATTCGCATGTGGTGAATTAAAAGTGATCTCTGTCGTTTCTGAAACAGTATTGTTAAAGAACCTTCTCTAGAGGAATGGACTTCCAGAGCCGAACTATGTGCCAACTTACATGTGCCGGTGAGAATCGCTGTTGTGGGGAAATATACCAGCCTCTCTGATGCCTATCTCTCTGTGTTGAAGGTAGAACTTACACATCACCTCATGAGGCAGTAGTGTCTGGATTATACTCACATTTGGATGACTTATATACAGGCTCTCTTACATGCTTCTGTGGCTTGTCGCAAAAAGCTTGTAGTTGATTGGGTTCCTGCTTGTGATCTCGAAAATGAAACTGAGAAAGAGGTCAGTGAATAAGCCATGTATTTCCTTTGCTTGTCTATGACAAGTTTTTAAACAAGAATCATGTTTTTTTTTATTTTATGGTTTAAGCAGAATCCGAATGCGTATAAAGCTGCTTGGAAGTTGCTGAAGGTTTGCCATTGTACAACTTCGATCATTGAGAAGCCTTTGTGTCTTTCACTCATCTCTATTAGTATATATCATCAGGGTGTAGATGGAGTTCTTGTACCTGGAGGTTTTGGTGATAGAGGAGTGGAAGGAAAGATTCTTGCTGCAAAGTATGCTCGTGAAAACAAAATCCCTTTCCTCGGTATATGTCTTGGGATGCAGGTCGCTGTCATCGAGTTTGCACGATCAGTTCTCTGTCTGCACGACGCAAACAGCACAGAATTCAAACCTGAAACTAAGCATCCATGCATTGTATTCATGCCTGAGGTTCTTAGACTCTCAGCTACTCTCTACTTGAAATGTATCTTTGTTTATTGTCTTCCTTACTCGTCCTTCTCGGTGGGTTTAGGGTTCAAGAACTCATATGGGAGGCACTATGCGCCTGGGATCAAGAAAATCCATCTTCAGTGTCAAAGACAGCAAATCCGCCAAACTGTAAGAACAATTAATTACAATGAATGCTATAGAGTTTCTTAGCATGGTGGTTTTGTTTACTCCTTTTTTGACAGCTATGGGAACAAAACCTTTGTTGATGAGAGGCATCGGCATAGATACGAGGTGAATCCTGATATGGTTGAACCGCTAGAGAAGGCTGGTCTCTCTTTTGCTGCGAAAGATGAAACTGGCAAACGCATGGAGGTCTGTTTTTTATACTTTAAAACTATTTTTATTGTATTTACTTCAAATCCATCTGCTACTACTAACCTTATATTAAAATTGTCAGATTGTTGAACTTCCAAGTCATCCTTTCTTCATTGGTGCTCAGTTCCACCCAGAGTACAAATCCAGACCTGGGAAAGCTTCTCCTCTCTTCTTAGGTCCGGACCCATTTTATTATCAGTCAAAAAGATTCATAGTTTTACATCTCTCTATTCTCTTGAATCAAAAAAAAGTCAGTCTTCTAAGCACTTTTTCACATTCTTTTCTTTCTTATTTTGGTTCAGGACTCATTGCAGCATCGTGTGGTGAGCTAGACTCTGTCATGAATCCAGCCTCTGCGCATCAGCATCTGATTAGTAACGGTCCAAAAAACGTTTTCGTCAATGGAACCTCCAAGAAAGCTTCCAATGGCTTGGTTGATGTAAGAAAGAACAACGGATACTGCAACGGCCTATACACTACTAGATAGCTGCAGCCGCAGAGACTGCCTTTTCTCTATCCGTTAGAATTGCTTCATTTTGTTTTTTTTTACTATACTTAGGATCTTTCCTGTCTACATATGATTCAAGCTTTTTTCAGGTTTTTAGACTCTTTTTAACAGAATCTTTGTTCTGGAAAGACTCTTGAAACGTCTGAAAAATCGTGGTTTATCATCCCTGGTTTGTTTTTATCAATCAAAAGGGATGATATGATCATATGTACCTTTGCAAGTTGCAATATTTTGTATTTTGATTTGCTTTTCAGTGTGAAAGAAGCACTGGATAAAGAAAACTCCAAACAAAGACTTATGTTTTTGTTCTCCTTTCTATTTAAATCTTTGAAGGCTAAAGAAATTGTTTGTAATTAGTTAATTACTATTCTCAAAGATCAGTTAGTTTAGTTTGAATAAGGTACATGTAATGATAATAAACATTACTACATGTACCTCATTTGAAACAAATCCAAACATGCCTTAGCAAATCGAAATACAATTTGTTTTTGCTCTTGAGTCTAAAAGAAGTAGTGGATAAATAAAACTCAAACACACAGATTTATATTTTGCTTTTCTTCTTGTTTTAACTTAACTACGAAGGTTAAAGAAAATGTAAGTTACTACCATCAGTCAATCTATTTAATTCAAGTTTATAGTTTACTTCCAACTTAAAACTATTTGGTGATCATTGTACTTGTGTTGATCATCTCTATAATTAAACTCTATAAGTTAATAAGCACAATAATGAATAATTTTTTCTAGTCTCAAGTTGGATCAATATAAAATATAACATAATTAAAGAAAATAATAAGATAAGAAAATTAAAAAAACGCTTAGATAAATATATAATCTCATCAAATTCATAAAGTTTATATAAACTAAATTTTTCTATTGCTTTCAGTTAAAATAAAATTCATCTCTAATTTTTATTTGCATTTTGATATTTTGATATTATTTTATCAAATTACATATAAAACATATTTATATTATAGGATATGTAACTTTAAAACTCAAAGATTTATCAAATAATCTAATAAAAGACTCCAAATTCAATTTATGCAATTTAAGTAGTATATAATGTCGCAAGATAAAACTTTCTTCTTTTAAAGGTTCAGAATATTTTATAAATATAAATCTAAAAATAAAAAATTATCTAAATTAATAATTTATCATAGTACTCAAATTATTAATTTATTGTTACTTACTAAACATTAATTAATTATTTGCCAATTACCCATGTAGGAGTTTATTCATTAATACTCTCCTTCACATTAAAACTTGGTAAATTATAGTAAAAATATCCATGGAGTTGTGCAACATCGGTTTGCTTTCATACCATGATAAATTTCTTCCACTTTCAACTTAAAACCGTTTGGCTAAGTGGATTTTTTCTAACTTTATATATATATATATATATATTATTTGAATACTAGAAGGTTTGGGACCGAAGCCCCTAAGCCTCTCCCCCCAAATTTTTTTTGAAACTACAATATGTAGTATTAGTTTCATCCTAGCAGTAATTTGGACTTGAGACCTCTAAGACAATAGTCAATGTCCTTTCTAGTTGAGTTAATGACCTTTTGGTAACTTTTATATATTTTAGAGATATATGTTTTAGAGTTTTTATATATTAATAAACATATTAAATTTTGATTATAAGTATATTATTTTTTATAACTATTTTCCATAATTTTGTTGAAATTTAAAGTTTGCCATTATTACTTAATAAAAAGTGCATTAAAATATTTATAATATACTTTTTGGAAACAAAATATATATTTTAAAATATGGATCTTTTTGTAACGGAAGAAGTATTAATTAATTATTTCTCCAACTACCGATGTAAGAATTCGGTCATCAAGACAACATATAGTTTAACAAGGTAAATTCAGTGATAACAAACAATACTACATGTATCTGAGGTTCTAAAATTCTGACAAAGCTTAATCGGAAAATCATCCAACATCATCGTCCCGCTGCCATTGTTGTGAAATTGGGTTAAAACTGAATTTTTAGAAACTTTCATCCATTACAAGATTGAAATCAAGTATACTATGATAGATCTATGATATTAAAGTGTAATATATAAAGCAATTGTGAAATATGTTGATGAAAACTTTTAGCAAAATGGTAGTTGGGGTGAAACTAGGGTTACTTAAATTACAGGATAAAAAAAATGTGTTGGCTGCGAACTGATCATGTTACTTATGGGTAACTAAAATTACACATAACCACCACAACAAAACGCATATTTATTAAAATATTGAACATAAAAGTTAGGGAAAATTTCATAAAAATACTCTAACTAAATTTTATTAAGCTTTTTAATACCCTAAGTTTTTTGCTACCCAGTTCAATATTCCAACTAATTATTTTGTTTATTTTAATATATTAATTTTTAAAAGTCTGTCCATTTTAATACCCCAACTTTATTTATTTTAATTAAAATATTAATAAATTTCTAAAATCTAAGTAAAATATGAAAATTTTCTGATTTCATTTTTAATCTTTAGGAAAGAAGGTCAATAAATTAGTGGAAATTGTTTTAAAAAAATTTAAAATTAATTTTTAATGTAAAAATATGAATTTTTTTTCTATTTCAGAAAATAAAATAAATTCAGTATTTAAAAATATAAAATTTTATTACAAATTTTAAGATTATAAAAAAATTATTTACTTTTAGTTTTCAAATAAACCATAAATTTAGATTTTTTGAGATTTTTTTGTAAATTTTAGAGGTTTGTTTAAGTTTCATTTGAAATTTATTCGTATTTTAACTAAAATAAATAAATTATGGGTTGAGAATGAGCATATTTCAAAAGTTTTTATATTAAATTGAGCAAAATAATTAATTGATGTATTAAAATGGTTAGCGAAAAAGTTTGGGTATTAAAAAGCTTAATGAAATTTACTTGGGGTATTTTTATGGAATTTTCCCTAAAAGTTATATGCTCAAATATAAGTGTAATGGTTATATGCTCAAATATATGTGTAATAGTAATGATAATTTTTTTTAGGATTAATAGAGATTTTAGCAGAATTTGATAGTGTTATAAAAGAACATGTTTATCGAATTACCAGTCGTAGTATTCATCATTATAAAATCATTACAAAGATAAAAGAGGAAAAATATTTTTCAGTGATGTTGAATTGTACTCATGATGCTAGTCATTAAGAGAAAATGACACTAATTTAAGGTGCGTTCATTTTTCTCCAAATTTTAATAAGGTAGAAGAGTGTTTTGTCGAATTTTAAAAGTAGATGACACAACAGGTTTAGGAAATTTTGAAGTGTTAAAAGATATATTAAAGTCTTTAGATCTTGATTTAGATAATGTGAGAGGTCAAAGTTATGAAAATGAATCAAATATGAAAGGACATAAACTAGGTGTACAAAAAAAAGATTTTTGGATATAAATTCTAGAGCTTTTTATTCACCATGTGCTTGTCATAGTCTGAATATGGTCTTGTGTGATATTGAAAATAATTTTGTAAAAGTTGAAGGTTTTTTTTGGTGTGGTGCAAACGTTTGTATTCTTTGTTTGCTAATTCTATAACAAGATGAGATATTTTGAAGGCAAATGTGAAAAATTTTACTCTTAAGAAATTATCAACAACCTGATGGGAAAGTCGTATTGAAAGTATTAAAGGTATAAGATTTCAAATTATAGGTATAAGAGAAGTTTTATTTGAAGTGAGTGAAAATGATTATGATCCTTTGATTCAAAGTGAATCAAAGTCTTTAGCAATAAACGAACTTAGTAGTTTTGAATTTATATTATCTAGTGTTATTTGCTTTGACATATTTCATGTGGTGAATATGGTTAGTAAAAAGTTACAATCAAAAGATATGCAAATTGACATTGCCATGACTTAGGTAAGTGGACTGATTTTTTATTTTAGAAAGTATAGAGAAGCTGGTTTTGTTGATGCTATGATGAAATCATAAGAAATTGCTAATTCAATTGGTATTGAACCAGTTTTTATTCAAAAACGTGTTATTAGTAGAAAAACAGTTTGATGAAACTAGTGATAATGAAACTATACTGTCTCTAGAAGAAACTTTTAGGATTTAATATTTTTGTATATAATAGATCATGCCATTAGTTCTCTTGATAAGATATTTGAACAATACAAACTATATGAAAATATATTTGGTTTTTTATTTGATTCAGTTAAGTTGAAAATGTATGATGATGATGATGATGATGATGATAATAGTTTAAAGTATTGTTGTAGTTTTTTAGAAAATAGTTTAAAACTGAAGATTTGATAGATATAGATGGAGATGAACTTTTTCTTGAACTTAAGTTTCTTAAAGAAATTTTACCAAACAAAAAGATGGGTGCATGTAGGCATGGGCATTTTACCCGATATCCGAATCCGTACCCAAACCCGACCCAAAAAACTCGAACTGAAACCGAAATAGCAAAATGCCCGAACGGATATTGATTTAGGAGAGATTGGATATCCAAACCCGAACATGTAATATCCGAACCTTAACGGATACCCGAAGATAAGTGAACATAAGTATACATAACCTTATATTTGTAGTTTACATCTCTCATTTTATTTAAAATATTTATATTGACGTTACACATACTTTAAGATCACATAATATACATATCGTTACATAAAAAATGATTTGATATTCACTTAAAATGCATGTCAAGCTTTTTGTTTCATGTATTAACAAAAGTAACATCCAAATTTTTAAAAAAAAACAGCAACCAAATCAACGTCTTCTTATTTTTGAAATCTTATCTCCAAATTTATCAATCTATTAAAAAATCAGTTAATTAAAATTTATATTTTTAAATACAAGAAACTCAAAAATGATTTATTTTTCAAAATCTAAATATCCGAACCGGACCTGGAATAACCGAACTCGAACTAAAAATATCTGAACCTGACCCGAACTACAGAAATACCCGAACAGGTTCTATACTCCTATACCGAGATACCCGAAAATCCAAAATATTCGATCCGAACCCGAATGGGTATCCGAACGCCCACCCCTAGGTGCATGTGATGTTTTGAATTTTCTTGTAGAATTTGATAGTTTTCCGAATACTACAACTGTATATAGAATTTTACTAACTGTTCCTATTATTGTTGCTTTTGCAGAATGAAGTTTCTCTAGACTGAAGCTTTTAAAGTCATATCTAAGAACATCTATGTCACAAAAAAAGATAAGTGGATTAGTTTTAATAGCAATTGAGAATAATTTTTTGGACGAATTAGATGTTGAATCTTTGATTGATGATTTTGCTTCAAAGCATGTAAATAGAATGATTTTATTTGGTTGAGTGATTATAATAGAATGGCTTTATTTGGTTGAGTGCTTATGAGAGAAGTTTCCAAGAATAAAGACTTGTTTTGTTTGTTTTTCTAAATTGTAGTAGTTATGGTTTATTTCTTCTCTTTATTTGAACTTAGACAAAAATATGAATGTAAACTTTTTGTATCTGATTTTTATCAGTAAAATGTTTATTTAGGGCTCTTTTGGGGTGATAGCACCAGGTCAAATTAGCGACTCCAGAGGTTCATCTTTCGGGTAAGAACTCTTCAAGTGATTTGGATGTACTTGATGGTTTGAATTTCGCTTTCCGAACCGGTTTTTGATACAATCTTCTGTATTTACACATTCTGTTTTGTTTTTCTATGTAACGTAACATAATGATATGACATTAATGTAATAGTTGAAATAAAACAAAGAGACACACTATGGTTGGTTTGGTTGGATTTATTTTTCAGGTCAACTGTTTTCTCTGTTTCCATCAACTCCTCAGACAACCTCAAAGAAGCTAACAACTCCATATTGGCATGTCTACAAGATCTAATGCTTAGTAAACCGGAAAATGCAACTCAAAAATAGACATGACATTCACCAAAATCCAAAAGAGTGTGCTAACTATCATTCTTCTATGCCTTTTGGTTTCATCATCTTCAGAGGCTGCTCCACAAACCCAACTGGCTACACCATAAGAACCAACAGAAGGGGTTATCAATTCCCCAACAAAGCCAGTAGGTTTTCCTGTTGAGAACCAGAACCAACCAATTCTTGGTCAACCATCTTCTCCTTCTGTAAACCAGCCTTTAACTAGGTTAAATCAACCATCAACCAGATTTAATCAACCATCATCAACTGAACTCAACCAACCGCTTCTTGGTCAACCATCTCCTTCTTCTGTAAACCAACCTTTAACCGGGTTTAACCTACCATCATCAACTGGAGTCAACCAACCACCGTCTAATTCTGCTCTCAATCAGCCATTTGCGAATCGAATCAACCAAAATAGTCTCTCTGGAAACAATGTTCCATTTCTTAATGGAAACTCATAGCTGGAAGTCTCCATTACAAAGATTATATTGATCTGCATTGCTCTTCTCCTAGCTTTGCACGGTACAAACATGAGCTGAACCGAACTTATACATCATATGGCGCTTCTTTAAATTGTGGTTTTCATTATATCTTTTTTCTAGAACACGTCTTCTTCGTCTTTTTTTTTATAATTATTTTGGCGTAACATGTCTTTTTCCGTTTTGGATTCAAGTTTAAGAGTGTCTAATATGTTACGTGTACATTACGGGAGTGTACTTATATATACGTTTTCTTTTTCTTTTTTGTTATTGGATAAGTGTTCGATTTTATGTCCCAGGTGTGGTTTAGTGTGATTTGGTTTTCGATTTTCCGGTATATTGAAACCAGCATATGATTTCAACTCAGATTAAGATATTGAATGGGAGGCAGTCCAAAAGTGGAGGAAACACCAAAGTGTAACGCACACTTTCTCATTTCTCATTTCTCCATTCACCATTATACTTCATTTACCAACAAATCCATCTAATCAATGCCGATGAACCACATGTGGTTAAAATGTGTGAACAAATATACAGAACCACCAACTACAGTGATTACTCATCAACAATGGAGTGTTTTTTTTTTTTTGGTCAAACAACAATGGAGTGTTTTTAGTGGTTCTTAAGTCTTAAATATTTATACTGTTTTGAAATAAAGTATGATTTATGTTACAAATATTTTGGTTATTTAAAATCTACAAAGTATGATTTTATCTAGGATAAGATAGTTTCTTTATTTTTTTATAAAATATTTTCTTTATTTTTTATATCAATAATTTTTAGGGGAAATTTCACTTTTTATCTTCCATTTGGTACTATTATTCATGTTTACCTTTTAAATGAATATTTTCAAAAATACCTATGTATTGAATTCCATTAAAGAAGCAAAAAATATGTATACCCTTGATTTATAAATATAATATTTTTTTAAAATAATAAAATAAATAAATTTGTTTTAAGTTTTCGAATTATACCTTCTCAAATTTGAAAATTTGTGTAAAACTTTTTTTTTAATTTATTTTTTGAATTTTCTTTTCAAAATTGTTTTTTTCACATTTTCTTTTTAAAACTTAAAAATGCATTTTGAAACTATTTTAAAAAATATTTTAATTTTAAGTATTTATTTACATTTTTATTAAAAATCTAATCCAAAATCTACCCCTCAAATCTAAACACTAAGTTTAGATTAGTTAACCCTAGGGTTATAAGTGTCTATTTAACTCTTTAAAACTAAAGGTAAATGTGAGGTAAAAATGAAAAAGTGTACTAAGAAAGATATAGTTTTGGCAATTTCTCAATTTTTTTTATTTCTTCCTCATTTATGATAAAATTATATTGATGTGACATGTAATACCATTTAATTTTAATTAATTTTTAAAACATTGTTTTATTTAAGTACAACATTTTATTTTTCTAATTTACACCATATTTTCTATATATAATGTATTTTTATTTAACAACATACTTTATTTTTAAATAATGTGTTATGCTTTTGTTCGCAAATTTTTGAATATTAATGTAGTGCTCCAAACGCCCACGGCTAATGGACCACTCATACCCGCTCTCTCGGTCTGTGGACCCCATCCCGTTCCAAGGGTCGGTGCGTAAATTTTCCAAGGCTTGAAAGTCATGTTTACTATCTCTAAAATCACCACATGACATTTTCCCTTGCTTTGTCCTCACTCACACGGTATCCCAAATCACTTCCCGATAGGTCACCCATCCTTCTACTAAATAGCAAAAGCACGATTGATCCTGGAGTTCCAAACGGATGTGTAACAAAAAAAAATAAGTGCATTTTAGTGACATAGGTAGCCAAATCAATTCTCTTAAGTCTTTCCACATATACCAGAAATCGGAATGTTACAATTCACCCCACTCACATAGCGCAATGTGGACGTTGTGCGCCACAACATGTCTCAAGACACTTCTCGGGTCAGAACCGAGATGGCTAACAAGCTTTGATACCATTTGTAACCCTCCGACCGCCCACGATTAATGGGCCACCCACGCCCGCTCTCTTGGCCCATGGGCCTCATCCCGTTCCAACAGTCGGTGCGTAAATTTTCTAAGGCTCGAAAGTCATGTTTATTGTCCCTGCAATCACCACATAACATTTCTCCGTGCTTTGGCCTCACTCACACAATATCGCGAATTACTTTCCGATAGGTCACCCATTCTTCTACTACTCCAACATAAGCACGATTAACCCTGGAGTTCTAAACGTATGTGTGACGACACTTTACTGATATAGGTAGCCAAATCAGTTCTCTTAAATCTTTCCACATATACTAGAAACAATTAAAATTATTGAGTTAATTAATTTGAAACTCAAAAAAGTTTTACCAAAAATATAATTATATTTTTAAATCATCCAAATAGAAAATTATTTTTAAAGTTTAAAAGAAGTATATATTAGTTTAAATTTATTTTATTATGTTTTGAAATAAAAATTATTGTTTATTATATGATAAATTAAATTTCTCAAAATAATTAAATTTTAAGAAAAATAATTAGTAATATAAATTATTTTAATTTGTACAGTAGTTTGGAATGCTTTTTATCCACTTTTACCATGCAAACATATGTTTTAAGCCGCTAGATCCGCTGAATCCACACCTGTACAGCTAGATCCATGTGATCCCTTCCTGTTCTGCTAGATTCGTTTGAACTGTTTGATCCATTTTTCCCATTCGAAGCCCGAAAATGACCATTTTGTACTTTTAAAACGTTAGATTAAGACCTACTGGGTCTTCTCAAGTTGTGTAAGAGAATATGCTCATTTAAAACTCAGACAGAGATGCTTAACCTTCCCAATAATATTTATTTTATCTGGAGAGAAGGAGAAGACTTAACCTGAGACATAATATGTTTAGAGACCCGACTAACTCGTCAACGCTTCGGGTTTTAGTATACTAATGTTTGTCCGAAGTTTTCGCTTCGAGTTTATGATAAGATATATGTAAAATAAGACTAGTAACTGGTCAACGATTCTTGTTTTTGGTATGCTAGTGTAGCATCAATAACTCAAAAAGTCAACTCAATGCTACTCAAGTTGCTGCCTTTCCACTTTTTTTTATTGAGAATGCTGAACCGGTTCTAAATGTTAGTCCGGTCTTACTTCTTAGACAATGCCAAATAGTTGAAAACTTAATTTATCCGGGACCGACTACAACGCACTACATGCCCCCAAATAGATATGGCAGCGACAGGTTTAGATTCTCAACCGAAAGGCTTCCATCTCTTTTTTTTTTGTTCTGGTCAACTCCTCTGTTTTTGAGTATAAAGATGTTTTGTCATAAGACTCATAACACTTCAAAACTCAAACAAAATGGGTTCTTGGATACTAAAGTTGCTGCTGCCACATGTTGTTCTTATCTTGATTCAGCATATTGATGCAAGATCTGTCATCACATATCTTCCTGGCTTTGAAGGCCCTCTTCCTTTTGAGCTTGAAACTGGGTTCTCTTCCACGTCATTCATCTTATTCCATATTAGTTGCATTGTAAATGAATGTGTTCTGAGCTTTGGAGTTAAAACTAACTTCAGGTACATTGGTGTTGGTGAAGCAGAGGAAGATCAATTGTTCTACTACTTCATCAAATCTGAGAGGAATCCTGAAGAAGACCCTCTTCTGGTCTGGTTAACTGGAGGACCTGGCTGCTCTTCTTTCTCTGGCCTTGTTTATGAGAATGGTATATAAATCTTCTTTTAAGTCATTCTGATTTATTTCTGAAAAGTTTTTCATTGACTTGTTTAAACTGGAAACATCAGGGCCTCTTGCTTTCAAGGTTGAGCCATACAATGGAAGTATCCCCTCTTTGGTCTCTACTACATACTCATGGACTAAGGTAACTATTGGGATGTCATATCCGATTTAGTTGGTTTATATATGATGTAACACTGTTTTATTCAGAATGAAACCTTTATTTTGAATTAAAGAATGAATGAAACCTTCAAACTTTAGAGGGATTGCTTCCTTTCAGGTGGCAAATATAATATATTTGGACCAGCCTGTTGGGACTGGCTTCTCCTACTCAAGAAATCCCCATGCTGATTTACCAAGTGACACAGGGTCAGCTAAGCGGGTGGACGAGTTTGTTCGTAAGGTAAAGAGGAAGCTCAAATTGTCCCACTTGAGAAGTAAGAATGAATCTTAATTAAAATGTAAAACAAATAACCAATGAGCTGTTGGTCTAGTAGTAAAAGCGTGTCAATTAGGCACTTGACCACTCGATTCAATTTTTGTTAAAAAGAACTATTTACAACGATTGAATTCCTGGAAAAGAGGTAAAAACCACTAAAATATAAAAGAAATAGACCACCGTACTTACCGCTAATTAGCTTTAAGTTATAAATTCGTTTAAATAGTATCAGAGTCCGACCTACGTTATCAACCCGATCCATAATTGATCTAGCCCAAAGTTAAAAAATCAATCTTTGTCTAAATATTATGAGATTGATGGTCAAATAGCTAATATCTTGAAGAGACATATTAATGACAAAATCTCTACCATAGGTTGGAAATGATCTTTAATACTCCCTCTGTTTAAAAATAGATGATGTTTTAAGTGATTTTTGTTGTTTCATAATAGATTGATATTTTTCTATATCTAGATAATTTTAATTTTATCAAAAACTATGTAATCAATTATATTTTTACTATTTTTGTTTATAACTAAATAAAGTAATATTAAATTACATTTTAATGTTTTTTTAGAATTTTTTTTTTTAATGTGTGTAAAAGTGCAAAACTTTATGTATTATGAAACGGAGGGAGTAGTATATAATGGAAATATATCAATCCATTTTTTACCATTTGGTTTTGGATTTAACAGCCCATCTAAGATTTCGTTACTGTTGCTGGTGAATGTTGTGCAGTGGCTACATAAGCATCCTGAATATTTCCCCAATCCGTTCTATGTCGCCGGAAACTCTTATTCCGGTAAGGTGATTCCGGCCATAGTTCAAGAAATCTCAAATGGTAAGTTTTTCTTTCTCATTTCAATCCCTTTTCTTTGATTGTCCTTTCTTGATTCAGTTATGTAACCAATTTATCATAGGAAATTGTATATGCTGCAAACCTCAAATAAATCTCCAGGTTTCATCAGTATTTGCTTGCTCCTTACGTTATTTCAAGAATTAAGAATTTTAAAGAGTCGTTTTCTTCCTCTCTATGCTTGCCAACAACAGGGCTATCTTCTCGGAAACCCGACAACAAATGATATTCTTGATTGTAACAGTCGCATTCCATTTGCTCACGGAATGGCACTCATCTCTGATGAACTCTATGAGGTACCAATTATAAATCTAAGAACCCTTCTGTCTCTTGTCTCCACGATGAAATGGTTAACAAGCCATTTCAAACTCTTATGTTGTAGTCAATGAAAAAAAGCTGTGGAGGAAATTATTTTGACGCCAATCCTCAAAACACAGAATGCTTGAAACTCGTTCAAGACTTCAACAAGGTAAACACACACGAATTGGGATTCAATGCTAAATCACTAATTTATACTTGTGTGGTTTATTTACAGTCTGTTTCTAGAATATATGAAGAACTCATCCTAGAATCAAATTGTGACACTACATCTCCTGATTGCTATGTAAGCTTCAGATATCTTAGTATAAAATGGGTAGCCACTTTAAACTACTAGAGAAGAGTGTTGAACATGGTTGTTTTTGTTTTGCAGACGTATCGGTATTCACTATCCGAATATTGGGCTAATAGCGAAAGCGTACGTACAACACTTAAAGTGGTGAAGGTAATATAATATGACAACTTGTTTAGTGTCAATGATCATTGGTTAATCTGATGATCAAACTCTATGATTGTAGGGGACCACGGGGAAATGGGAGCGATGTAACTATAATGTCAAGTGCAATAAAGACATTAAAAGTAGTATACCACACCATATGAATAACATCATTGAAGGCTATCGATCTCTTATTCTCAGGTACACAAAATATTTTACAACTTCTTCACAAAGCTTACTTCATTAGTTAGTTGTTTGAATTTTTTTTTGGTGAACAGTGGTGATCATGATATGACAAACCCTTTCGTTGGAACTCAAGACTGGATAAGGTCTCTAAACTTTTCCATTACTGAGAAATGGAGACCATGGATGGTTCATGATAAAGTCGCTGGGTACGTATGCACCATTTACATTTTCTTTGTTTTGTTCGTTTCTTTAAATTGCATATTTCAAAAAAATAATCATAAGAATAACATTCAAAAAGAAAAGTCTCCAAAATATCATTTACTAATTTGTAATATACTAAATTACCCCATATCATAGATCCTAAGTCTACTTCCAAGTGCAGTCTGATTGTATTTTTCTTCTTTTAATTCATTTTGTATTCAGCTGATCAACCTTTTTATGTGCAGTTACACCAAGACTTATGCTAATAAGATGACATTTGCCACTGTGAAAGTAACTCTTTGATCTCAAATTTTCATTGACATAATTGCAAAGGTTTTATTTTCTACATCATATTTCATAATTGGTTGATATAGGGAGGCGGACACACACTAGAATATAAACCAGTGGAGAGCTCAATCTTGTTCGAGAGGTGGATAAGTGGCCAACCTCTTTAAACAAGAAACCTTAATCATGGAGTTATCTATATAATATTGAAGCCGAAAATGTTTTGTTTCTGGATTCATATACAGAAATATTTTGTTATTCCTGTGTTTGACTAATGTGTTTTCTTGTTTTGGACCGTTTATTCAATTTGCGTGTAACTAGATCGTTGAGTATCGAGGTTCTATACATAATTAACGTTTGGAAAACGTGTACTATGAAAAAAGGATCTCTAGAAATAAAGAATTATATGAACAACTTTTCTTATTGCTTTAAAACTCTTCAAAACTAAAGCTATTGATGTTTCTCTTAGATCTCTTATGATCTACTCTCTTAGATCTTATGAAACACCTCTCCACTAGATCTATATTTATAGTGAAAGACAATTTTCTTTAACATGTGAGATATGGAAAACACAAACATAATCTAATAGAAAACTTTATTTTCCTATTCTAGATTTCCTTATTGTGTTTATCTCTTAACATATTAAACATCTAATAATATGCTAAGTTTTCACAAGCTTTGGAATTAACCAACAATCACCCCCTTAATTACAACTTGAATTAGGGAGATGAATTTCTTCTCCAATTAAACTCCTTGTTTTTTTTTGAACTTAATCATTGCTAATGTCTTGGTTAGGATGTCAGCATTTTGCTCAATACCCAGCACATTTATCTCTGGTTCGTCTTCAGCCTTCGAGATTGTGTTACATGTTTCCATCTTTGTGTCACACATGATTCTCTGAGAATAACTCTTCTCCTTTATTATGATTCCATATGCTCCTTGAATCTTGTATATCCACTTTAACCTTATAGGTTCAACACCAGCCGGTCTATCCACAAGCTCCCATGTCTTTTTTTTTTGTGATAGACTCCAACTCGACTATGGTAGCCTCGAATTTATTCTCTTCACAAAATAGATTGAACTCATCTGAGGCAAACTCTCCTCTTCTATCGGTGTGAAAGTTTTTGAACCGATAGAATGCCTCACGATTATTTGTTGGCATTGGTGGTGTGATTTGTCCACACAAATCTCCATGCAATAATCCAAATCGCTTTGATGTATGAACCATGGTCTTAGTCTGAAATGACTTTCTGATTTTCTTCCTTGCGAGACAAGTGTTACACGCGCCTTCTCCGTGTGTTACACTCGGGAATGAGTATCTGATTTGCTTCCCTGATAGACATGCATCACACACGCTTTCTTCGTGTGTTAAACTCGGCATTCCTACAACCATATCTTTCTGTCAAATCTGCTTTCGTACTAGATGTGTGTCACACACGCTTTCTTCGTGTGTTACACTTGACATTCCTTTGACTAACGTCTAAAATCTTACCTTCCTTATACGAATAGCTCCAAGGTGTCGTGACTTGATGGAGTTTCATATGTATTTAGAAGCGACTTGTTCTCCCACCTGCAGAATCAAGTTTTCAGGAACGAATTGAAGCAAAAGAGCTATCGCCACATTGTTCTTCTTTTGATCATCCAAACCAGGTTTTATCGTGTCACACACTTCATGAACACGCATCATAACCTTCATCCTCATCGACCAAACTGTATAGTTTGTCGAGTTTAACATCGGAAATTGGATGGATACAGATCCAAGGTCCTTCGTGGGTGGTGCAGCTCTAGTCACATCCGCCATCAAGCGTTCGTGATCTCTTAGCAGCCACCAGGATCGAAGCTTCAACTTAATCTTAGATCGAGTCTCCAACCTGAGGCTCTGATACCAATTGAAGCTTCAACTTAAGCTCTGATACCAATTGAAGGATCTCTAGAACAAAGAATAATAAGAACAGTTTTTCTTATTTTTTTCGAAACTACTCAAGATTAAAGCTCTTAATGCTTCTCTTAGATCTCTTATGATCTACTCTCTTAGATATTACGGAACACATTTCCATTAGATATATATTTATAGTGAAAGACAATTTCCTTTTAACATGTGGGATAAAGAAAACACAAACCTAATCTAATAGAAAACTTCATTTTCCTATTATGGATTTCCTTATTGTTTTTATCTCTTAACATATTAAACATCTAATAATATGTTAAGTTTCCACAAGTTTGAAATTATCCAAAAAATTACTCATGCAGATGGTACAAACATGAACTGAACCGAAATTATACATCATACAGGGCTTCTGTATATTTGGTTTCCATTCTTTATGTTTTTTTTCGACGAGTTTCCATTATATCTGTTCTATAACCTTTTTTTTGCAGGGCCAGCCCTAAACAAAAACAATGAAACATTGACTTTAGACCCCTAAATTTTTTGAAGAAAACTATATAGACATAAACTCCCAAAAATATTTTTTAAGCTTTTAAATTTGTAAAATAAATTTAGTTGAAATCTTTAATAAATCGCCTAGGACCCCCTAAATCTTAGGGCCAACCCTAATTTTTTTGGTCTTGGATTAAGGTGTAAGAGTTTGCAAATAGGAATGTGTTATATGTATAGTGCTGAAATGTTTTTACCCTTATTTTTGGTTATTGGTGTGGTTCAGTTTGATTTGGTTTTCGGTTTTCGGTTTTCCGGTATATGGTATTTAGATTAATTGTAGTAAACTGAAATCCACATATGATCAAGTTTAAACTTTAACTCAAACTAATTATGATCACATTGTAGTTTCTAATCTTTAAACTAAGACCTCTTCTCAAGTTATATAAAAGAATGTACCATTTATTTTTTATAATAATTATTATATTTTTTATATTTTTATAAAATATTTGAACCAAATAATAATTAAAGTATTAATTAAAAAGTTAAAATTAATTAAAATTAATTAAAAATTTTGTTAATAAAACATATTTTTATAGCATTTATAAAATTAAGTTAAGTTTATAAACTAGAAATCCGGTCTGATACAATTCTTCAGCTTCTTATGAACAATTTAGTGAGAGTCCTGTTTTCCTAGGGTTAGTCTTGTTTTGCTGCAACTGAGAAGACGACTCCTTGGTTATATGACCTAACCAGATGTAACGACCTTTATTCTTTGGAGCAGTCTGGAAAAAAAAAACAGTTTATAATAACATCTCACCATATCGCTCCCACTTACTCCAGAAGGTGGACCGTCAAATACCTTCTTGTTCTTTAGTAAAAAATGTCGTAATCAAGCCAACACGTTTTATGTTCAAGCTTTAGTTGGAACCATTTGTGTTATCTTGGAAACAAATACATGATAGCCTCCCACAAGTCATCCATATAGATAACATATCAAATTCTTGAAATCACTTCTTTTACACATAATTATTGCTCGCATCTGAAAGTTTTATTTTCACGAAACATCGTATGTAAGATCACTGTGGTCCCATTGCAATTTCAGCTCATATATCAATGGCTGAAGAAACACATCAAGTCTCTTAGGATTTTCTGACCTGAGGACGAGCATGGAGAGGAACAAAAACTCCATTCGCTTGCACAAATCTGGTGGTAAGTTGTAAGGTGTCACAATTACTGGCCACAATGAATATTGTATGCCATGCTTTCCGAATAGGTTGAAACTATCAGTACATAGTCCAATGTAGACATTTCCTCTCTCATATGTAAATTTAGATATTTCTATTGGAAATGCTTTCATGCTTTTGTATTTGAAGGATATATAATCTCACCAAATATGGAGTGCTCAACATGTCATCTCATTGGTCTTGCTATGTGTTATGATATAGAATTTTCAATATTCCTGTCAACGGCAAATACCACATCTGTTTATATGGAATTGGAAATATTCTGCTTGTCTTCTGAAACCAAGGTTTCTCATAAAATTTACATTTCTTCCCGTTCTCATATTCTCTATAGTAAATCATGTAGTTATCGATGCATACATTTATCACCTTATATGGTAAACAAAGAACAACAACCAATTTTTGAACCTCATAGAATGAACTAGGTTCAAGATTATCCTCAGGTAGAAGATATTGCACAAAATCAACAGTCACAACAACACATTCTTCAGCTAAATTATAGTTCGTCTTTATCGTCATCAATCTACTTGCAGATGATAAAGGTTAACGAATATATATACATACTTCATACAACGACTTTTTAGATGCATCTATCATATCAAAAAAGTATCCTAGCTTCTAAATTGGGTTCTTCTCGTCTATCTCCAACCTCTACAGCTGAAGGTACATTTTCTCTATGTGCATCATTTACCATCTGAACAGTACCTACACCAAAATCTACATCCGTACTAGGTTAATCTAACCAATCAGCAGAAAAAGGTTTGTTAGTACTTCCTCTGATCGTTCTCCATGAACATACAAAACTTGTAATCAGGCATAAAACAATACAAATATTAATGCCTCCAAACTTTCATCTTCTTAACATTATTATTCCCACAACTAGAGCATGGACATATAAACTGACCGGTTGTTGCTTCCGGATGTCGTTGTGATAACATCATGTATTCTTAAATATCATTTTTGTATTCTTTCGTAAGTAAATTTTTATTTGGATCCATATGTGATTTATCCATCCAAGAACGATTGTAATTAGGAGAAGACATGTTTTTTTGCTTTGTTTTGAGTTGTGAATGAATGAGGAAGAGAGGGTATTTATAGAGAAATCTGACCAAAATCCTGACACATTCCCGTTGGATTTATTCTTTTGTTGGGGATATTCAACATTTCAATAATTACAATGGTTACAAAATACATCAAGAATCCATCAGGAATTCCCGAAAGATTCTTTGTGTTGTCGGTATTTTGTTAGGCATCAATAATTACAATGGTTATGTAACAAATAGTTTACTCGGGATTTTTTCGGGAAGTTCGCGACCAACTCTTAACATTGGAAATCTCTCAGAAACATTTGACAGAGTCTTGATGAATGGTGTTTTGATGTGTATTCCTTACAAATTTCCGACGGTTTACCTGATTTTGATTTACGATGGGTTTTTGTTGGGAGTTCGTTGGAAATTCCCGACAGACTTTTTTCCATCGGGAATTGCTTTCTTGTAGTGTTATTGATTTCGATTTTGATTGAGGAATGCAGCAATTTTGGTTGGAGTTCTCTGCTGGTGGTCGATGTATCTCGGTAGGCTTGGATGATGTGTCATCAATTGTATGTTGGTGGTACTTAAGAAACGGCTCACTTATCATCCGTACAATAAGGTCTTAATTTGGGTTAGGCCTTCCTTGTACATATTTCAAGAAATCTCAAATGGTAAGTTTCTTAAGTCTTTGTTTTAGATTAATAGTAAGCTTCTTATTACTAAAGAGATTAGGATTAATATGTTAGGATAAAATGTTAGATTATAGTACTTAAGGACTTAAGACTTTTCATCTTAATATATATAGTGAGCTCTTGGATTTTAAGGGCCACGATTAACATATTTTGCATAAACTCTTGAATCCTTATTTTAGGGCATTTTTAAGAAGTTGACAAGTTTAAGAAAACTAAGTTAACATGGATTATCAGAATTCAGTGTTACCTTCGCGTTATAGATACATCCGTTGGATCAGTTTGTATCAGATACTTTTACTATGATTAGATTCACGGTAACGATCTTGTGACTTCAATGCCACTGCAACCAGGAAAGCAACTAGCCGATGGCTGAACGCACCTCTATCAATTCTTGGAAGATTTCCAAGAAAATTTGGAAGATAACTTGCAACAGACAATGGCTAATGCAATCCAACATGGCATTCAAGCCACATTAATTGCACACGAAGCACCTCCACAACGCAACCACAACCATGTTTTTGGAAGACCATGATTACAACATCGACGTAGATAATCCATTCGGCGAAGACATCAACCACCACCAACATCAACAGGTTCATGTTCGCTGAAACAGAAATGATAACAATTCACGATAGACCTTGGGTATTAAACTCGATATTCCAAAATTCCATGGTGGATCACATCCCAAAGAACTCCTTGATTGGTTATTCATAGTAGATGAATTCATCGAATTCAAAGACACCCCAGAAAACTAGTGACTTTCCCTTGTTACAATGCGATTTCAAAGACATGCAGTTTCATGGTGAAATCAAGTGACACTTTCTCATTCTTGGCACGAAAAATAGAAGATCAACTCATGGCATAAGAGAAATAAACACATGTGCAAAACCTTCATCCCATACAACTTTGAGCGTCTATTGTTTTAAAAGTTTCACAACACTCGCTACGGATCCCGCTCCGTTGAGGAGTTTAATAATGAGTTCTATAAGATGCTTACACGGGATGGATGTTCATTACTCCAAGGATCAGCTAGTAACACGTTTTATTGGAGGTTTGTGGCCTCAACTATAGATATGTTGCATTAGTTTGACCCGGGTTTCGTCGCTGAGGCTTGCCAATGAGAATTGCTCATGGAGTAACAAGCACGCTTTAGCACAAATCAATGGTCGAGAAGAATGCAATAACCGTTAATGATGACAACAAATTGTCCTCCGGTCGTGATACCACACAAAGCGCACGAGTCAACTACCGCACAACGGACCTGATCGCTACAACTAGAGAGCCACGACCCTCCCATCCAAACATCTTGTGATGTTTCTCGTGTGGAGAAAGTGGTCATCTATAGACGGCATTTCCCACTAATGGTCATCATGGATTACTAGCAAGTGATAAAGATATCATTGGAGACCCTATTTATAATTCAGAAAATATTCAATTTAAAGACATCGACGAGGAACAAGTGAATGATGACACTGACACTCTACTTATGCTTCACTGTAACTTCTTTGTTACGAAAACAAGCGAAGCATGGTAAAAGAAAGTATTATTTAGGTCCACTTGCATAGTCAAAGGCCAGGTTTTTAGTTTTATTATAGAATCAAGCTGCTCATTGATGTAATACCCAAAGAAGCAGTACGAAAAATGTTCCTCTCGCGTTTGACACATCCTCATTCTTACCAAATCTTGTGGATGTAAACGAGAGTATATTTTAATGTCTCTCAACAGACATTACTATCTCACTCTATTGGTTTATTCTACAAAAAACTTTGTATTGATACATTGCCCATATGGACGTGGCTCATATCATACTAGTCCGCCGATGGCAATATGATAGGGAAGTGATTCATAACAACAAGCTGAATACAAATGATTTCAAGTTGTAAGTACAAAAAATTATGTTGCTTCCATCACCCGATGGAGATCACATACTCTCTAATGACAAACAACATAACACTACAAAGAAAAGTTTACTAATCATCTCCAAATCTCAGTTGAAGATGAACTTCGTTCATGTTTTACTATATATGTGCTAATTGCCACATATTCTGCACGGGCTCAAAATATGGTTGTACCACCATAGTTTGTCACTATTGTGCACGAGTTGTAGGATTTGTTTCCCGAAGAACTTCCAGCGGGGTTACCACCACATTGAGACATTCATCACCATATTGATCTTTTTCCTGACGCGTACTACCTAAGCGAGCTCACTACCAAATGAGCCCTAAAGACCATGAAGTACGGTGAAAATTCGAAGAATTGCTTCTCAAAGGTTATGTTTGGGAAGCCTATGTGATGTTCATGCACTCTTTATTCCAAAGAAAGATAAATCATGGCGTATGTGTGTGGATTGCAATAAATAAAATTACATTACTGTTTTTCATTTCCACGCTTTGATGATCTTTTGGATCAAATCGGTAAAGCATCTTTATTTACAAAACTAAGCTTTAAAAGTAGATATTATCATATTTGTATTTTTCCTGGAGATGAACGGAAGACGACATTCAAAACTCGAGAAGGCTTATTCGAATGGCTTGTAATGCCATTTGACCTTTCTAATGTTCCAAGCAAGTTTATGCGTCATGAACAAAGCACTGAATCCGTTTATTGGAAGGTTTGTAGTCTTATACTTCGATGACATTCTTATATTTATTACTTCCATGAATGAACATATTCTTTAACTTCGGGAAGTTTTGTTGTTTCTTCAACGAGAGAAGTTATATGATGAATCCTTGGTTACATCATTATATGTGGCACAACACAAAAGCGAATTCGGTGTTTCAGAGGTCCTTTTCCTTGGTTATGTGGTCTCTGTTGTAGGTATATGCGTAGATCCACAAAAAGTGATGGCAGTTTCCTCTTGGCCGAAACCTACTACAATCTCTGAAGTTCGGATCTTCCATGGGTTGGTATATTTCTACCAGCGTTTCGTCCATAATTTTAGAAATATCATGGCTCCTATTATGAATTTCATGAAGAATACAACGTTTGTATGGACTCCCGAGGCGACGCAAGAATTTAAGCTCATCAAACTTAAACTTACAACAACTCATATACTCGTACTTCCGGACTTCGATATCCCTTTTGAGATACACTTTGATGCAAGTAAATTGGGCATCGGGCAGCCTTAAGCCAACAAGTTCACCATATTGCCTACTACAACGAAAAATGGTTGGGCCTCGTGTTTGTTATAGCACATATGATATCAAGTTCTATGCAATTGTGCAAGCCATTAAACATTGGCGCCATTATTTGGCACACAAGGAGTTTTTATTATTCATTGGTCATGTTGTCTTAAAGTATTTGAGAACTCAAGATAAGATCTCCTCAGGGATTCTTCTTGGACATCATATCTCCAACAATTTAAATTTGGTATAAAGCATCAATCAGGGAAGCTCAAAAATTATTGTATGCTTTAAGTAGGAATTATTCGTTGATCCCAACATTTAGTGTTTCGGTTCTGGGTTTTTCGCTTCTATTTGGGTGGACTTGTCTCATGACATATGGTGTGAGTATCTCTTATCTATCAGTTTATATTCCACGATAAACGCTTGTGTATCTCCGCTTGTAGTTTACGCTTACAAATCGTAAAAGAACTACATGGTGAATGACATGTGGGGCGCGATAGAACCCTCAAGTTGCTGGTCGAGACATATTTTTGACCCACTCTGCATCGAGATGTTGTACGGTTTGTAGCACACTGCACGGTTTGCCAACAAGGCTAAAGGCCAAGCGTCTAATGCTTTTTTGTACTTTCCTTAGCCGGTCCTGACACAACCATGGAGTGATTTGAGCATGGATTTTCTACTTGGGCGTCCACGTACCCAATGAGGTCATGACTCCATCTTTGTGGTTGTTGATCGTGTTTCCAACATATGGCTCATTTTCCGTGTACGAATACAATGGATGCGGTTCAAGTAGCTGACTTGTTCTTTCAAGAAATTTATCCTTTGCATGGCCTTCCTTTGTCCATTGTCTCAGACCATGATTCTCGATTCATTAGCCACTTTTTGGCATTCCCTCTGGAAACTTCACAAGACCAATTTGAACATGAGCTTTGCATATAACCCGCAGTAGGACGGTCAAACTGAGGTGAAATTTGGTCTTTAGGGAATATGTTACACTGCTTAGTTAGGGAAAAATATTCGGTCATGGGACTCTGATAACCATGCTCATAAGCGAAATCTTGGTTTCAGTTCGTTTAAAGTAGTGTACACCTTTTTTCCAAGAAGTCCTATTATTCTGAATTAAGCCGATTATCATGGGCGAAGAGTGGAACTTGTGAATGAACTTTCACACATCCATGCTAGCGCTCATGATAATCTGATAATTTCGTTGGTGAAATACAAAGCTGCAGCATGCAAGAATCATCGAGAGGTCCATATTCAGGTCAGATTTCATGTATGGGAGTTTCTAACCAAGGAACGTTTTCCAAGTGGGCAATACAATAAGTTCAAGCCAAAGAAGATTGGTCTAGTGGAGTTTATAAAGAAAATTAATGTAAATGTGTATCATCTTGCTTTGCCTCCACACGTTCACACTACAAACGTTTTTAATGTGAAGCATTTTTTCAAGTTCGAACCTGATGACGATACTCTTCCCAGATTTTTAGACGAATCTCTCGTATGGGAGGGGGACTTGATGTAGCATACATTATTAATGTTTTGACATTTGGTTTTCTAGTTTCCTTTTCTATCATTAAATTTTTGTTTTAGTTAAACTTTAAGTTTCTTATTATTAAAGAGATTAGGATCAAGACTTTATGATAAAGTGTTAGATTATAATCTTTAAGTACTAAAAACCTTTCATCTTAATATATATATATATATATATATATATAGTGAGCTCTTCGATTGTAAGAGTCACTTTTGATTTGATATATAAAATTATTATGCACTTTTGCATAAACACTTAAATTATTATTTATGAGCGTTCTTTAAAAATTTAACAGGTTTAAGAAAGTTAAGTTAACGGGTATTTTCATATTTAACGTTATTTTTGTTCTATCAATATTTTTGCTCAGTCAAGTATGCACACACTAGAGTATAAACCAGTGGAGAGTTCAATCAATGTTCGAGAGGTGGATAAGTGGCCAACCTCTTTAAACAGAGAAACCTTAATATTTGAGTTATCTGATTAATGTTGACCCGAAAGTGTTTGGTTTCTAGATTCACGAGAGACATTTTGTTATTATTGCGTTTTGGCTAATGTTTTTTTGGAAAAAATTGTTTTTTTTTCTTGTTTTGGACGGATTATTCAGTCTGCTGTCAACTAGACCATTGAGTATCCGAGGTTCGATACATAATTAACATTTGGCAAAAGTGTAATTTGACAATATGTGCAGGGCATGTCTATAAACAAAAGTATATTCCAAGTTTCATGAAGCATTAAAGAATGGATAGTAGTCAAGAGTCGTGAAAAAATGAAAATGCATTGGTTTCTTTTCTACCTTACTCTCATATATTTGCTTCAAATATATTCTTCTCAATTGTAAGCTTTTGTTTAACATTGGTAAACACTTGTTACATGTTAATATATTGCACCAAGTTAAGTAAAAAGAAGTTTGTCAGCAGTGTTGATATGGAAGATTTTGGAGGTTAATAGATATGTGTAACCTATGCGTGATGCAGTACGGATCGCGTATTTTGTTCTTAATAAAACTTTATAAGATCGGTCAAAGAATATGTAATCGGTCATATATGTGTATCGTGCAAGTCTTGCTAAAATCCCACATTATCTGTTAATACATGACAAACGTTGAATATCATAGTCGACAAATGTATACATGTATGTGTATGAATTACAATTAAGGTAAGAAAATAAACGGGAGTTCTGCTTGACTGACAGAAAGAAATTATTAAGTTGACAACTTGACATATTTGGCGCTTTAGAGTAAAACAGTTCAAACTAAACATACTAGTTACAATTGGTTTAAAATGATGTTAATCGATTAATCGCATAAACTATTTGGATGTGCATGCTCAAGTGTTGAACAAAATTACTAACTCACGTAAAACAAACAAATACCATTGAAGGGAGCGATATTATTAGGTAAGCTGATTTTGTTTATAACAATATGTATCCGAAGTCATGTTTATTGCTTTATTTGCTGAAAAAAAACTTAAATACATGTCACACACACACACACACAACACTCGCGTCGTACTTACCTTCGAACCGGTATACCTTGTTCGTTCTTCCAAAAGTTTTCAGCATCGATCAAGGTTTTAATATCAACCAACCTCTCGAAATTGTCTTTGAAATATTTAACCCCATAGACTTTACCTTCCTCGTACGTGGAATTCACACTTGACCCTATGTCAAGATCACGGTAGTTAAAAAAAACTTCCCTCGGATTTTTCGATACGTACGGGCTCATGAATTCATACATCTCTCTCGCACGTGCCAAATGATTCTTCTCCACTTCATCTCCAGCTTCCGACCAGCTTACGAGATACTCTATCTTGTACAAATTGCCTGCTCTATGTGGGAAAGGTGTCCTCGAACTCGGGATCTCACCCATTCTTCCTCCATAAGGATTAAAAAACATTCTAACATTCTCAACCTCCACCAACTTCTTCAGTATTGAATCAATACCATTTCTCGAAATCGGACGTTTAACATAGTCCGATTTTCGTTTATGAAACGCCTTATTCGTCACAGTCCGGTTTAGTAGTATAGAAATCGGTGTACCGATTGGATAACCGGCCCAGAACACGACCGATTCGATCCATCTCATTTCGGTACAATCGGTTTTCTTGAGGTTTAACCCAGGGAAGTCCCGGTTCATCACGTTGAACGTCTTATCCGACCCTCCTAGATACATCCCAATGAAGGAAGCCAAAACCATCTTTTCACCAGGCTTTGTACCGTTGACTAAAGTCAACATAAGCCTCACGAACAAGTTTCGATCTGTACTGTGGGCGAAACTCTGCCACTTCATTATAAGATCCACAGCTCCTTCTCCGACGGTTCTTCCTACGTTAAAAACCGTAACTTTCTCCGGCACGGGAACAAGCCGGATCTTGTATCCTAGCACGACGCCAAAACTCGCAGCTCCACCTCCTCGTATCGCCCAGAAACGGTCTTCGCCCATTGAAACCCGGTCGGTGAATATGTTCCCGTTGGAGTCAACGATCCCGGAGCCAACAACGTTGTCTACCGACAAGCCATACTTTCTCATCATGGTTCCATATCCTCCTCCGCTAAAATGTCCACCAACGCCCAAAGTTGTACATAGCCCCGCGGGGAACCCAAGGACGTTGCTCTTCTCAGCAATACGGTAGTAAAGCTCTCCTGTAGTAACGCCGGCATCGACCCAAGCCGTCCCATCGGTGAGATTTACTTCCACGGTTCTGAAACTAAACATGTCGAGGACGAAGAACGGGACGGTTGACGTGTAAGAGAGGCCTTCGAAATCGTGGCCACCGCTTCGGATCCTAACTTGAAGAGAGAGTTCTCGGGCGCATCCTAGCGCCGCCTGGATGTGTGTCCACGTGGCGGCGGCGACAATGGCGAGCGGTTTTGGGGTTGTGGGTTTGTCGAAACGGAGGTTAGGTATGCGGTTGCGGAGTACGGTGGTGAAGGAGGAGTTTGATGGGATGTAGGCCACGGCAGAGTTGGGACTCGCTGGATCCGTCGGCTGTCGTTCAAGACATCTGAGGAAAGCCACTGGATCGGTCACGGGTTGTGAAGTGGCAATTGAGTTTAAGATCAGTAGCAGAGAAACAACGAGTATTCTTTTCATGTTTTTCTGTTTTGGAGTTTCGATTGTATTCTTCAAAGCTTGTGTGTGTATTTACATTCACACATATATAGATATTTTATTTCACGTTTTCTTTTCTTGACAGCTAAAGTTTATCTCATAGTCGACAAAATCATACTATTTGACTTTAGACTTTTACATATTGTAATGAATTTATGAGCACTCACGTACACGATAGCCGATAAGTAACATGTCATTATCTGAATATATGACTTTTTGAATATCTTGTTTGCATTATTCGTACGAAATGTTATAATGGTTTAAGAGTATTTAATATATATATGTGATTTGTGCGAGAAGCAAACATGCAGACATACAGTACAGATCAACGACTTTTGTAAATTAGGACTTTAGGACCCGTCAAAAAAAAACATCTTTGATAAGATCCGTGCATCGTGCAAGTCTTGTTTTATCTTATTCCGCATTATCCGTTAAGACAGAGAAGCTTTGAATTTCCTTTTCAATTAATGTATGCAGCTTGCAAACATGTGGATCTGTGATTATCTGAATGCAGAGAATTATTGGAAATAGATTGTATCCCTCGGAAAAGGCTCATCAAGTAAATGAATTCGGTCTGTTTGGTCAAGAGAAGGTCAAAAAATAAGCCGACTGAGAGATAAAATGAAAGAGTTCGGCTATATAAGAAGAGTATTGAAGACCGCGAAGAAGCATTCAAAAACATATGTTTTTATATGAGTTGTGCACTGAACAAACGAAAATATGTTAGAGGCAATATAAAAAGAAGTAAAAGGAGGTAAAAGTAGAAAACTTACAATGATTCTGGTGCGAGCCGTTTTTCAGTATTTGTTAGGGAAAGCTAATTCAGACACTTCTGGCAACCCACGTATGATCTGTCGGAATAAATCAGCAAGAGCGTCTAGGTCTTCACCGGTGAAGTATCCTTTGAATAACAAAATTCACCCTGTCAGAGAGCTCAACACGTGGCCTCTTGGATAAAGAAAGAACATATCCTTCAGCAAGCATCCGCTTAGCACTAGCCGAGATGATCCTTTCCGTGATAGGAATGTTTGATGCATTAACAGCTTCTTCTTATGAGAAGTAAGAGTGGAAGGCTCGTTAGATTCTTTGGCGGTTTTCTTTGCATTCTTCTCGGTAGATTTTTATGCATTGTCTTCAACAGAGTTATTGATATTCTCCTCGGCAGATTCCACACTCTTTTTTGCCGAGTTATCTTTTGATGTTTTCTTGGCAGATTGGTTTTCTTTTTATTCGTGTTCTTCGACTTAGAAGTCTCTGCAGTTGGAGCACATATCGTTGAGGCCTCCAATGCCATTCCCTCCAGAATTCGCATCGATTCAGAGAGTTAACATCCACCTCTTCCCCAAGTTGGTCAACATAGACGGGATCTTCTTCGGACTTTGACCATATTATTCTTTGGCCGAGATTTTTTCTTTCCACTATAGTTCAGACAAGGGATGTTGGAAGCCAGTTAGCTGCGTCAATTCACAATGTTTATCGGGGGTATAAGATACAAAAAAAAAGCAGAAATATAAGCAAACATTGCTACCTTTTGCTATACGGTTGAGGCTCCTTTGGATTCTTTCTCTCTCTGTTAGTCTTTGGCCAATTTTTGTGACTTAGAGCTGCAACCTTGGGCACGTCTTTTGATACGATCCTGGATAGGCTATTTTGTCCCTGGAACACTTGAAGGGGGCGTGAGTGAAAGGATCAAGAGATTGTAGATCTCTTGGATGGCAGATGGACTCACCTTCGAGTTATGTACTGCTCAAAAGTTGTTTATGCTACTCCTCAGTCTCATGGGCGTCCTTCTTGGTAGTCTAGGATGGAATCACATAAGGTTTAACTCTTCCTCAAAGTGATATAGAGCAAGTTCACTACTTGTGAAAAAAGAGACAATATCGTCTCAAGACTGATTTGCACCAAAAAGAAGTTTAATGATAAAAGAATCGTTGAAGATACATTGACGTGGTTCTCTTGTTTAAAAGCCTAAAAAAAACTAAGCCTAAACCAGTGTGGTTTAGGAAAACAAAAACCTAATCTTATTGCTAATTGGTTTAAGATAGCCAAACCGACTCCTAATGGGTTTATGAAGCCCAAAACCTATCCCAAATGGGTTTACATGAATAATAAAACCAAAGCACTTAAATTAGACAATATTTTTTTGTAGCTAAGCTTTTTGGGACAAAATAAACCAAGTTGATTTGTCCTTCCACTTTTTGAACTGATAAAGACCATTTTGACCAATTCCTTGTTGGGTTCTTTCCACTTCAGTTATGATATGACCATTGTGTTTCTCAGGCCCATTTGGATGATCAGAATTTTCTTGTTGCTCCATTTGCAGCTCTTGATCTTCATCTTCAATTTCAAGCTATTTCTTGGTCATTTCGGTTACGCTAGTCCATTTCTCGATTTTGCTTTCTTATCAACTCTATTTTATGTCCAGGCAATTTCCTGATAAAGGAGGTTGCTCACTGGTCTTTACGTTTTTCCAAAGTGAGTCCATGCTTAATTAAGGCCGCATCAAAACCCATAGCCTTTTCTCGGTCCATACTTAAAAAGCTCTCAAATAAGCCCATTAGGCTGTGCCATAATCCATTGCCTAGCTCCTTCCTGCATTGAATTCATGTCCTTGAGTATGAAGCTGATCAGGGTCGCATCATCCTCTCTTCCTACAAAAGGATTTGTTCTCAAATCCAAGCCATGTAGGATGATAGAACCATGATCACTCAAAACCAAAGTCCTTTCTGTTTTGACCATGAGTTAGTTTCTCCTTTTGCATACATACCGACTTTCAAGATTTGGCTTCTCCTTGACCACAACAAGTTCTACCTTTGCTCTTTCCATCTTGTCCTGGTCAGTTAAGTACCTGATCATGTGTTACCTCCTGCTCCTCCTCTATTTTCACAGAAGATGATAAGGGACACACTACCCTCTCTGCCTTCAAAATGATTTGACCACAAATCATGTTTTTCAATAGTGAATGAGCTTTAAAAGTTGAGCTTTAATGTAGCTGCGTTCTGGACCAGAATGTTGGTACTTCTACCAAAGACAAACAAAATTCTTCCTGATTCAAAAAAAAACTTGTTGCAACCCTTTGACAATCCACATTTACTCCACAAAGCTGAAATGAAGGCATAAATTAAATCTGGTCAGTAAACCACAAGTTAAAGTTTTAATACTTTCACCTTAATCAACCAAAGCAAGCACCAATTCAGAAGTTGTAGATGAATCTCCAAGCACTCCCTCTTCTTTCTTTGTTTGATCAGGCACGTGTCCACACAAAATTTGTGTTTCTCCTTCCTTTTAAGCTTCAACTGTGGGTAAAGGAGTCTCTAGTGGTGAGTATGGCGGTTCAGTCCCCTCCCATTGAAACCATGTATGTACTTAAAACTCATGGTTATTTTAAGTTCATCCCAAGTGTTGATTATTTCTTCTTCATACCAGCGTGCTTCTTCCTCTACCCTCCACCATGATTTAGCTTCACCTCTTAGTAGAATAATAGCAAAAGCTAGCCTTTCCCATGAAGGTACTTGATTCTGCAGAATAAAGTTGTCTATGCTTTTAGCCAATTATACAAAAGCTTTATGACATCTTCCTCCAACAAAAACTTCAGGTATGACCATGGTGACATTTTTGGTGTCAACCAAACTCCTATGGTTTGTTGAATTTATTGTTTTCGTAGTTTATTTTCCTCACTTCCCAATCAATCTCTGAATATCTTTTGGTTTTTCAAGAGAAAAAGTGTATGTTGATGGATGTGTTGGTGAAACCAGATTAAGATCTCTAACCCTAATATTAAAGAGACTCTAATACCACTTGATACGATCCTGGATAGGCTATCTTATCTCTGGAACATTTGAAGGGGATGTGGCTGAAAGGATCAAGAGATTGTAGGTCTCTTGGATGGCAGATGGGCTTCACCTTCAAGCTATAAACTGCCCATAGGTTGTTTATGATACTACTCAGAGGTTGTTTATGCTACTTCTCATACACAGGGGCGTCATACTTGGTAGTATATGATGGAATTACAGAAGGTTTAAATCTTCCTCAGCGTGATACAAAACAATTTCACAACTTGTCAACAAAGGAGACAATGTCATCTCAAGACTGGTTTGCACCAAAAAGAAGTTTATTGATCAAAGAATTATTGAAGATACATGGACGTGGTGATCTTGTTTAAAAACGTAAAACAGAAAACCTAAGCCTAAACTAATTTGGTTTAGGAAAATCAAAACCTAATCTTATTGCTAATTGGTTTAAGATAACCAGCTGACTCTTAATAGGTTTATAAAGCCGAAAACCTATCACAAATGGCTTTACATGAATAATAAAACCAAAACACTTAGATTAGACCATATTGGTAGTAGTAAGCTTCTTGGGAAAAACATAAACCAAGGTGGTTTGTCCTTCTATTTTTTTGGGGCCGATAAAGGCTTTTTTCGACCAACTTCTTTTTGGGATCTTTCCACTTCAGTTCTGATACGACCATTGTGCTTCTCAGGACCATTTGGTCGATGAGAATGATCTTGCTGCTCCATTTTCAGCTCTTTATCTTCTTCTTCCATTTCCAAGCCATTTCTCGATCATTTTAGTTAGACCAGTCCATTTCTCGATCTTTCTTGATTATTCACTCCATTCATGTCCATACATTTTTTTACAGGCCATTTTATGATCAAGGAGGTTTCTCACTGGTCTTCCATGCTTTTCAAAAGTGAGTCGATTCTTGATTAAGGTCGCATCACGGTCCATAGTCTTTTCTCGATCCAATACTTCATGAATCAGGCCAATAAGCCCATTAGATCATGCCATGATACATTTCCTAGATCCTTCATGAATTGAATTCATTTCTTTGAGTATGAAGCTGATCAGGCTCGCATCATCTTCTCAAAAGTTCTATGGATAATCGATGGTCTATAGAGCTTAACTGCAAAACACACATAGTGTTATGAGAAGAAATGTTATAAAAACATAAATAACAAGTATTACTTTTACTAATTCTAGGGTTCCATAACACTCAAGAGTTAGTTGGTGGTTCCTCAAAGAAAACTCAATTGTTCTTGAAGTAATGGTGTAGCCAATTACGAGTCTTCGAGGGATGGCCAGTCATGATACTAAGCATTGGTCTCATCTTGGTGTAAATATACTCGTTCTTCTTCACTTGATGATGATTCATTTCCTCAAAGACTCTCAAGTTCATCGATACGTCAATTTCAGTGGCCAAGACCATCAAAGCTATGGCAATCCTAATTGACATGTCATCAAATGAGACAGATCAATGTCCCTCCTAAAAGAATATGCCATAAGAAGCCGAGGAATTGAGAACCATATCCTGGCATCTTTTCAAAACCAGGACTCGCACACACAAGTGTATCCTACATGAGGAGTCCACGGTTGTTGATCGGGTCTTCAGATAATGAACGTCAGACCATGAGAAACGATTTCCTTTAACAACTCTGTCACGCTCGTAAAATTCGACCATCTATATTATTAAAACTGAAGTATCTTTTAGTACTGTTTGGAAACATGGATAACATTATGATTGAGAATTGTTTGGTAACAAGGATAGCAGTACAAAAAAAAGAAACTTCTTTTTACTTACAAATTTAACATTTGCATTTATAATAAATTAAGTACTTCCTTTTTGTATTCCTTTTTATTTATAGATTTTACCACTATATTTAAAATAAATTTAAATTAAATAATTAATATTCCAAATCTTATTTAACCAAATCGATATATATATATATATATATATATATATATATATATATATTGACCATTAAAAATTTTAGTATGTTATTTTCAAAATAAATTAACAAAAAACAACAAGTTAATATATGAATAATACAATTATATCAAATTGCATCAAGTTATATATTTTTAATATAATATTATGTACAAATAAAAAAAATTATCAACATCTATATTATAATATAATATATTCTACTCTATATGTAAATTAAAAAGTAAAAAACTATACGAAGGATTTTTTATTAAACCATCGATTTATAAGTTTACGTTGAACACAAATTAAATCAAATACCCGCGCATGAGCGCGGATCAAGTTCTAGTTTCTATTAAATGCCTAACCAATCTTGTTCTGCAACTATCTTAATAAAGAGAATATCCTCACAATATTCTCTCCCTCTCTTCTACTATTCGTTTTTTAATAATTTTGTAGTGAGCGATTGCTTTTAAAAAGAAAGGAAATTGCACTAAATAACAAAAAAAAAACTGGTAAATTCATAAACTAACCATAAGAAATACATGGTTATTATATACTATATATTACAAGAGTTGATTTACAAAAGTGTCCTTCTTGTATTATTTCCCACGCGCAGTCACTCCATACCCTACCCTACTTTTCTCTTCTACAAAAGGCAAGTGAAAAGGCACGAGACAAGTTTTCAGACGGAAAATGGGCAAAATTAGGGTTTAATCTAGGCAATAAAATCGTCTCGGTGTCAAAATCAAAGAAGGCAAAGAGGCAATCGGACCCTTGTGAGGGATTAGGTGTCCGACTTTTCGTTTTCTGGATTGGTCTTCAGCAACAGGCGAGGAAGATCCCACCACAGCAGTTGTCGGAGTGGAAGTCCGAGTGTAAGGATTGGAAGGAGAGTTAAGGTTAGAATCTTGAAATCCCAACGAAGAAGGTTTGTTAAGTTCTAACCGACAATCTTTTAAGTAAATTTGAGGTTATGTGGGCGGTGAAATGCCGTGATGTAGTAGTCATTAACCATGTGTTCCATAGGAGAAGCGGATTGTGGAAAACGTATTTGCATGTAGGGATAAGGTTTTTTGTTGCAACTCATGTTGGTTTGTGGTGAAGAACACCATGTTTTGTGATGAATCGATCTATGAGGTGTAGTTAAGTTTTTTGTTTTGTGTGGCTACCATCATCTAGGGAGGGAAAATTGTGTTGGTATGAATAATTTAGTGGAAGACATGTATTTCTGTGGAAACCTAAATGTCATGCGAAACTATGTTCTGGGTAACCATTTTTTCTATACTATGTGATTTGGTTGTAGAATAGTCGGGTGTACCTATTTTATCTCAGTGTGGGTGCAAATCTAAGGTTTCGGACTATTGTATTGAAGCAATGTAGTAACGGTTGTATTTTGGTGTGGATACAAACTAGTCTTTATAAGTTGTATAGTAAAGGTTAAATTTTTCTGGTGTAACCCGCCTATGTATAGGAAAAATGGCGTAGTTATTCTATATTGGTTAGAACACATGTAGTTCTCTAATAAACTAAAAATAACATGCGATATTTTCTTTCATGGTGAAAGCATTGTTGGTTTATACTCGTCTTATTAACTGGATTATATTTTTTATTTGTTTGTTTATGAATATTGTATTTTATACTATGTGACATGTAGATAGAATAGAATGGCATTGCTTTTCCCTTTGTATATTCGTATAAAGTATTTCAATTGCTTATCCTAGCTGACTGCTATTCTATAATAGACGCCCTTATCTTATTATATGAATGTTACAATATATGCGTATATCAGATGATGAAGTTGTGAATGTTTCTATATTTTTATTTGTTGATTTTATTCTATATTATATTACATGTTGATAGAATAGACTGCTTGTATGTCCCTGTGTTTATTTGTATAACGGATTGTTATTGACTTTCTGAAACGACTGCTATAGTATAATACAGTCCTGTGTCTTCCTATATGAATGTATAACTATATGCGTTATAGCATATGATGTTGTTGTATGTTAACAATTCATTCTATACTATGTGAAATTGTATAGAATAGAATGTGGATCAAAAACCCTTTTATGTTGACTATACTATACGGCTGCTAAAGTATAATACACTCCCATGTCTTACTATGTTGTTTGTCGGTATTTGATAGATGATGACTATGTGTTGTGTAAACATTTCATTATATACTATGTAACATGGTGATAGAATAGTCGGCTGTACCTTTATATTTATGTTATGTCTTATAGGTAGCAATGTGTGGGGAATCTAATTTTTGTGACTATTCTATTTAAGTTGTATAGTATAAATTGCATTTTATTTGAAACCAGAATTTGGGAAAGGAAAATCGGTTAGTTATTCAATGATATTGGTTTCTATGTTTTTATTTGTTTCTTTTATTCTATATTATGTAACATGTTGATAGAATAGACTGGCGTTGTATGTCCCTGTGTGTAGTCGTATAAAACATTTGTATTGACTATCCAAAACGACTGGTATAGTATAATACATTCATGTGTCTTCCTATATGAATGTAACTATACTTTATTCTATACTATGTGAACACTTTATTATATACTATGTGAAATGGTATAGATTAGAATGTGGTTTTATGTCCCTTGTTTATTTTATAAAGTATTTCAGTTGTCTATTCTATACGACTGCCATAGTAAAATACACTCCCATGTCTGCCTATTTGAATGTTACAATATTGGCATATGTCAGACTGACGTTGTTTGTTGGTATTTGATAGATCATTGGTAACTCACCCTGACCACATTCTCTTGTTGTGTAGGATGGAAGAGGTAGAAAGGTGCATCCTGGATGTGCAGCATATCTTGTTGATATAAGTGGGCAAAAATTATTACTACTAAAAGATTGGTATTACTAGTTTATGTTACAGTTAATAATAGTATAGTTTCCTCATTGGTGGGTGTGGTGTTTAGGTTTCACGCATTGGTCGCGGGCACATTTTAAAGGAGTTCGCTATAACATCATGGATTCAAATATTGTGGAGTCATGGAACGCCGTACTGAAAGAAGCAAGAGAATTCCCCCTCATCTCAATGTTTGAATACATTCGAACAACTGTTATGTCTTGGTTTGCTATACGGCGTGCGAAGGCAACACGTCATTTAGGGACTTTGACGCCAAAGGTAAGGAAGCTGGTCGAAGCAAACTTTGAGGCATCTACCTGCCTCTCTGTGCGCCCTATTAGCGAGATGGAGTTGCTTTATATGCTTTCTATTCTATAATTGATTAATAGAATAGTATACGGGACACGAAAGTTATGTTTTTTTACCTTATACTCCCCATGTGACAAAATGCGTTGCTTTCTCGGGCGGCCAGGTGGCCGCTTTACAGTTGGGGGTAACAGCTCACCAGTTATTGAGCCACCTATTTCCATTTCCCCTACAAATGGTACATGGTAAATACTTTCTTCAAATGCACGGCCCCAAGTCTCCGCATAATAGGCTGATGCTACCATAGAATCAATTGGGATGTTAGCTCTTCCAGCTGCTGCAACTGCATGTTAGCAAGGGATACGTAACTCCTCGAACTCTTTGCATGTGCATGTTCCGGATAGTAGGCTAACCATGTGACACGCCCCTTCAGTCTCTTGCACTTGAAACTCCATCTCGCTAATAGGGCGCACATAGAGGCAGGTAAATGCCTCAAAGTTTGCTTCGACCAGCTTCCTTACCTTTGGAGTCAAAGTCCTTGAATGACGTGCTGCCTTCGCACGCCATATAGCAAACCAAGACATAACAGTTGTTCGAATGTATTCAAAAATTGAGATGAGGGGGAATTCTCTTGCTTCTTTAAGTACGGCGTTCCATGACTCCGCAATATTTGAATCCATGATGTTATAGCAAACTCCTTTAAAATGTGCCCGCGACCAATGCGTGAAACCTAAACACCACACCCACCAATGAGGAAACTATACTATTATTAACTGTAACATAGACTAGTAATACCAATCTTTTAGTAGTAATAATTTTTGCCCACCTATATCAAAAAGATATGTTGCACATCCAGGATGCACCTTTTGAATTTCAATGAATTTCTTGTTGAAATCAGCAATGGTATAGGCTCGTGCAGCTGCCCCCATCATACCGGCAACTCTTTTAGATTTGAACCGCGCTCTTATTTTCCTCTAGAGATGGACTGTGCATGCAGCATGATGGGCTGTCGGGTAAACCTAGGCAGCAACACCTAAATGTTAGTACTATACTATATTTCTCAAATAGTATAGCATTTTAATATTGGTGCTAACCTTTCTCAGTCCAATGTAAATGCTTCCATGGCGGTTTGATATAAATACCAGCTCACCTGAATCAACCACAAATGTTGTCAGCTTCTGGAGAAACCATTCCCAGGATGCATCAGTTTTGCTATCCACTACCCCAAATGCAAGACGAATATTTGAAAATTTGCATCTTGGGCACATGCTGAAAGTAGGCACCTTCCATAGCGTCCTTTCAGACTTGTCCCATCAATAACAATCACTTTCTGCATGTACTCATACCCTTTAACAGAAGCCCCATACGTGATAAAAGAATACTTGAACATCAGACCTCCAACATCCAACTCTGTGTTCTCTATCATGCAAATGGTTCCGAGGTTGGTTGTTTGGAGAAGACCCATATAGGTTGGCAAGAGGGCATAGCTTCCCGCCATTGAACCAAGCAATTTTTCCATAGCAACTTCTCGCGCCCTCCACGCTTTCCAATATGAGATGTTCACATGGAATTCATCCAGTAACATTTTACGAATTGAATCTGGCGTTGGACCTTTCTTAATGTTCACGTAACGTGACTGCATCAGTTCCCTGATTACTTGTGTGGTCGCCAGCTTATGATAGTTTCTTCTTGCATCTACAGTTAACAATGTTTCAGAGTTGCTTGTCGTATTTGGAAATTACCTGACCCATCAAGCTTGACAGAATATACCCTACAAGGACATTCCTCTGCAACACAAACTAGGACCATAAACTTAGGCGTTGACCTTCTTGTTATGAAGTGAAATTTGCGGTTAATTGCATGGATAGCAATTTTAATTTTGCAATCAGACTTAGAATTGAATACGCGGCCCACAAATATTCCATCACCTTCGTATCGGACATCTTCTAAAGCATTATCAACACATTCCCATGTTACGCAAACCACATGGGTTAGACAAGACAAAGGATCCAAAGTCTTTTCTATTGTTAACTGTAAACTATTCTATATAACAAAAATAGTATAGTTTATACCTTCCATGCCACCACTATCGATTATAGGTGGTGCATCACGCCCAAACAGCGCAGGTTCGCCTGATTTGTCGTTCAACATCTCAAATAATGCATCTTGGAATCTACTCCATGTGTTGTATTGCTGAACTGGGAGTTCTTGCTGTAGTGGTTCCCCCTCCTCATCATCCGATGAGGCTCCTTGTTGTGCAATGCAAGCTTCTGCAACTGTGGGTGGGAACAACTGTCTCCGGACATTTCGGCTGCTCTCTTCTTCTTACATAGGTGGGCTTCTTCTCTGCGCCATCACTGGGCCCACATAATCATCATCATCGCTATCTATATACCCTCCTTCGTCAACTGCTATCCCTTTACCCCTATTGTTTGTCCCAACAGGTGGGGTACGAAGCCTTATTAGTGATGGTTCTCGAATTACTATTCCACCTCTGTAATATGGTATAGTATTCAAAACTTCTTAACGGTTGAGTGTATGCCCGTTTCTCGTAGGGGTGGGCATGTCAGGGGGAGTCAGACATGGAGAACTCGTGCCAATCATTGTCAGTATCTTCAGCTGAACTACCACTGTCTCTTATTTGCTTACCAACGCCTGTTTTACTCTGCTGGCGCTCTCCTCCCTCGTTCTTCCCGTCCATGCCTACGACATCAACAACTTGTGCTATGGTCACACACAAGTTGACTTCTTCAATTTTTCTCCGCATTTGAACGAACACTTCAACTTCATGGTCTTCACTTATTAATTGAGGGGTTGACCCATCACCATCGTCGATCTCAAGCCATTCAGGGTATTGGTAAGATAACTTCACAGCTGTGTTTATCGTCTCTATCCCCAACCCTTTCTTCACCATTTCCACCAACTCCTCATAGGGGAGTCCAGATTTTAGCAGGATCCACCTATTCTCTGTTTCAAACTTTTGGTCAAACATCCATCGGCCTTCTGTTTCGCGGACCCATTGCCCCGTTAGAAGACGTATGTTGTCCTGTGGAAACATCTGCACAATAAGTCAAAAACAAAGTTATTCCCATTCTTTACTACATTTACCCAATAGAGTAGTCGTAGTATCACTCCCACCTGATCTCTTCTTACATACTTATATAAGCAAACCAACTTATAAACCTCCCTTCATTTCCCTCAGCTTCGTAAATTAAGATAATTATTACAGTTAATTTTTTACCTGAACTTCTCTTCTATCCGTATTAACTGCACAGTTATCTGCATCTGCTGCCATTTTTCTTAAACTCTTCTATACTGAAGTTGGAGAATAGAATACAGATCGTTAATGTAAAGCACAGAGGGTTGTTTGTAGCCACACAAATTTTAAGCGGGAATCTAATTTCAATTAATTACTTCTGCCATTTTTAGGCTACTGATATGACTGTTATAGGAAGTAGCTGTAATTTTGTAGGTCATTAAGGGTCTCTTCTATTTACTTGTCACACACACGCGCCTGGAAAGGATAAAAGGGTCCACATCTCTCCTAACCAGTCACATATATCCCCTCAAATTTCTATATGGTTATTTTGTTAATTGCATATCCCATTATAGTTATACTACCAATTCACCCTAAAAAGAAATGATTCATCAAGCTATTTCTTGCCTCAACTCTTTAAATATGGAAATGATACTTTAAAAATAAGGGTAACTACCTAAACAATTCTCGAGGAACGTCTTATTGGAGCTGTAACTAGTGGCTAGTTCCCGTAACATTGGCTTTTACCAAGGCGCGGGGTGGTGTTCTTAGAAAAATATTATTAGTTATATACTATGATATTATCTAAATGATATGATAATATAAGGGGAATTTACCAAATATGACCCAAAGCTTGATTTGAACCCCAAAAGTATACCAAAGCTTGAATCAAATGCAAAAGTAACAAGAAAGGCTGGTGAAATTATAACTAACCCCTAATGACAAAACAAAAAAACATAATTCATTTTTAGGAATATAACCCCGTAAAATCTTCAAAGTTTTATAAGTCTTTTGAGGTTGTGTAAGTCTCGTATAGTAGATCTTAAAAATAATTTTATAAAAAATATTTTGATGTGGGAAAAATTAAAATCATGTAGTTATAAACATTTGTAAATTATATAAATTAAGATCTTTAAAATTGAATTGTAACATATATGTATTTAGTTTTGTGTATATTAAACACTTTTAAAAATGATTTTAGTAACATATGTTGTAGTATTGTAAGTATTCTTAGGGTTAGATTTTGGAATCTTAACTTTTGACTTATACTTGTTTAGTTTTGTGTATATCAAATATTTTTAAAGTTGATCTTAAGTTTTATGAAGTGTTTGTTTCTAGTTAGTTAGTTATTATGAGTTTAGGGTTTACTTAATTCTTGCAACAAATAATGCACTAGGAGAATAGTAAATTTAGGGTTTGAAGACTTACTTGAAAGTCTTATGAATCGAAAATATTTAACTTTATTAAAAAATTTGTCTCCTTATATAAAGAAAAAATTATACATTATCTTTCTTCCTCTCAAATGACTGCATCAAAAATGTAATGTTTCTCATTCTAAAACTCTCCAACCTCTCTCTAATCTCTTTGAACTTAAAAACACCAAACTTTATTTCAATTTCTCATTTTTATCTCATGTCTTTCTAACTGATTTATTTTGTTTTTGAAGGTTTTCATTACATGGTTCTCATCTTCCACTCTTTAAAGGTAAACCTGTAAATTAATTTTTTTTTCATTTGGTAACCTTTTGTTGCTTCAAGCTCTTACCTTTTGAAAACTCTTTTGTTGTTTTAATTTTTTACCTTATTTTTGAAGTTTTTCAATGTTGTGAAACCATTTGAATGATTTTAGATATGCATGGTTTTCAGATCTGAGACAAACTTGGAATACTTCTAGGGAAGTGTTCTTGGAAGTCTTCTAACATTTAATGTACTAAAAGACTTCCTAGAAGTCATCTAGCGGAGCCTTCTCCCATATCTCCTCTTTCATAACAGAACTGAGCGTTTTAGTAAGTCTTCATAGTGAAGTTTTGGTAAGTCTCTGGTTACCTAAAGCTTTTACCTTTTTCCCAAACTAAAACTCTCCAACCTCTCTTAAGTCTCTTAGAAATTGAAAACACCAAACTTTATATAAATTTATCATTTTTATCTCATGTCTTTCTCACTAATTCATCTTGTTTTGCAGGTAGGTCTATCTCATCTTCCACTCATTTCTCTGTTTTGAAGTCATTTCAACGTTTTTAGATTTGCAGGTTTTTCAGATCTGAGTTAGAGTTCTGAGAAGTCTTTTCGAAAGTCTTCTAGAATATTTCCTAAAAGTCTTCTGAAAGAGTTTTCTCTCATGTCAAGTGGAGTCAAAACTTGTTTTTGTGGAGGAATGATTTAGATAATTTTGTGTATGGTTTGTTTTGTGATTTTTAGGTGTAATTTTAATTGTAAATTATTTTGTAAATTTAAAGAGATATTAATGAAATTATTTTAGTATTCATGTTTACAATATTATCTTGCAAAAGTACTTGACATTTGAAATTATTGATACAACTTCAATAGCAAAACACAATAACACACAAAAATAGTCAAATTTACTACAACTAAGAGAGAAGATATCTCAAAAAACTTAGTGAAATGCAAAAAATATCAAACATTGCATACGTTCAAACATATAATAGTTTCACTAGAAGTCTTCTCGGAAGACTTCTAGAAGTTTTCTCGGAAGACTTTTAGAAGTTTTCTCGGAAGACTTCTAGGAAGTTTTCTCGGAAGACTTCTAGGAAGTTTTCTCGGAAGACTTCTAGGAAGTTTTCTCGGAAGACTTCTAGGAAGACTTAAATTAAAATGGGAATTTGTAAGCGAGAAATTGAAATATAAGCGGAAATTTAAGCGGAAAATAAAAATTTAAGCGATAAAATTTATAAGTGAAAAATGAAATTTCAAATTTCATGAAAGTTCAAAAGTATATCTTATGATCTAAGAAGATACATTAAACAATATTACTTGATATTCTTGAAGTTACATCACACTTTCGAAAGTTAAAAAACATATCTTAAAGTTACTTAACAAGTTTACAAAAACTAACGTAGAAGACTTCCATGGAAGTCTTCTCGGATTAGCTAGAAACATTAATAAACATGAAAGTTGGTAGCTTCACAATTAATACCAATTAAGTTATGAATTTCATTCAGGAATCCCAAGATAAGCTAATATACATGAATTAACAGGAAAATATTAAAAATATTTATATTTTAGAGAAAATGTAAATTTATTAAACTTTGACGTAGAAGACTCCTACGGAAGTCGTCTAGAAGACTTCCACGGAAGTCGTCCAGAAGACTTCCACGTAAGTCGTCCATAAGACTTTCATGGAAGTCTTCCAGAAGACTTCCACGGAAGTCGTCCAGAAAACTTCTACGAAGTCTTCTATTTTTGCAATTTAAAGATTACAAAGGAAGATTTCTAGAGAAGTATACTCTACAGAAGAATTCTTTGGAAGTCTTCTTTTATAAATATTGGCTTACTTTTGTTTTTGAAAAAAATCAAAAATACCAGAGAAGACTTCCCGGTAAGTTTTCTAGGATAAAGATGTTAGATTTACAATTGTCTGAATTGTGTCAGAAAATTGAATTTTTGTAAAAGACTTATATGGAAGTCTTCCACCTGAAAATAAAACTTAAATATTACATTTAACTACACGATTTCCAAGAAAGTCGTCTCAGTTTACTTTTGTAATTGAAATGAAATGAGTTACATTTGATTATGTTAAAGTTATGATTTTAACTCAAAAATATTACCAATCATACATTAAATTTACTTTTTTATCTTAAGTTTTATTTAATATGTGTTGTAATAATTGTGTTAAAACTTTGACTTAGACCTTTTTATAAAATTTTTAACTCAAATTTAAACCAACATCAACCAAAAACGAATGTTTTAATTGATTTTCCTGTCTAAAAATAAAAATAACAATTGTGAGTTTCAAAAACTTCCGTGTGCAAAGTTACGTAGATTTTGTTTTTTCTTCGTAAATTTAAATCTTATTTATTGTTTCGATTCCACAATTATAGCAATATCTAAGTATTTTTTTTTGCAACTATTAACCTGCTTAATTTTTGCTAGCCAAAGATTGTATATTCCTATTTTTGAATTATTCAAACTTTTAACTAATTATTATACAATAAACGAAGATTTCTATATCCATACATACAAAGGAATGACAGTATGCAGATTAATGTTTATATTCTTAATAATGTAATATATCAAATTAACCCTATGAACTACTCCTAGTAAGAGAGGTCAAATTGCAGTACTTAGGAATCGAATCCACAGAGAACGAAGACACACAATAAATTTATTATAGTTCTAATGGTTAAGCTAGACAAACTATAAACCGAGGTTTTAATATAAGTCTATCAAGATTAGGAAAATATCTAAATTATCAAGTGTATGCAAATATGGAAAGCATCAGATCTAGGATTTCTGGCAAGTGAATTATAATAGATAGGATGCATGAAATTACTAATATGCGAGAACAATAATATTAACTAGTCTGACCCCCCTCTTGTCCTAACTCTCGTATGTGGACAGAGAAGTGTACCGTCGATTGACAGCTACGGCCTAGTTTCGATCGACGTTGATCGGACATGAAATTTGTCCACTATGTTAATTAAACCAGCTCTAGCATGTATCTAACAACTTAGCTCAATGGAAGCAATTCTTGTACAAAACATACTCTCGTAGTTGTCCATGTCCTAAGCTCAGATTTCTAGTTAGCTATTTTAGAACGCAAGCATTAAATACAATTTCAAAGATTGATATTACTTCATCCTATCAATCCTATTTTGGGCTAATTCATAAGTACCAGTAGTAACTCTAAATCTAACAAGTGAATTAGTCAGACATGATCGAAGAAAACATGATGAGTTGAATATTATAATGCATAAAATAAATAATGGGCTTCCAATACAAATCTCTGAAGGAGTTCAGACGTTTGTGACCGGTCCGACGTAATTTTCATCAGTTATTTTGAGAGCCGGAAACTGAATATGTCAATTCTTATCATTTTGTAATTCTAAAAGCAATTATAATATATTTTATTAGAATTTCATAATACTTAAAATGAACCGTTTACATTAATCATGCGAGCCATTACAAGAAAAACACCGCATATAAAAGCAAAACGACATTTATGTTAAATTCTACCAGAGTAAATTCTCCAACAAATAGACCGCACATACAAGCAAAGACAACAATCGTACATAAAATTAAAAGCAAACGAGTCATCTTTCTTCAAAGAAAAAATCATGAGAAAATTATTTTAAAGTATTTGAGAGAAGATTAAATGTTTTGATGAAGTGAAAGAGTGAAAGATAAGTGTATTTCTAAATGAAAAATACTGTTCATAATTGTTTGAAAAGGTAAAAAAAATGAAATTTTGTCTTTGTGACTGTTGGCTTTAAATCGTTTGAAACCAAAAATCAGTATGAAAATATCGTAATAAGCAGTCAATCATATTCATTAAATTTCATAATATTTTTGTATAGGTGACCTAATATTTATATAATATTCATAATATATTAACATCTAATTATCAATGTTATTATGGTGATAAATAATTTTCGTTAAAAATTAAACAAATTATACGGCGGCACAGCCAAGCCAATAACAATAATATATTTAGCAATCAATGTTTATTAACGAGGCGACATACTGCCCGCATTAATATAGGTAAATAGTAGTAAATTAAAGCAGACACTATAAAATAATAAATAGTAATATAGATGGTATAATTATAGCAGGGTAAATATGATACATATCAATTATACCGAATCACAGAGTGATCGTGCTGAAAACGTGTTTATAAAAAGACTTATAATTTTATTAGATTAGAAAATTTTAAATAAGGGTGAAATTTTATACCGGTAGAAAGAAGGTAGTATTGATATAAGATAAATTACTATATAGAGAACTATTATAACGATAGAAAAGAGAAAGTAATGTGAAAGTTTACAATTGATCGAAACGGTCGTATATATAGAAGTAAAATGTTAAATTATTGTGCACGTATAGCGACTTAAACTCCATATGATAAATGTTTACACAAAAATGTCAAACTTCGGTGCATGCATTGTTGACATACATTTCATCACGGTTATAACAGAAACAAACATAGGATATGAGATTGCAAACATGATCTGGAATGAACATTTATAACCATTTTGCTATTAATGAATTTTTAAGTTAAAGTTCATGCTATTTATTTATTTAAATTTACTTTATTATTGATATTAGAATAAATAGTATTATTAATGATTAAAATTTTTGAAAGATATTATACTGAAAATTATTTTTTTCAAAATTTTATACTTATTTAAATAAAGTTATATTCATTTTATTTATTTTTAGAATAGCTTAATAATTTATTTGTTTTTTAATAAATATTTTAATATTTATATGTTTATTTATTTAATTATTTTATTTTTATTATTATTTTATTAGTAAAAAGCTATTCTAATCTAAACAGGTTACTGACCCAAGAAAAGAACCACTTTGGAGGAACTGAGTCAGTTAAGGAACTGAGTCAGTTATTTTATTAAGAGGAAATAGTTTTACATATACATCAAAAAAATTATCAGTTAACGGTAACTCTTATTTTTACTTCAAACTTATCACATAAAGTTACAGTTTATACCATATAAATTTTATTGAAATTATACCATATAAACTTATCACATAATGTAAATCATTAATACTACATGTCACCACACAAGAGCAGTTTCACTAATCAACTATTGAAATATGGTTTAACAGGAATACTATTTTCGTTTCTGAAGAAGTTGCCACGATCAACTCTAGACTTGATCTCCACCAACCTCTCGAAATTCCCTGCGAAATAGTTCTCCCCGTAACGTTTACCTTCAACATAACTCCTGATTTTGTGAGAATTGATTCCCAATTCAACATCCCGATAATTAAAAAACGACTGTCTCGGATTCTTGGAAACGAAAGGAGTCATGAACCGGTACAACTTCCTCGTCAGTTCCATATACCGGTTCGTTAATCTATCATCTCTCCAGTCAGTAACGTACTGAATCTTACAGAGGTTGCCTGCTCTGTACGGGAAAGGAGTCGCCGTCGACGATATCTTCGCCATCATGCCTCCGTATGGATTGAAAGCTATAGCTGTAGGAGTCTCAAGCTCGATCATCTTCCTCCAAATCGATTCTAAACCGGTTCTTGAAACCGGTTCAAGAACGTAATCCGATTTCCTCTTGATATACATCACACTTTCATTCCTCTCGAGCAGAACTTTCTCCGACGTACCCACTTGGATATCCGTCCAGAAAAGAACCGAAGGATCCAGCTCGTCTCTATACATTCGGACCGGACCAGACCCAGTTCTGGTAATCTCCGGTTTAGTATCGACAGAAGCGTGGATGCGTCTCCAAGGAAGAGAGCTAAGAATGTTGCCCTGACAGTCTTTTGAGAAGAAACGGTGCCGTTTACTACGTCCATGGTTGTTCTTATGAAGATCTCGTCGGGAAGCTCCGGCGCTACTTGTTGCCACCGGTGAACGATGTCCGTCGCGTTCTGCTCCAACGTCCGGGTGACTCTGAAAACGGTGACGGTTTCAGGGACTTCGACGAGGTTTATTTTGTAGGCCAAAACGACGCCGAAGCTTCCTCCTCCTCCTTCGTTGATAGCCCAGAAGAGATCCTCTCCCATTAACTTTCTATCCAATATTTTTCCTAAATATAAAATGAAAAAGAGAAAATTTCATAAAAATATTTCAACTAAATTTTATTAAGCTTTTAATACCTAAACTTTTTCGCTATCTAGTTTAATACCTCTATTAATTATTTTGCTCATTTTAATATACCAATTTTTAAAAGTCTACCCATTTTAGTACCCAAATTGTATTTATTTTAATTAAAAATACTACTAAGTTTCAAACAAAATTTAAAAAATTTCCAAAATCTAAGAGAAAATATGTAAATTTTCTAAAAAAATTTTAATCTTTAGGAAAGAAGGTAATAAATTATCGGAAGTTTTTTTAATTTTTTAAAAATTAATTTTGAATGTAAAAAAATGAATTTGTTTTCTATTTATGAAAAAAAACTAAATTCAATATTTTAAAATTTAAAATTTTATTACGAAATTTAAGATTATACAAAATTTAGTTACTTTTATTTTTCAAACAAGCAATAAAATTAGAATTTTTTAGAGTCTTTTTGTAAATTTTAGAGATTTTTTAAGTTTCATTTGAAATTTATTAGTATTTTAACTAAAATAAATAAATTTTGGGTAGCAAAATGAGTATAGTTTAAAAATTTGTATATTAATATGAACAAAATAATTAGTTGAGGTATTAAACTAGGTAGCGAAAAAATTTGAATATTAAAAAAACTTAATAAAATTTAATTGGGATGTTTTTATGGAATTTTCCCAATGAAAGATGTAATGAACAAATATTAAGAAGTTGCAACTATGTTGTAGGACCAAACTATAACTGTGTCCGAATAAATTTGGTGATTTTAAGACGGACATTGAGGGTGCGTGGTACTATATAAATTTAGTAAGGCATAATCATATACTACCTATATTTTCAGGCTATAAACCATTAGAAGTGTCCATATAAGATTTAAAATCACCAATTATATCATGACTAATAATATTTAATTTAATAGTTCTAAAAATGTGAATATTAGTAAAAATCGTTTATTTCAAAATAAAAAATAAATTAATATAACTAAAATATACTAAAATAGAAAATCACTAAAAGTAATTAAATTAATATCAATACTTAAATATTCAAAAAAAATTAACATTAACTTAAATAACGAAAAAAGAGAAAATTTAATTTAAAGAATAAAATTTTTTATAGTAACCACTGTTATATGAACTAAAATCACATATGGTTTTAAAAGTTGAAGCTACAAAATATTGAAAAATGTTCATATATAATTTAAGATATTAATAAAATATTCACCATCTTAAAAAAATTAATTAAGATTTTCAAATACAATTATTTCTAAAAAACAGTATCAAATCAAGCAAATAAAAAAAGAAAATAAAATAAAAATAACTTGACATAATATATCAATATCCAAAAACAATATAAAAGGTAGAAAATTGATATCAATACTTCAATATTAATACAATGTATAAAATCATCATCTTGATATAAATCACTAAATTAACTAAACTCATATCAATACTTCAATATTTTGAAAATTAACATTAAAATTTAATAAAAGCACAAAATATTAGGATATGTAATTCTATAATAATTTAAACACATATGACTCTAAAAGGATGAGACTATATAATATTTAAATTCAACACAATTTATAAAATCACCATCTTAATCTATTAAAAAAAGATTAGGATTGTCCAAAATAAATAATTATTTCAAAATAAAATGAAATTAATATCAAATAATGTAAATAAACAAAAGAAAAGCATTAAAACTTGATATATATACCATTATTTTAATAAAGTATAAGATATACTAACAAAAGTAAAAAAAATTTTAATATTAACTTTAAAATTTATACTAATCACTGAAAAATTAAACTTCAAAGATTTAAAAGCAAATCTATGCTAAAAGTTTCTTTTACGATAAAAGTCATATGTTATTGAGGATGTTCATATTAAAAATTAAAATACCAAAAAATATGTCAAATCAGTATTATATTTATTATTTTATAAATATCAAAATATAAATATTTTTTTAATTTAAAAATTAAGAAAATAACATTTAATAGGAATTAATTGCTACATATCCTAACTCTTTGATAATTTAATGTAAAAAGATCAACAGTTATGTTCTGAATATGTCAAAGCACACTAATATCATACATATCAAATAAAATGGATAACTGATATCAAAACTGCTAACCCAAATTTTTTTTAAAAAAAATTCACATGAAATTTATCATATAAAAATTTATTATTTCTAAAGTATTGATATATAGTTAAACAATCATCTAAACTGATAATATATCGCAATTTTTTTCTAAAACCAATTAAAATAATTTCTTGATTCAATTAGTTTCTTTCTAAAACGACTTTATTCTTTCGCTTACTGAATTTCTAAAAATTTTATCAAAGAGCTAGAGAAATCCATCTGCTTAAGATACATATTGTTAAAATTAACTTCTTTATGAATTTAATCTGTTTTTATCAATCAAATGAGATTACATTTTTTAATAATCAACAAATAAATTTTTAATTAGCATTTTATATCAAGTTTGGAGGAAAATTTAAAAGGTAATAGAGTCATAACCCTTATAGAAGCTAATCGATAGACTATTATGAAGCATACTTAAAGATAGGTGTAGTCTACAAATCTTTTTACAAAAATATATATACATATATGGTCATTAAAAAGAAATAAAACTACATGATGAATTCTCATAAATATTTAATCCAGTTCACATATCAAAATTATTGGTTCCGTGTTTATGTTAAATTTAGTTAAAATTTTCAATAACATTCCTAAGGAATCAATAATAAATTATAGCATGGACGATAACATAAGACTGTGATAAGAAGATTAGTTAATATGCATTAATCAACATGATAATACAAAAATAAAAATAATGAAAAAATCTTTTTAAACGGACCGGCAACCAAACCAGAGAATCTTTTGGGGGTATTGTGTAATATGGTCCATTCGGGTTCAATGGGGTTTAATAAATTTAACAAGAATGACATTATAATTAATCTTATACCTATGAATATCATATTTGGTGTATATGTATATAAATTCAGTAGAAAATATGAACCTGATTATATTATAATTTTAAGATTTAGAAAGTGGGACACTTGAATTATCTTGAGAAATTGCTAAAAATAGCATAAGTTAAGTACCATTTTGCAAAAATACACACTATCAAAAATATATTAATATTTGGGTTTATATTTTAGTGATTATTGTTTTGAATTTAGTGTTGAATGGGTGGAGTTGAATTTCTAACTTTTATATAAATATTAGAAAAAATAATTTATTTTATTTTCATCATAATTCAAAGGTATTTTTGAATATTATCATTCATTAAAGGTAAATTTGCAAAATAGTATCAAACTTATGCTAGCGTAATGCAATACAAAAAAAACTGAAAATTCAAAGAATACATGAAACCATAAGACAAATTATTTCCACTAGCAATCAATTAGAATATAAAATAAAGTGAAAAAGAATCAGTAAGTTGTACTGTAGATTTGGATTCAACTCATCTATAGATGTAACTTGTAGAAATTTTGTAAAATCTTGAAAATTTATAATGTTGAAATTTTAATAGTCTCTGAAATCTTTTTTGGGAGACCATAAATCAAAAAGGTATTACCTACTGTTAGACACAGAAAATTAGTTTATGAAATAAAATTAATTGTCTAAATAAAATTAAAAATTTTACATTTAATAATCACTTCGGTTCAAAATTGGTTCAATGGTTCACCGGTTTCTAGATTTTTGCCAGTTTAATGCAGTTTTTCTCTGGTTTGATTTCCCTTGGGGTTTACCATCAACTCAGCCCTGCTAATTCTCTGGTTCATGGTTGAAACCAATTCGACCATCGGTCCAGTATTAAAAGTACTAATTGAGAGCTTACAAACTTTTAACAGTTAGAGAAATAAATATCAAGATTTCAATGAAAATACTATGTAAAATATCTATTAATGTTTTAATTAGATAATACCAACTATGAAAGAAATTTTCAAATTATGTATCAGGTTTTAAAAGGCGTTACAAATCTTCATGTAAAACTACAAAAAAAAAGCAAATTTCATTTATCTCACCACAAACTAATATTTAATATACTTTCAGAAAGTAAAACCATATCTATTTAAATGCATCATACATTCATACAAAATTCATTACTATATACTATAGTTAATTAGCTCAAATAGAAATAAATCTAATACTTTAGATTATCTATGTTTTATCACAATATCCAAAAATTTACTTAAAATTAGTTATAATAGTTATAAAATATTATTTGTATTCATAAAAATAATTATTTTTATTATAATTTATATTTAAATTTATACTATCAAATATATACACTTTAAGAAATAGCTAAAAAAAATTCAAGTACATATCTGCACATACTAAATATATAACAACCATACATTCATTGTAAAACTTTTCTAAGTAAAGAATCTAATTTAAATACTATGCATATAGATTAATCATTTAAGTCATTCAAACAAGAAATTAAGTAAAACTTATAATAAAAATATTTCGATGATATAGTATTAGTTTATATGTATTGAGAAATTCATCTAATAATTTTACAGTGAAAAATTAAATAATATAATTATTTTAAAAATAATTATATAGATAGATAGATAGATAGACAGATAGATAGATAGATACATATTAAATAGTAAACAAACTAAATGCCACATTTTTATAAACAAAAAGAAGTAAAAAGGCATGTTTTAGACAGAGAGAGAAAGAGAGAGAGGTTCTATATCTTTGTTCTTAAAATTATAATAAATTGTCTCTTTATTAGGTCCCAAAGACGAATATTTATTCTAGATTAACTTTGGGTAAACAAATACTTGTGTCTATCTTCTATCTTTTTCTATGTTCTTTTTATGATCTACATAATTGTCGGCGAGTTCTGTGTCACGAGTTTGTGTGTTTGATTATGGTTCTAGGTCAAACAGTTTGCCATTGCATTTTTCCAACAATAAATTAGAGAGCTATATTTACCAAAAAAAATTAGTGAGCTAGAGAGATATTTGATTATACCATTGACGTCGACCATTCTTGCATCGATAGTATTATCGACAGTGAGACCATACTTCCTTATCATGTTACCGTACCCTCCGCCGCTAATATGGCCGCCAACACCAACCGTCGGACAAACCCCCGCGGGAAAAGCTAGTGTTTTGCTCTTTTCCCATATATAGTAATAAACCTCTCCTAGAATGGCACCACTTTGGACCCACGCGGTTTTACTCGCTAGGTCAACATCAACTGACCGGAGATTAAACATGTCGAGGACAAAGAATGGATAGCTCGAATAGGAAACGTAGGACAAGCCGTCGTAGTCGTGGCCGCCACTTCTGATTTTCATCTGAAGATTGTGGCGTTTGCCACAGGTAACCGCGGCTTGAATGTGGGACTCGTGTGTTGCGGCGATTATGAGGAAGGGTTTTGGAGTTGTGGAGGTGTTTAAGCGGAGGTTATGGATGTTGGCTTCTAGTACAGAGGAGTAGGAGCGGTTTCCGGCGTATAACAAGGCGGGGGAAATGGGATGTTTGGGGTCGGAGTTTGTGGTTAGGCATTGTGTGAAAGTCTCGGAATATGCCAGTGATGAGTTTGATTCCCATATGATGACAACAAAGAAGATAACAATAATCAATGTTGTTCTTGAGTGTTTCATCTTAGATATTGAACGATGTTGTAAAAATAAAACAAATTATTGTTGTGTGTTTATGGATGTCCGGTATTTATAATGATAGAGATCATGCATAAGCTCAAAATATTTGATTAAAAAAAAAGTCAAAACGTGAGTGCTGAAGAGGTATTCAGTCAACAAATAAGTATTGAGAGAAGGCTGGAGATTTCGATTAGATGAATTGTGAGTAGAATTACTGCCCGAGCAGATAAATGAATACACAGAAAAAGAAAAGGTCGTCGACTCCTTTTTTTGACATGTCTCTCTCATTTATATGAACCATGTTTTTCAGAGACCTATTATTTTAGGGGTTCTATTCAAAAATCATTATATCAGTTGTATACTATTCAATTCAGTTTTCAATTATACATTAACTATTGGAAACTTTAAAATAAAAATAATTGAACCTGTTGAGATTTAGATGATAAAACAACCAGAAATCTGTTAAAAGTAATTACAAATTTTACCTGAGAATCAAGAACTTTTTCTCTGATTTTATGAACACAATTGTTTCTTATCAGAAGAAGATCAGAAGGCAGCAAGTTTAGTGAGAACAAAAAGAGAATGTTTCTTAATTATTTTGATTTTATTCTAATATTTATTGGCATTTAAATCATAACTACGTATGACCCACACCCACCCAATATTCCATTTTCACTTCTTTTCGTGTTTTTTTACAGCATATTGGAATATACTTTGACCAAAACAAAGATATTGGAATATACAATATGTAGATATAGGAAACAAATTGGAAATGGGCCCCATAGAGTAACGACCCATTAGAATGTTTTAAAAGGTTACTAATTTTGACCCGGGTAACCGCGGTGGATGTTTGATTTTATTTATATATTTACAGATATTTATTTTACTTTATTAATAGTATTCATTTTTAGCTTAATCATATATTTATATTTTTATATAAATATTTCAAATACAATAATTTTATAGTTTACATGTCATAATTAATCACTTGTTTCAAATCGTCACATTTATTTATCGCTTTTTATTATATTTTTTTATTGAATTTGCATTTAAATATTAAACAAATTAATATATGAATGAAACAATATATTTAAAAAATAATTTATGTTTTCTTACCCGCTTCAAAGTTCTAGATTACGTTTTAGGATTTTTTGACGTTTAGTAATTTTAGATAAAATATTCCTATATATATATATAAGAATTTCCGATATGTTAATTTTTATTCATATCTAATATAGTATAGTGTGTTAAACTATTTTGTTAATATATTATATTCTTTTAACATAAATATTTATATTTTTAAAATAAAATATATTAATATATTGGCAATTTTTGAAATAGTCATTTTTAAGTTTTTGTCCCCGAAAGAGCTCTTAAAAAAAAAGAAAATTAATGCCCAAAATAGCCATTTTTATTTGGGGGATTTGCTAAAAACAACCTAAAATTTCAATTTAAACCTATAAGTGTACCCCAATTTCAATCAAATGCAAAACCAACTTACAAGGGTGATAAAAGTATCATTTAACCCTTATGACCAAACAAAAAAACAGAAGTGTATTTTACGTTTTTATCCTTTGTTAGTCTACACGTAACAGAAAGAAGTCCACGTATATGTAGACCTTGTACGAAGTCTATTCACTTGGTAGACTTGTTATGTATTCTATACCATAATTTTATCTAATAATTTAATTTTAAAAAATGTATAAAAATAATTGTTGTAATATTTTTAACTAATCATTAATATAATGGATAATATGAAGTAAAAAAAATAAAATTTTATATAACTAAACATTTTTAAGGAACATTTAGGGTTTGAGATTTTTGGTTAAGGGGTTCGTAGACATATTATAAAGTCTACATATATGTAGATCTTTTTTTCAGTCTACACACAATTTAACCTAACCGGATTTAACCAATATAATTTGATGATCAAATAAAACATTTACGGTTTGAGATTTATGGTTAAGGGGTTCGTAGACTTATTATAAAGTCTACATATATGCTGACCATATGTAGACCTTTTTTCAGTCTACACACAATTTAACCTAACCGAATTTAACCAATATAATTTGATGATCAAATAAAACATTTACGGTTTGATATTTGTAGTTAAGGGGTTCGTAGACATATTATAAAGTCTACATATATGTAGACCTTTTTTTCAGTCTACACACAATTTAACCTAGTATATAAATACGATTTCTCAAGCTTTTCAGGTAAAAAAAAACTAAACTTCACCGTATCTCTCTCTAGGCGATTTCCGGGGAGATTTCCGGCGAACTCGATCCACGCAGTTTCCCATCCGCTTCGTCTCTGTCTCCTCCATCACTCTGGTAAGTTAAATGTCTCTGTTTTACCTCTCTGTTGATAAAAAGTGACCACCTTTACCTTTTTCTCTTTTTAGATTTGAGCCGGCGACTTCTAAGGAACGGTGCTTCTCGTCCAAATCTCTGCTTCCGGTCAGTATCATGGCTTCTACTTCATCTCTCTGTCCTAGCCAGCAAGGGACTGTGCTTCATCTTTCCAACGTATGTCTCTCTGTCATCTCTATCTCTCGTTTAACTAATAACCTAACAAGCTCATCCTTGTTTACTAACATTTTAGTTTCTTTTGATTCAGATCTGAGTCAGTCAGTCTTAGATCCATTTCTCTAACGAGCATTGCATCCTCTCTAATCCATTTCTCTGCTTTCGGTGAGTTTACTTCATTTTGAAGTGTAGTATGAAGTTTCGAATTTGTAGACTGAAATTTAGAATTTCTAGACTGAAATTTTGAATTTGTAGACTGATATTTTGAATTTGTAGACTACAATTTTGAATTTGTAGACTGATATTTTGAATTTGTAGACTGATATTTTGAATTTTGTAAACTGATATTTTGAATTTGTAGACTTCTCATGTAAACTAATGTTTTGAATTTGTAGTACACTGATGTTTGAATTTATAGGCTTCTCGTGTAGACTTCATTTTAAATGGTAGAAATGTATAAATTAAAGAAAAAAACATATTATGAAAAGGTTCTCTATTTGATTATTTCATATGGTTATTTTACCTAACTCGAAAATATATTAGTAAGTAATAATAATTAATAACAAATTAAAATGTTTTAAACAAATCACTATATATTAATAATATTAAATAATAAATATAAAAAATAATATTATAGATTTACACAATATATAACACTAAAATAAAATTATATATTTGTAATAATATCTAATATATTGATAAAATAGAAAAATATCCGCACGGACGTGCGGGTTAAAATCTAGTTTTTTTGGTTAAAATCGATTTATCACATTTGGTATAAGATGCAGTAAAATAAATTTTGGACTTAAAACCAAACATACCAATAAAACAAACTTAACCAATAAAAATATACATAAAAAACATGTCTTCTCCTAATAATTACAACATGTGCCACTAAATTATAACTATTGATTAATTATCCACACATTATATATCTTATATTAATCTCTACAAACATAAGATTATTATCTAATCAGATGAATCTCTAACCGCATTACTTTGAAACCAATTTTTACAAGAAAATTAAAAAAAATAATTAAATATGACGTAAACCTATAAATGTTATATATTAATAATAATATTATTATTTTTTCATATAAAAGATATGAATTTTGATGATTAATAAAATTTAGATAGAAATACTTGAATTATAAGAATACAACAAATAAATTTTAGTTTAATTTTTTTTTTTTCAAAATAAACATAGAAGTGAAATTTATTTGCCACATAGAAAACTTAGAGACACATCTATATATCTCTTATTAAAAAATTACATTTTATTTCAAATAAAATGTTTTGTTTTGAAAAGATAGAATTACTAAGAGAAATTCTTTAGAGAGCATTTTTAGTTTATTTTCACAAAAAGAGTCTCTATTTAAGAAAATGATCAAAAGAGTTTTTTTACGGAGATCATATAAACTTTGGAGAATTGCTTAAAATAACTCAAATATTCAAGTCAAACCTATAAGTGTACCCTATTTTCAGTCAAATGTAAAACTAACTTACATAGTTGATAAAAATACTATTTAACCCTTATGACTAAACAAAAAAACAGAAGTGTATTTTACGTTTCTATCATTTGTTAGTCTACACGTAACATAAAGAAGTCTACATAGTTGTAGACTTCGTACGAAGTCTATTCATTCTGTAGACTTGTTATGAAGTCTATACCATAATTTTCTCTAATAATTTTAAATATATATATGTATATATATAATTCTGTAATATTTTTAACTAATCATTAATATAATGGATAATGTGAAGTAAAGAAATTAAAATTTTATATAATTAAATATTTTTAAGGAACATATACTAATTTGGTAACCATGTCTTAAACAATATTCATGGGTTAGAAACAATAGGTTGGAACATGTATTCTAGTAGTAGATTTCATAGGGTTAGATTTTAGATTCTGATTTTTTTAGTTTTATTGACTTAAATCTTCTTATTAATGTTTAGTGGTTTACATTTTGTATAATTTTGATATTTGAAACAGTAATTTAAACTATTTGATGATCAAGCAAAACATTTAGGGTTTGAGATTTGTGGTTTAGGGGTTCGTAGACTTATCATAAAGTTTACATATATGTAAACCTTTTTTCAGTCTATTTGTATTGGTGTTTAGAAAAAAATCCTACAATTTAAATTAAATTTAAATATTTATAAAAAATGTTAAATCATATATTATGACTGTAAAATTAAAAATAAAAATAATTAAACATATTTAGTAAATCATATATTAAATTTTGTAAAAAATAAAGGGAAAAAGATAAAAATCTTGTAGACTTTCTAAGAAGTCTACACACAATTTAACCTAACCGGATTTAACTAATATAATTTTAACATAATCGAATTAAACCAAACCTTCTTTAACCTAACCAGAAAAGTTACACAGTATATAAATAAGATTTCTCAAGCTTTTTGGGTAAAAAAACCCTAATCTTCGCCGTTTCTCTCTCCAGGCGATTTCCGGTAAGATTTTTGGCGAACTCGATCCACACAGTTTCCCATCCGCTCTGTCTTTGTCCGCTCCGTCGCTCTGGTAAGTTAAATGTCTCGGCTTTACCTCTCCGTCGATAAAAAGTGACCACCTTTACCTTTTTCTCTTTTCAGATCTGAGCTAGTGACTTCTAAGGAACGATGCTTCTTGTCCAAATCTCTGCTTCCGGTCAGTATCATGGCTTCTACTTCATCTCTCTGTCATCTCTCATACCTAGCCGGCAAGGGACTGTGCTTCATCTTTCCGACGTACGTCTCTCTGTCATCTCTATCTCTCGTTTAACTAATAACCTAACAAGCTCATCCTTGTTTACTAACATTTTAGTTTCTTTTGATTCAGATCTAAGTCGGCTAGTCTTAGATCTATTTCTCTGCTTCCGGTCAGTCTACTTCATTTTGAAGTGTAGACTGAAGTTTCAAATTTGTAGACTGATGTTTTGAATTTGTAAACTTCTCATGTAGACTAATGTTTTGAATTTGTAGACTTCTCATGTAGACTGATATTTTGAACTTGTAGACTTCTCATGTAGACTAATGTTTTGAATTTGTAGACTTCTCTTGTACACTGATGTTTGAATTTATAGGCTTCTCGTATAGACTTCATTTTAGACTGTAGACTTCTCGTGTAGAATGCACTTATATAATTCTTTGTTTGTGTCTTCTTGGTGCATGTTACAAAATGGATAAGCCTGATTTCCTATCGAGGTTGTATACTCTAGGGAGGAGCTCAAGAACTGTGAGTAACAGACGGTTGTATCAGGCTTTTGTAGAGACATATGGTTGTAACAAACTTATGTAATTTGCTTGCAGCAGACTTAAGTATTAGTCTTCTTTTACAGAAGACTTTTATAGAAGTCTGGTACTCCAATATATATCAAAATATCATCATTTGTATCAGTATAGTACTCTTCTTTCAGAGATTTTAATTCATATTCGACCAAAAGTACAATTCTAATACAATCTAGAGATTTACATATTAGTATTCCTTTATAAGAGACTTAAAAAAAAGTCTGATTTTTGTTCAAGAAGACTAACATGTTTGTCTGCACGACAGAAAGTAACATTAGAACTCAAAGTAATAGAAAAATTAAGACCTACGATTTCAACAAAAGTTCATCAAATAAGACAACATCCAAAGCGACAATACAACTGATAGGTTAAATACATAAGACATAAGACAACATCCAAAGCAATAAGACACCATCCAAAGCAATAATACAATTGATCAATTCAACACATAAGAGATAATACATAAGACAACATCCAAAGCAGTAAGACAACACTGGTTTAACCTAGACAGTTTGGATGTGACCTGGTTGTTTGCACTGTGACAATTAACGTAGACTTACCAATATGTCTACAATTGTTTCCTAGCAATATAGCAAAATCAAAAGTATTATACTTTCATAATTACAACATTTTTTCTATCCAAAATCACTCAAACCCATTAGGATTAACTATTACACACTTTCAAACGAAAAAATTGTGAAAAAAATTAATGCATAGTACACAAATTAACTTTTAATGTAAATTTCAAAATAGACTTCATGTTCAGCTTACAACGTGGTAGACTTTCTTTTCAGTTTACATCCGTAGACGGTCAGATAGGTCTACTCTTTGGGTTAGTTTTTGCAATTGACCATTTTACGGATTACTTTTTATAGTTGAAAAAAGTTGTGATTTTATATAAGCAGACTTCGTTTTCAGTCTACAACTTCAAAAATATTAGTTTTCGCTATTGACCAGAATTTTCCAGGATTTGACTTTCAGAGGTAGACTAAATATACAGTCTACATGTTTTAGTTTTTTTGAATGAGGTTAGTTTTGCAATTGACTATGTTTGACTTTTTAGGGGGTAGATTGAAATGAACGTCTACAGATTTACAGACTTCGCAAGAAGTCTACTCTCAAATCCGACGAGTCAGTTTTGAATTTGACCAAAATAAAAAAATAGACTTCACGGGTAGTCTACATTTTTTTTTGTGGAAGAGAAGACTGCATCTGAAGTCTACATATTAAAAATAAATAATTAATTTTAAAAAGTTTTAGTCAAACACAAAACTAACCTTTTCAACGCAGTCAAAATTTTGGTCAAATGCAAAACTGACCTTAAGTAAACTTCTTCGGCAGTCTACGCTTCGTAGACTTATGTTGAAGTCTGCTTATGAAAAGTCAAAAGTTCATTCAAATGCAAAACTAACCTCTTTTGCGTAGTCGTCTTTGTAGGTCTACGTACTTTTTTGTTTTTGCTGTCAAAGGTTAAGATGTAGACTATCGGGGAAGGCTACGTTACAAAAAAAATCCGTTTAGTCAATTGCAAAACTGACATGTGCGTTGACAAATAGACTGCATTGTATGTCTACATAAGGGCGTAGACATATAAAACAGTCTACTATCGCGACACAGATCTGAGAAACGACTTAAACCGTGAAAATAGTTACCTTTTTGCAGTGTGAAGCTCGTTTCCAGCATTTTCAACCGTCCAAACTCCAATAATGACCAAAAGGAAACATTTTTGACGATTCACAAGTGAAAAAACACGAAATTATGAAGTTTATGATTATGAAAATGAAGGTTAAGAGAGATTTTTAGATAGAAATGTAGAGAAAATGAGAGGAAATGAAGATTTGCTTGTTTAGAATGAGAAAAAAAGTGGTTGAAAATTCAATTCTAAAGCTTTAAGAGATCAAAAATGGTGGTTCATGGTGGTTGAAAATATTGATGATGATGGCATAGTTGTAATTAAGAAGAAATGTTTAGGGTGTATTTGGTTTTTTGTATTTTTTAAAATTAATAAATAAATAAATAATAATGGTAAATTTGTAAATAATTCAAAAACTTATGGGTATTATGGAAAATTCAATGATGAATAGTAACTAAAAAAAAAGAGGTTGGTTTTGGGTTTGACTTGAATTTTTAGGTTGTTTTTGAAAAAACACCTTTTTATTTTGTAATTTTAATTTTTTATTTTTTTTTTAAATTTAACCCACCTCCAAAACCAAACTCTATAATTCTAAACCCTAGGGGTATAAATGTATATTTACACAATTTAATAAAAATTCTTTTGATCATTTTTTAAAGTTTATTTTGTACCAAAAAAATTTTAGGACTATCCTAGCTTAAATAATTTTAATATGATAAATTATGTTTAGAAAATGAATAAAAATATGAGATAATTTTTATTTTTCATTAAATAAGAGATAATTGAATATATATATATATATATATATAATTATATTTTATAAATAATTACAGAATTAGTTAAATTATTTAAAGAAAATTTTAAAATTGAGATCTTGTTTAAATCTTTTTTTTCTAGCAAACTTGTTAGAATACATACACACATATATATATAATGAAAAGATATTAAAAGATATTATGATTAAAGTAGTTACATAGATTTTATATTATTAGTCTTAAAAGAATATATTTATAGATTTCTAAGGGAAGGTCCAACTAAGAAAATACACATGAAATAAGCAATGACTTCTATTTTATAGTATAAAATAAAAAAATAAATAAGACATTTTTATAATTTTGAATTATATATTTTCAAATATGAATTGTTTTGAAAGAATTTCTAATTTTATTTTTAAAATTAGAAACTAATTTAATATTTTATTTTAAAAAAATTCATATTATTTTTTTATTTTTCAAAAATTTAAACCTTGACCTCAAAACTTCACCCCTCAATCGTAACTCTTGATTATTTAACCCTAGTAGTATAAATTTATAGGATTTTTTTTCAAAAGTAACCTAAATATTTAAGTCAAACCTAAAACCAACAGTTTTTGTAGTTACTATTCATTCATGAATTTTCCATGATATCTCTATGTTTTTTGGATTATTTACAAATTTACCATTATTATTTATTTATTTATTTATTAATTTCGAAATATACAAAAAACCAAATACACCCTAAACATTTCTTCTTAAGTACAACTATGCCATCATCATCAATATTTTCAACCACCATGAACCACCATTTTTGATCTCTTAAAGCTCTAGAATTGAATTTTCAACCACTTTTGTCTCATTCTAAACAAGAAAATCTTCATTTCCTCTTATTTTCTCTACATTTCCATCTAAAAAATTCTCTTAACCTTCATTTTCATAATCACAAACTTCATAATGTAGTGTTTTTTCACTTGTAAATCGTCAAAATGCTTCCTTTTGGTCATTATTAAAGTTTGGACCGCTGAAAAGGCTGGAAACGAGCTTCACATTGCAAAAAGGTAACTATTTACATGGTTTACGTCATTTCTCAGATCTGTGTCGCGATAATAGACTTTTTTATATGTCTACGCCTCTCTGTAGACGTACAATGTAGTCTATTTGTCAACGCACATGTCAGTTTTGCAATTGACTAAACATATATTTTTTTGGTAACGTAGTCTTCCCCAACAGTCTACATCTTAACCTTTGACAACAAAAACAAAAAACTACGTATACCTACAAAGACGACTACGTAAAAGAGGTTAGTTTTGCATTTGAATGAACTTTTGACTTTTCATAAGCAAACTTCAAGGTAAGTCTACGAAGTGTAGACTGCCAAAGAAGTTTACTTAAGGTCAGTTTTGCATTTGACCAAAACTTTGACTGCGTTGAAAAAGTTGGTTTTGTGTTTGACTAAATTTTTTTAAAATTAATTATTATTTTTTTAAATGTAGACTTCATATGCAGTATTCTCTTCTAGAAAAAAAATGTAGACTACGCGTAAAGTCTATATTTTATTTTGGTCAAATGCAAAACTGACTCGTCGGATTTGAGAGTAGACTTCTTGCGAAGTCTGCAACGCTGTAGACGTTCATTTCAATCTACCCCTAAAAAGTCAAACATAGTCAATTGCAAAACTAACCTCATTCAAAAAAAAACATGTAAATTGTATATTAAGTCTACTTCTGAAAGTCAAATCCTTGAAAATTCTGGTCAATAGCGAAAATTAACATTTTTAAAGTTGTAGACTGAAAAGGAAGTCTACTTATATAAAATCATAATTTTTTTCAACTATAAAAAGTAACCCGTAAAATGGTCAATTGCAAAAACTAACCCAAAGAGTAGACCTATCTGACCGTCTACTGATGTAAACTGAAAAGAAAGTCTACTACCTTGTAGACTGAACATTGAGTCTATTTTGAAATATACATTAAAAGTGAATTTGTGTATTATGCATTAAATTTTTAACGATTTTTTTCGGTTGAAAGTGTGTAATAGTTAATCCTAATGGGTTTGAGTGATTTTGAATAGAAAAACTGTTGTAATTATGAAAGTATAATACTTTTGATTTTGCTATATTTCTAGGTAACAATTGTAGACGTATTAGTAAGTCTACGTTAATTGTCATAGTGCAAACAACCGGGTCACATCCAAACTGTCCAGGTTAAACCAGTGTTGTCTTACTGCTTTGGATGTTGTCTTATGTCTTATCTCTTATGTGTTGAACTTATCAATTGTATTGTTGCTTTGGATGGTGTATTATTACTTTGGATGTTGTCTTATGTATTATGTATTGAACTTATCAGTTGTATTGTTGCTTTGGATGTTGTCTTATTTGATGAACTTTTGTTGAAATCGTAGGTCTTCATTTTTTTATTACTCTGAGTTTTAATGTTACTATCTGTCGTGCAGACCAACGTGTTAGTCTTATTGAACAGAAAGTAGACTTCTTTTTAAGTCTCTTATAGAAGAAGACTAATATGTAAGTTTCTAGATTGTATTGGAATTATATTTTTGGTCGAATATGAGGTTAAATATCTGAAAGAAGAGTACTATACTGATACAAATGATGATATTTTGATAGATCATCGAGTAGCAGACTTTTGTAAAAGTCTTCTATAAAAGAAGACTAATACTTAAGTCTGCTGCAAGCAAATTACATAAGTTTGTTACAACCACAAGTTTGGTACAAAAGTCTGATACAACCGTCTGTTACTCATAGTTCTTGAGCTCCTCCTATTCCTTTTCGTCGAGTGCATTTTTAAGAGTAGGGAAGGGCTTGTTGTCATTATTTTAGTAAGCAATGCTTTTAGACGAGACATATTTCTGCCCCAAAGTATACAACCTTAGTAGGAAATCAAGCTTGTCCATTTTGTAACATGCACCAAAAAAGACACAAACAAAAAATTATACAAGTGAAGTCTACACGAGAAGTCTACAGTCTAAAATGAAGTCTATACGAGAAGCCTATAAATTCAAACATCAGTGTACAAGAGAAGTCTACAAATTCAAAACATTAGTCTACATGAGAAGTCTACAAGTTCAAAATATCAGTCTACATGAGAAGTCTACAAATTCAAAACATTAGTCTATATGAGAAGTTTACAAATTCAAAACATCAGTCTACAAATTCGAAACTTCAGTCTACACTTCAAAATGAAGTAGACTGACCGGAAGAAGAGAAATGGATCTAAGACTGGCCGACTCAGATCTGAATCAAAAGAAACTAAAATGTTAGTAAACAAGGATGAGCTTGTTAGGTTATTAGTTAAACGAGTGATACAGATGACAGAGAGACGTACGTCGGAAAGATGAAGCACAGTCCCTTGCCGGCTAGGTATGAGAGATGATAGAGAGCTGAAGTAGAAGCCATGATACTGACCGGAAGCAGAGATTTGGACAAGAAGCACCGTTCCTTAGAAGTCACCAGCTCAGATCTGAAAAGAGAAAAAGGTAAAGGTGGTCACTTTTTATCGACGGAGAGGTAAAGCCGAGACATTTAACTTACCAGAGCGACAGAGCGGACAGAGACAAAGCGGATGGGAAACTGAGTGGATCGAGTTCACCGGAAATCACATGGAGAGAGAAACATCGAAGATTAGGGTTTTTTTACCCGAAAAGCTTGAGAAATCTTATTTATATACTGTGTAACTTTTCTGATTAGGTTAAAGAAGGTTTGGTTTAATTCGATTATGTTAAAATTATATTGGTTAAATTCAGTTAGGTTAAATTGTGTGTAGACTTCTTAGAAAGTCTACAACGGTTTTTATCTTTTTCCCTTTATTTTTTACAAAATTTAATATATGATTTACGAAATATGTTTAATTATTTTTATTTTTAATTTTACAGTCATAATATATGATTTAACATTTTTTTATAAATATTTAAATTTAAAATTGTAGGATTTTTTTCTAAACACCAATACAAATAGACTGAAAAAAGGTTTACATATATGTAAACTTTATGATAAGTCTACGAACCCCTAAACCACAAATCTCAAACCCTAAATGTTTTGCTTGATCATCAAACAATTTAAATTACTGTTTCAAATATCAAAATTATACAAAATGTAAACCACTAAACATTAATAAGAAGATTTAAGTCAATAAAACTAAAAAAATCAGAATCTAAAATCTAACCCTATGAAATCTACTACTAGAATACATGTTACAACCTATTGTTTCTAACCCATGAATATTGTTTAAGACATGGTTACCAAATTAGTATATGTTCCTTAAAAATATTTAATTATATAAAATTTTAATTTCTTTACTTCACATTATCCATTATATTAATGATTAGTTAAAAATATTACAGAATTATATATATACATATATATATTTAAAATTATTAGAGAAAATTGTGGTATAGACTTCATAACAAGTCTACAGAATGAATAGACTTTGTACGAAGTCTACAACTATGTAGACTTCTTTATGTTACGTGTAGACTAACAAATGATAGAAACGTAAAATACACTTCTGTTTTTTTGTTTGGTCATAAGGGTTAAATAGTATTTTTATCACCTATGTAAGTTAGTTTTACATTTGACTGAAAATAGGGTACACTTATAGGTTTGACTTGAATATTTGAGTTATTTTAAGCAATTCTCCAAAGTTTATATGATCTCCGTAAAAAAAATCTTTTGATCATTTTCTTAAATAGAGGCTCTTTTTGTGAAAATAAACTAAAAATGCTCTCTAAAGAATTTCTCTTAGTAATTCTATCTTTTCAAAACAAAACATTTTATTTTTTTGTTTGGTCATAAGGGTTAAATAGTATTTTTATCACCTATGTAAGTTAGTTTTACATTTGACTGAAAATAGGGTACACTTATAGATTTGACTTGAATATTTGAGTTGTTTTAAGCAATTCTCCAAAGTTTATATGATCTCCGTAAAAAAACTCTTTTGATCATTTTCTTAAATAGAGGCTCTCTTTGTGAAAATAAACTAAAAATGCTCTCTAAAGAATTTCTCTTAGTAATTCCATCTTTTCAAAACAAAACATTTTATTTGAAATAAAATGTAATTTTTTAATAAGAGATATATAGATGTGTCTCTAAGTTTTCTATGTGGCAAATAAATTTCACTTCTATGTTTATTTTGAAAAAAAAAATTAAACTGAAATTTATTTGTTGTATTCTTATAATTCAAGTATTTCTATCTAAATTTTATTAATCATCAAAATTCATATCTTTTATATGAAAAAATAATAATATTATTATTAATATAAAACATTTATAGGTTTACGTCATATTTAATTATTTTTTTTAATTTTCTTGTAAAAATTGGTTTCAAAGTAATGCGGTTAGAGATTCATCTGATTAGATAATAATCTTATGTTTGTAGAGATTAATATAAGATATATAATGTGTGGATAATTAATCAATAGTTATAATTTAGTGGCACATGTTGTAATTATTAGGAGAAGACATGTTTTTTATGTATATTTTTATTGGTTAAGTTTGTTTTATTGGTATGTTTGGTTGTAAGTCCAAAATTTATTTTACTGCATCTTATACCAAATGTGATAAATCGATTTTAACCAAAAAAACTAGATTTTAACCCGCACGTCCGTGCGGATATTTTTCTATTTTATCAATATATTAGATATTACTACAAATATATAATTTTATTTTAGTGTTATATATTGTGTAAATCTATAATATTATTTTTTATATTTATTATTTAATATTATTAATATATAGTGATTTGTTTAAAACATTTTAATTTGTTATTAATTATTATTACTTACTAATATATTTTCGAGTTAGGTAAAATAACCATATGAAATAATCAAATAGAGAACCTTTTCATAATATGTTTTTTTCTTTAATTTATACAATTTGCATATAATATATTTTAAATTTTATTTATTTATATTATATAAAGGAAATATATTTAAGATCATTTCTATTTACATGTTGTGTATAAAAAATATACTTTAACATATAACATTTTAGTCTTTTACGGGATTTATAAGTAAAAAAATGTTTTGTTTAAATAATATAGCCTTATTTTTTAGTAAATTTTATACATAGTAGTATTTATCATATTATATAAGTAAATTTTATTGATATAGATAGTTTTTGTTTGTTATAATATTAAACTTTATTATTTTTTAAATTAAAACTTCAAAATATTAGATTACTTTAATTTTTACAACATATATAAATAGTTTTTTCGTGGTGCATTTCAAAAAGTTATTTTTTTATTATCTAGGATATTATCTTTTGTAAAGTTTTCAATATTATGATTTTGAGTTTAAATATTTATTTTCAAAATTTTATATTTTTTCAAGAAAACTTTGCAAAAATTACGCAACTATTTTTGAATTTAGAACATTAAATGAATTTTGAATTTTTTTGTGACTACATCTAATCTATTATTTTATAAATAAAATCTATTATTTTATAAATAAAATCTATTATTTTATAAATAAAATATTTGAATTTTTGGTATTATTTTGAAAAAACATTCTCATTAGATTTTGTTATAATTAAAATAAAAGTAAATTTAAAATTAAAATTGTATGTTTCATTAATATTTTAAATGAATTGCTAAAATTTTATAGTTCTCTAATAACATATTTTTAAATAGTATATGAACTAAAATTTATTATATACTATTATATTTTTGTATACAAACATTTTTAAACAATATATTGTTGAGAGTTTCAAAATAAATAAACAGTTGTAGATATATATATATATATACATATAAGTTTAACCTATGTTGATACATTTATTTTGTATAAAAATATTATATAGTTTAAGAATTTTAACCCTTATTAATGATGAGTGATAATTTATTTAAATGAAAAATTTAAAAATTTAAAAATTGTTAAATTACCTATTTAATTTTATTTTATCATATTTAATTCATGTAGCACTGCTATTTTTCTATAGTCAAGGATATATTTAGAGAATTTAGAAAAAAACAGTATATAATTTTTATTTTCTTTTTTTATAATAAAATCTTAGTTAAAATTGATTTATAATAATATTATATTACAAAATTTATTAATGTGTTATTTTCTAAACGAAAATATTTTAAATTTTAAGTAAGATTTTGTTAGATTCTTTCTCAACAGATTTTGTTATAATTAAAATTTAAATTTAGAGTTGATTTATTATTAATTTAAATAATCAAATATGTCATATTAACTAATTCTTTAAGTGGTCCTACTATGATTTGTTAGTAGTAGATAAAAATAGGATCATAATTTAATAGATTACTAGATTTTAACCCGCGCTAAAACGCGGATGATTATAAAAAAAAAATGAATACTCTATCGCGCTTTAGCGCGGGTCAAAAAAATAATTATATATATATATATATAATTTTAATACTCTATCTATAAGAGTTATATTATGTATTTAGTGAAAATTTTGAAAAAATTATTTTTTGCATTTGGGTTAAAGTATAATTTATATTTATATAGATTTGTAGGCATATATAATTATTTTTTATAAGTAAATAAAATATAATTGATTAGTTATTAAAATTTAATGTTAATATAAACTGAATTGATTATTTTAAAAAATAATAGATTAGTTATTTAGTTTCTTAATTTTAGGCTAGTGTATATGTTTAATAATAATTAAGTTAGATAAAATAAAAATAATAGAAAACCTAATTCAATTCAATGGTCCAATCTAGACTATTTGTAAGTAGATAAAAAATAAGACTATATTTTAATAGAGTAGATACAACACTCACATATTTTTAATGGTTAAAGCAAGTAAGTATAGAATATAATGGTCAACATTAAGTTAGTTATAATCTGATTAGAAAAATAAATAAATAAATAAATAAATAAATAAATAAGGCAATAATCACTTCCTAAATTCATGGATGAGAATAAATAGGGGAACTGAAAATATTGTTAGGAGTTTATTATTCAAATACAAAAAATAATGTAAACAATTTTTTAATTAATGTCTATTTTAAAATACACACACGAAAGAAGTCATGACTTTTATTTTAATAGAATAGATTAGATTTTGATTCGCGCTTTAAAACCGCGGGATTTTTGAAACAAATCAATTTTATATGATATAAATTTGTATTTTTAATTATGTATCTACATTTAAATGTTACACATGAAGCGTTATATTTATTTTTTTGGAATTCGATCCGGACCCGCGGTTAAAATGACAAAACTGATTACTCTACATACAATCCTGTTTTTTTTCTTAAACTCATTATGCAATGACAAAAAACCCGCTAAAACCTGAGACCCGACTAACGGTTGAACCTATGGATGACCCATTGTGTAATACAATTTGACTTAAATTTGCATATTTAAAGTTTATAATTTATTTTTAGATGAATGGTGGATATATTATGAATGTGATGCTCTAATTTTACAAAAGTTAGTCATACAAATTTTTAGTCAAACTAATTTATCGTTTTATTGTAATCGTAATAGATCAATATTTGAGAGGATATATACTAAAATAGAAATAGATTTGAGCATCAATGATTCATATACGATTATTAAAATTTAGTGATTTGAGTTTGAAATAAATATCATTGCTTATTTATTTATTTAGTTTACTTTTATTGTTCACATGTTATTATAATTTTTTCGATGTTTTATTTTTTGTTTATTATAATCTTTAATTTAATTTCATTATTCATATTAGTCATTTTAATATTTATTAATTTTTCTTTTTTATACATTTTTACTATATATCTGATAATAATATTTATTATTAGATTTTGACCCGCACTATAAAGAAGGAGATGTATTTTTATTTAAAAACTTATTTACTGAAAATTAGAAATCTTATACATATTTATCTTTTTTATAAAAAAAATTGTTTCTAAAATATATATAATAAAATTAAAATTTACATGAATATAATTTTTATGAAAATAAGATAATTCATTTATATAGCATGCCTCGTATCAATTTTATTTATATTTTAAAACTTTAATTTCTAATACAATTTTTTATTTTTATAACGGTAAAAGGTTATTTTATTATTATATATATTTGTTAGAATTATTATACAGATTACATATTTCATTTTAATCGTCCCATATTTGATAAATATATTAAATTATTTTTTTTATATTTTAATCTAAATATGTATATTAACTTATGAAATTATTTATTAGCTTAGATATTATACTTTGATGTTTTTTTAATAATTTGAAGTATGTTGTAAGTACATGAATATATTTTATTTTGTTATTTTATAAGTTATAAAATAGTTGATAAATGAATTAAGTTACTTTATATTTATTAATTGGTGTATTAATTTAATTATGAATATAAATTATGTATATATAAATATTATAGAAATTTTATTTCTTATTATATAAATGAAAAATGAATTATTATTCGTTTATAATTATAGTTAATATTAATTATGACTCTTATTATTTAAAAGTAAATATTAAAAAGAAATGTATATTAAATTTTAAATAAAATATATTCAAAGATATTACTAAAATCTAATCTTAGGAAAAGAAACTCAAGAATATATTTTTAGATATCTTGTTTTGAAAATATTAAAATAATTGTTAGATATAATGTATATTTATTAATAGCTAATGTAGTTGTAGGAGAATAAATAAGAAATTAAATAAATTTAATGGTGCAACATAGACTATTTGCAAGTAGATAAATATTGATTATGTTTTAATAGTATTGATGTACAAATCCAACTTTAATATTTTTTAACAATGATTATCTATGATATTACAAAATATAGAAAATATTATAATCAATAATTTTATCTTTTTGATAAAAAAAATTACGTTTGATTGCATCATTTTGAATCGTCCTATAAGATCCACATATCATGTAAGTTTTTTAATATGCATTCGTCTTCTCTGATATTTGAAACTAAATCTCCTCATGTTAGAATTATTAATGAAGCATTATTGAGACTACTGGATTAAAGGAGTTTTCATATATATATATAGTGTTCATTGACAGAAGTAGAGCGGTTGGTTAGGTCATCATTCCCCTAATTTCATATGGTTTTGGGCAGTTGATGAGGTGAAAGCTACGATCAATGCTGTTCGCTAGGTTAACTTTGCTGACACTTTTAGCCAAAAAAAAACTTTGCTGACACCATCAACTATTCAATATATCTCGGGTTGTCAAGGATTCTCTGACCAAGCATGCATAGTCGATAAACCTTCATCTAGTGGACCGAGACACGGCTTAGATGGACTTTGATTCTCTTTGGACCAGGCTAACTCGGTGGGGTAACAATTCCACCTTCAACAATGAGTTCAAATTGTCTCAAATAATTTGATTTTGGGTGATGATTGCAACATGTTCTATGATTTAATTCTATTTTAAAATTCGAAGAGTATTGTTTATATAACCTATGTGGGTGCCAGTAATTAAAGATATCACTAACAATGTTAAAAATGTTAAAGATATCTTCAACAACTGACAAGACAAAAAAGAGGAAGATATACTAATTTGGGGAGTTGGTGAGAGAAAAAAATATATCACGAAAATTTGTTTGTCACATGTTTTACCAATAAAATTTTAATGATTAGAAGATTTTTAGTCTGTAAATCCATACATTTTAAGCCCTTTCACAAAAAAATCCATACATTTTTTAAGTGAAATGTAGATCATGTAATTTAACTCTTTTTAGAAAGTAATTATTTTCCAACAGAATTTAAACATGTGGCCTATTATATTTTTATTATAATATACGTTTTTTATAAGCCTTATCGGCTGAGTCAGTCATGAGAAAAATAGACTTCGTGACACAAAGTGGAATAACCCGAAAGCATACCACAATACATGATCTGAGTTTGGAATATCTTCCGACTAATGATAGAGGTAGACCGATCCACCAACTGTGACATAAAATTCGAAAAGTATGCCAGGTCGATATAGCTCTGAAGTTAATATTCAGTCCATTAAAATCAACTGTGACATAAAATTAGAAAAGTATGCCAGGTCGGTATAGCTCTTAAGTGAATATTCAGTCCATTTAAATCAATTGTTTTGCTCTGAACTGTGACCTTGAATTGGAGTTTATAATGTCAAAGTGTAATTTTTGCAGTAATACTGGAGTTAGTCAATTTATGGTCTTACTAGTATCCAGGAGCGGGTCCAAAACCTTATACAGTATGGGGCAAACTTATATAATATGAAACACATATAGTGAAGAATATTCAAATTAAAAGCACTAATATAAACTTAGTACTAATTTCTCAGGGAAAAAGAGAAAAGTAGAGTGAGGCACATGCATGGACAAAATGATTGTTGAAACTATTCATACCCCAAAAAAAAAAACGAATGCTAAAATAATTCGAAGAGAATACAAACATGCATTTTGACTTTTGAGAAAAAAACAAAGTGTTGGCTACTCGTTGGATGTGACAATGAATAGGGGAAATATAGAACAACAATTTGGCGATCATACTAAAGACTAAAAACGGTACATTAATTGTAAATGTATATAGAAGACCAAATACAATGGAAAACTTGCAGATAGTATAGTGAATCAATATGTAAATACCATATGAGAACATGTGCCTTGTTAGTGTGGCATGAGATTAATAGGTTCATACCACTATTGATACGGCTCTTCCACAAATTCTAATTCAATTTTCCGCTGAGCCTAAAACGAAAGGTAAATACTAAACATATTCTCAAATCTTATAAAAATAGAACAATATGAATATATACATGTCATTTACCTCAAAATCATGCGAAAGAAATATTATTTTGATGAATCATATACAGTACTCAAATGTTTAGCTAAGACTTATAAAAATCATGGATCTTAAATGCAAAATATCAAATATAAAATAGAAAGCATATGTGAAAATAAACATAGTTGTTCCTTTTTATGGTATGCGAATATTAAAGCAAAATTTGTCACATAAATTCAATCCATTAAAAGTCCAATCGAAACGGGTTGAATAGACAATGAAGACCTGATCTATCGACAAAATCCATCTATTTCGACCTAAAAGACTACCTCGTAAACCAAAGTAACAAGCTTCCATTCTACGGATAACAACTAAGACTCGATCAGCTCACAGTCAATCAGTTGACTAACAGAGCGATATCTGAAAGGCACAACACATGCATCTTAGATACGCAGAGTAGTTGGAACGAGCTGAGAAGTATAGAAGACAAGGCCAAGATCAATATTGATATGTATTTTTACTTACTCGCCTTAGACCTAGAATACTCTCTCTTGAATTTTTTTATCTTGTGCTTTTTTCTTTGTATTCATCATATTCATTGTCATTAATATTAAGTCCAGTTCGAGCAAAGTATCTTAGAGATCTATTCATAGAGACCTTTCCCACCGTTTCTCTAACATTAAAATTCTGATTGTGGGTTTTAGCTTCCACAATTTGGCGCCGTATGTGGGGAGACGATAAAAAGCCATCTTTCACGCAAGAGTCCGATCAAAGATCAGCCAGATCAAAATGGATCTCATAACCAATGAATCCAACCGCAATGACGCACCAATCCAAGCCAACGATGTCATCCCGACTCATCAAAGCAACACCGCAAACGGGGAACCTAGCAACGCTCCAATCAACGACAAATTCCAGACATCTGCTCCGGAGAACTCTCGAGCCTTAAGCAAGACGACTTACCCCGCAGTCCCTCCGGTAAGTATTCCCTCCGACCGACCTAAATTGGAATCAGAGCAACATTTTATCTGTTTATGGATCTAGGACTAGTCAACGACTGACTTCTCCGCTCTCGCCAACAACAAATGAGCTAACATAAATCTAAATGATGCTCACTACACTTGTGGATCAAACACATCAAAGCAAGGCAACTACGAGAGTCCTCGAGGCTCACCTCGAGAGATAAGAACGCATGTTAGATGCCTCACAACGTCAGAGCAAGATAGTCAATAGAACAAGTCGACTGGCTAATCCGCTCGTCAGACAACACCTTGACTTCTCCTCCCCAACACCTAAACCGGGAATAACGTCACTACACCCGAAGTGAGATCGCGTCTCGCGCTGGTAAAAATAACAGGTCTCCCTCCGTTTGTGACTCTACCCCAGACCACCCTGGTGTTTGGAGTCGTTGATCGCAATAACGAGCGGTCTCCACCTCCACACCGGGCTGCGAACCTGCAAAACGACAATCGTCCATTGCGTACTCATCCTGCGACAAAACTTCCCTCAAGAATTCAATCCTCGAGATGACATACCTCAAATAAACCACGAGGATACGACCAACGCAGCTCCGCTCAATAGGCGAGTATTCCCAAATCCATTGCCACATATCACTGAACATGGATCAATCGATGTCAAATCTTTTCAGAGATACGTCGAACAAAAAACGTGAATCTAATGCAGCTGAACTCTATGGTCCACATAGCCCACTAGTTCGGCACCCAACATAGATCGCGTAATGGAGGAGACGTGTCGAACTTTGTTACGAATTGGATAGCCAACACGCGTCTCAGAGACACTAGAAAAATCAAATTTCCAAAGTTCCCACGAAAGATCCGACCATAAGGCCCATATATGTGCCTTTAGGCTCGCGGTATCCCATGCTCACCTCAACGACAAGGAAAAAGAAGCAGATTACTGTAGACTTTTCGTTAAAAATCTCACAGGACCCGCACTCGAATGGTTCGCCGGCTAAGAAGGAAATTCCATAGAAAATTTCACTCAGCTGGTAACCACCTTCCAGAAACATTATTCTTCACAGAAGAAAAAGTATCTGAAGGATCCCTCTTCTCAGTAATACAAGGGCACAACAAAACATCGTGATCCTATATAGTCAGGTTCAAGGAAGTGAGATCTCGATCGTGAACCACACGATAGCATAAATCTAACAGTGCTAAAACTGGTGCTTGGTTCACTTCACGTTTTATGGAAGAACAATCGCAAAAGATTAACGCCAATTGGTTGAATTTTTTGTAGTAGATAAACACGCGCCCTTCAATGTCATACTTGGTAGGACATGAATATATATGATGAAAGCAATTCCCTCCACCTATCATCAATGTGTAAAGTTTCCAAGCTTGAAAGGTGTTCAAACTATCCACGGAAGCCAAAAACATCCTGAAAATGTTATATGGGCTGCTATAAGCTCACAGAGCGATGCCCCATATAGTAATTACAGAAAATGAAGAACTCACAGCTCGATGCTTAAAACAAAATAACGACTGAGCTATATGCGGTCCAATAAAAGATCTAATGATCCAGGTCAGCATAGACGATTTCGATCCAAACAAATGTGTTGGACTAGGAATCGATCTACAAGACCACATCCGCAGTGAGCTAATCTCTTTTTTAAAAGAAGATATTATCACATTCGCATGGTCCACAAAGGATATGCGTGGGATCTACCCCAAAATAAAAGCCCACGAGCTGAATGTCGATCCCATGTATAAGCCTATAAAACAAAAATGTCGAAAGCTAGGTCATGAACACACCAAAGCTAAATGACAAAGTATATCTCCATTCGCAAGGTGAAATACCCCGATTGGATCCCTAACCATGTAGTCGTTTAAAAGAAAAACGGGAAGTGGAGAGTCTGCATCGATTTCACAGACGTCAATAAGGCTTACCCTAAAGAAAGCTTTCCACTCCCCCATATCGACAGCATAAAACCGCAACCACCCGCATCCGCTAACGCCCGCAACCACAACCGTTGCGGTTACACTAGTCATCCCTAAGTATATATTATTCATGGCAAGATCCCTCAACTTAATGATGTTATGTAGCTAACATCAAAGTTTAATTTAATTAATCCAAAAAGTGATGTAGACGTTAACTATGTTTAATTCTCCCGTTGATCAATTAAAACCGACCCACATGACCATAATTTAACTAAAATTATACCCAAACCATCCCAAAAAAATGAAATATGGCCACAAAATATTAAAATCAACCCAAGAAAAATGTTAAATATCAGGGGCGTTGTTTCTCTGTCACAACTAAGGGGAAAATCTAAGAAATTATGATTTTAATTTAAATCGGTGAGAGAGAAAAGAAGTTGGTGAAATCGTGCATGGTTATTGACCAAATCAAGAGAGAGAGGAGTTAACTGATTTGAGATTCATTAACTCTCTCTCTCTCTCTCTCTCTCTCTCTCTCTCTCTCTCTCTCTCTCTCTCTCTCTCTCTCTCTCTCTCTCTCTCTCTCTCTCTCTCTCTCTCTCTCTCTCTCTCTCTCTCTCGCTTTTGGTCAATAACCCCACACGATTTCAAAAACTTATTTTCTCTCTCACTGATTTTAATTAAAAAGAATTTCTTAGATTTCCCTTTTGTCGCTACAGAGAGATAAAGTCCTTGATATATAAATTTTGTCGGGTCGATTTTAAAAGTTTGTGGCCATACTTCATTTTTTTTTTTCTGCTAGGTAAAAGTTTAGTTACATTATGTCCAGGTGAGTCAGATTTTAAATGATCATCATGAGAATTAAACAAAGTTAACGTCCCCAACGTCCACATCATTTTTTGGATTAATGAAATTAAACTCATGATGTTAACTACATACCATTATTAAGTTAAAGGATGTTTCCATGCATAACATTTACTTCATGTAGTAAGGTATAAATTTATTAGTTTGCATGGTTAGTCATAGGGTTGTCAATACATCACGTAACCAACAATCATTTTTCCAAAACACTTCCTTTTCCTTTCTGACTGTGGAATAATTTTCTTGTGATCCTAAACTCTTGACTTTATCCTGGGATTTTTTTTTGTTTCAGAATTCCTCCATAACCTATTTCTGAAGAATTTGTTTGTACTACCATATCGACACCTATTTCTAAAGCATATGTTTCTACTATCATATCGGCTTCAAGGTTTGATATAGATAGACAAGGAAGGGTTTTGACCATTTTTTAACCTGTTGAAATAGATGAGTATGTTGACTAGACCAGGGTTTAGAATTTTTTGAAGTTGCTGGAATAGTGATTGTATTGTTTTTCTAAGGTTTTGTCGGAAATCAGAAATATAGTTGAGATATCCTAGAAATCTTTGTAGCTGTGTTTTTCTCCTTAATTCATCAGGAAATTTGTCATCGAATTTGATTGATCTTGTAAGGGTCCTTGGTATATATTATGTCCGAGAAATCTTATTATGGTTTGGAACAAGGATATTGTTTTTGCTGATATTACTAAGCCATATTTTTCACTATGCTTAAAAATGTATATAAGTGATTAATATGTTGATCTATTGATGTCGAATATACAAGTATGTCATCGATATAGACAATGGTGAATTCTGAATAATTATTGAATATATCATTTATTATGTGTTGAAATTCAGAAGGTGTATTTTTAAGTCCAAAAAGCATTACAATCCATTTGTAATGTCCAAATGGTACCGTGAACATTGTTTTATACTTATCGTGTTAGGCAATTTGTATTTGCCACAACCCGCATTTCATATCAAATTTTGAATACATCTTTGCGTTATAAAGTCATTTTAATAAATCTCTTTTATTAGGTATTGAATATGTAATCCATTGTTGTACATCGTTAAGTGGTTTATATTTGATTACTAATCATGGTATTCCACGTTCCTTTTCAGCTTGATTATTTATGTAAAAGGCCGAACAACTCTAAGGAGATTTGGATGGACTAATTAATATTTTATTTAATATTTTTTTACAGTGTTCTAATAATTCTTTATTCATTTGTATATGTCATTAGTTGGTATATTTTTCTCATTAGAATCTTTTATATATGGTTGTTCAACCATATGTTGTTTTCTCTCCCGGAAAGTATTTGGCAAATCTGAGCATACTTGATTTAGTAGATCATTTTCTCTAGATTTTATTTTACTTACTATATATGTTGTTTTTAAGTTGTTCTTCTAATTTTTATGTGCCATTTCATCTTGTAAATATTGGATATGATTTTTTATTCCTATTATTAAATTAATTGTTTTTAATTGTATTTTGTTGTAAAATAAGAATCCAAATAATAATTATGTTCCTACAACTTTCATGGTATACCTATTTATGTTACTTTATATATATATATATATATATATATATATATATATATATATATATATATATATATATATATATATATATATATTTTCGTAAAAATAGAGTTCCTAATATTAATTCTTGTGTTAGGATTTTAAGTAGGATAAATTGATTTTCAAAGCAATATTTTTTATTACATATTTTTGTGCATGGTAATTTATATTGTACTTTTAGATTACTACCGTTAGCGCCACTCAATCTTTCAGTTTTTTTCCATAATATTTTTTGGTATTATCCATTAATGCAATTATATCTATTTTGAAATCATGTCCTATATGTAAAGTAATATTTTATACCATTTTGGTAATTAATTTATTAATTATTTGAATATATTATCATTATTTTCAATTTCTATTTCATTATTATTTTCTAAATTTTGATTACTTGTTGGTGCTTGAGAATTATTCTTTGCTTCGATTAATGATAATCTTGCATATATTTGTAATTGTTTTAATTCTTGCTTATTTTCTGTCAATTGTAATTCTTTAATTTGTGTGTTTTAATTTTTAACTTCATTTTTAGTTTTTCTGTAGTTACTTGTTTATATAAACTTTGAGTTGGATATTTTTATCAAATATTTAATTTAGACTAATAGGTTGTGGCAGAGATAATTAGTTTTCTTGATATATTAAATATTTTAATTTAATTAAATATTTATTTTTAACTTCTGGGTCATCAATTTTATCTTTTAGATCTACTAAGAATTGTTTATCACTATCCTTAGTTATTACATTGATTATTTTGCAATTGCATAAGTTATTAGACAATTCTTGCGATTATGTGGAAGAATCACTTGAATTTCCTGTTTTGTTTATTGAATAATCACTATCATTTTATTTTGATAGTTTGGATTATAATAATATTTTAGTTAATTTTTTTGAATATCTAGTTGATAGAATATTTCATTTATTTTCTTTTTCATCTTAGATTATGTGGATCTATGTCAACGTCTTTTACAATTCCAACAGACTATTTTTTACATTTTTTTATATTTTGTTATTATTTTAATAATATTGATTAATTTGTTTTTTGGTTAAAATTTTTATGTTTTTGATAATATTTTATATTATTATAGTTTAATTTGTCTATATTTTAATCAGTTGACTCTTGATGGTGGATTAAGTCTATTATAGTCATATTACTCACATAATGAACCCATGGTTACATTGAATTTAAATTTATCATTGCATTTTTTATCTTTATGTTCTTGATCGCTAGTCCTTCCTTTTTTACATATCACCTTTTGGGCTGCCTTATCATGGCCCGCGTTATTCTCTCTTTCGAGAAGACTATGTTGTTTTTTGAGCAAGTAAACTATGGCGAAAACACTGAAGAGCACTTACCAAGAAGACAAAGAATGCAAAGAAAGACGAATTCACAGGGTCAAACCACAAAAGGAAATGATTACCACTTAAGCATGATTCGTTTTTTAAGGAGGGGAAATCGAATCCATTGATTTACTTCAATCGAATCCCACAATAAATTCATCAAACCGAAGTCTCAAACTAGATCTTAGAATACACAGCATACACCATCTTAGTCGAATTTAATACCTGGCTCACCTGACGACCTAAGATACGCACTATGGGGGAGGTTATTGTTTGAGCCGTGTTTCGCCCTGCTCCAGACCCGATCCGAAATCTCAGCCCAGACGTAATAAAGCCTAAATCAAGTGTTAACAAGGCCCAAGAAGAAACAATAAGCCCACGAAGATCAAGGCCTACCCCGAGTTAGAAGAGCCTTGCGCACTGAGCTCGGCTAGTCAAAGAAACACATAAAACAATCAAAGACATTAAAAACCATCATTAAGACACATGATCCATGCCGGAGATCACGCCACCATTACGATTCATCTCGAAAAACCTATAAAAGGAGGAAGACAAGCTAAAAGAAAAGGATCTAATTTACTCAATAGCTAAACTATAGTTTCAATACGTTCACTCTCTTGTTCGTATCCCATGTATTTATCGGTTATTTTTGGCTTCATTATCAATAAAATATAGTTTCCATAGTTTCTTGTAGATTAAATTTTCTTATTTCAGATTATTTATTAGACAAGTTCCATAAACGAAAATCCTATATGTGAGTAGATTTTAAGAGAAACATTTACATTGTAGGACACTTTTTGAATTTGTTATTACACTATAGATCACTTTCTTATACTAGGAAACTTTTTCCAACTAAAATCTATGTAAAAAGCTAAGCTTATATCTATTTAGTTTCTTATTGGTTAAATCCTAACTAATTTCTCTCTTTTTTTCTCATATCTTATTTTCCAATAATCAGATCTAGAAAGTGTGTGACAAAGGTTTGACCAAAATTTTTCTATCCCAAACATCATCTTTATCGTTTAAAGCATCAACCACGTCTCCACCATCTTTTGTTCGTGGTCACCGCCACTCTTTAGCTGGAACCGGAAGCTCTAAGCCATCAGGGCCCCATGAATCATGAGCATCGTCTTTGTCGCTTCAAGCTTCAACCATGTCATATATGTCTTCGCATCTCCATACTCTTTTCTTGTTTCGAAATCACCGACGAGCCTCAGCCAAGCTCAATTTCCAAGCCGTCACGTTCGTTTTCTTCGTGATGTCAGGCGGTGATTAAATCTGGTCTGTCACGTTCTCACCTCAACTCAATCCTTCCAGCCGTGTCTCAGCTCCTCCTTCTTCGTCGTGATTCATCGTCGCCTTGACCACTTCTCCTCTCCAACACGTCCTCAAACTGTTACGAAAAGCTTGAGACCAACAATGGATAATTTTGGTTTTTTCGCCTCAGGTCCTTCAGCTTTGCATCATTTTGATTTTGACCCTAAAACTCTTAAAACATGCATATTGCTCCTCAATTTCCTCCTCAAACTTTTATATTTCCATTTATCCCATGTGATATGTATAATGAACAAACAATGCAATATGTACACCTAAATAAAATAAAAAATGATCTAAATGAACTTAAAAATATTTTATTTTTACACCTAAATGATATATGCATAATGAACAAACAAATACAATATACACACCTAATAAACCTTAAATGATAAAACAAGAGACTCAAAATCATTTTTTGGAGCAATATACTCAAAAATCATTAAAGGCATCAAATATAATAACTTGAGCAACATACAAATGAATCGGTGGACATGTCACTTTTCGTGAAACGTTGTACATGTGGATACTGAAATATATGTGTACACGTTAACGATATTTGACTGTGAAAATATATGTGTATACGTTGACGATATTTGACCGTAAAAATATTGATACTTGCAAATGTATGTAATAAATTTATCAAATGTACATGATAAACATTGCACAAGTTAATTGGTGTACATGTAAATATTTATACATGTACATATAAAAGTTTTGTATACAATGTGTTATGTACATATAAACGTACACAAGGAAATTGACACTTCCAAATTGTACTTTAAATAGATCTGCACGGTGTTATGCACTGAAAGCTAGGGTTGACTTAGATGGCACAAAATTATTCATCTTTAAAGTTATATCTTAGTAAAAACAAACCAGTAACGATGAAATGTATGTAACTACATATTTTGTAAAGGAGTTAGAAATATTGTTGTTTTGTGTACAATTTGGTTGTGTACACTATGTGACGTGTACAACGAAGGTGAATCAATAAAAATGTAGTTGTCTATAATAAGTGACGACTTATCAAGGTTTGTGGTGAAGTTGTACACATATAAGTGGAAGGCGATTCCTTAATCAAAATGCTAAAATAGATAATAAAATAGATGAAGTCAAAATGAAGATGGCATATCTGTCAAATAGATCATATGATTTTTTTTGTTATTCATATCTAATGATTTTTAACATATGATTTTAGTTATTTTATGTCATTTTTGGGTGAGTTCAATAACGTTGGTTGGAGTACACAATTGGTAAATGTGCAAAATCAAAGAAAAAATTGTTTATTTTAAATGTATGTGGGCGAAAATGAAAGCAATCAAAAGATTAAAGACCATTTGTGAAAATTATGTGGAAGGGCTGAAATGAACAATCAAGAAACTAGGGGTTCATTCAAGTAGACATCTGCAAAATTAAAAAGTTTAGGGTAAAAAACAAAATAATACAAAACCTAAAGGACCAAACGTGAAAAAAGTGGCCATTGATGTTTCGAGCTTCTCCCGACGGAGCCACAACGGCGAGAGGCGAGTTCACGACATTGGTAAATATGTGTTGGAGTCTATCAAGACGTTGTTTCCTTTGGTCCAAAGACAAGAGCTTCTGTTGCAACTTCAAGGAGCCCGAGGTGCGGAGGTTGACGATGAATGAGATTCATGGCAGAGTTTGATTAAAGTGGTAGCAATGCAGAGGTAGTTTGACGAGGTAAACTAAAGTAGATTTGGGGTATTTTGTTTTTAGATCTTTATATCTTCTTCTTCTTTCTTTTACTCTTTTATTTTTGAATAAAGAGATTTTTTTTTCAAAATATGAAATAAAATTTTGTCAACATCAATAAATAACTGAATCCCTAATTTCCTTAACGATTAGATAAATTAGTTAGACAACAATGTAAATTATCGAAAAAAAATTACCCTAGTAACTGATATTATCCATTTTGTAATAAAAACATGAAAAGTAACCTGAGTGTTAAACACTCATTTTACGATCGATAACAATGTAAAATTAAATATGCATACGTTGGGCTCTTTGATAATCACTCATTCCCATTTTACAGTTGTTCGGCCCATGGGGCATTTATATTATTACTTAAATATTAGCCTGGGCCTTTATATTACTTGAACCATCAGCCCATATAAATTCATTGAACATATTTATTTATTCATACAATTTTAATTAAAAAATAAGTAAATCAAATCAAAACTCGGAGAGAAAAAGAAAATATCTCATAACACAAGCAAAAGATTGAATTTCAATGAAACAATGGCAGTAGTATCTCTTTCTCACGTTAAGTATCACTCAAAAATAATAATAATAATAACACCAAACTTTTCAACTGTAGCAAAAGAATATTATATCCAGAGACTGCTTAAGATGATTTGCTGAAAAGCCTCTACTTCAGCAAGAGGTTTCCGTCTTGGTCTTGTACCTGTACAGTACTCTTTTCTTCTTCTTGCTAGAGACATTGTCAACGGTGAGAACAATCTTACCAGACTCACTGTTCTTGAAACTGTTCCTGACCGGTCCTTCATTTGATCCGATCTTCTTCACCTTTTGGACAATTATGGTGTAAGCTCCTTCATCTGCTGGCACAAACTCTTCTTTGTAATTCACTTCCCATCCCAAAACCGCAACGTCCCAAACCAATGTTCCTTCAGTCTATGAAACAAAACAAAAGAGCACCCCAAAAGTATTAGTAGATCGATCTCTTACAACTCCTGAAAAAAAACAGAGGCTTGGTGTGTGAATTCTAACCTCAGGAGCTGGGATCTCGATGGTTTCAGATGATCCAGGCTTGACAAAAACTTCAGAAACAGCTTCGTTGGAGAACTCAGTATCATCATCTCTTTTGAAACCACCGTACTGAACCGGGATCTCTTCTGCTGGAATGTACCTTTATCAAGCCACAATGCATAAATGTTATGATAAAGATTAGGGAAGAGCATACTGCAGGTTTTTATTATTAGGTGCTTACTTGAGAAGAGTCTCTGTAACATTAGCTGGACGAGTCACAACAAACTTGCTCTTGGTTCTTTGTGTTAAGAATGGGGACAGGAGAGTGCTGCCCGCGTATAACCAGAAGGGAACATTAATGAATACCTGCAGAACATACAGACAAGTACACAAGTCAGGAGACTGAATCAATGAGTTCCAAAGTATGAGACAGTGAAAGATGATGATGAAACTCACGTTTCTGGACACGAGTTCCGGGTAATTGTCCTGCAAAGCTACTATGGCGTTCTTGATTGCAACCCAGAGCTCCTTTTTCAACCCAGGACAGTTTTTGAGGTCATGGATTTGGAGAAGAGAAGTAACACGTCCTGGTTTCAGATCAAGCTTCTGGATTCCCTTCTCCATCAGCTGAAACCTCCATCTCAACAGATTCTCTCTGCTTTGCTCTGATCCAAATGTTCTCTGGTAGAGATCCTCGTTACAGAAAACGCTGTAGATATTGTAAAAAACAGGGCGTGATTCACGGTCCAGACCGTTCATGTAAGCTGCGGAGGCAAGATCCTCCCCAAAGTCTTCACCAAGAACCGAATCAACCTTCTGTTCCTTCCTCCATTTGAGGGTTTTCTTGAGCATCTCAAAGGCTTCATTGACTTTGAAGTCTCTTGCTCTCAAGAACTTCAAGAGGATTACATCAGTTCCTTCAGCTCCCTTGCTTGGAAGCAATGGCACTCCCCATAGCTCAATATCGTTATCCACAATCTCATCTTCTTCCTCCTGCTCGACAGTCTCAGCTTTGGTAACAACAGCCTCGGTTTTCTTCTCTTCTTCTACACTTTCAGCTTTCACTTCCTCCTTAGTGTCGACAACATCAGCCTCAGTCTTTACTTCTTCTTTGGGGCTTTCCTTTTCAACAACAGCCTCAATTGTCTCGGCTTTAGCTTCTTCGGTCACAACAGAATCAGTCTTCGCTTCCTCGGTTACAACAGCATCAGTCTTAGCTTCTTCTTTAGAGCTTTCCTCAGCAACAGCAGTCTCAACTTTCTCAGCTTTCACTTCTTCAGTAACAGCCTCACTCTTCTCCTCTACTTCCTTCTTCTTCTCCACCACCTTCACAGGTGTCTCTTTCTTCTTCTTAAAGAGCGTGTTCTCAACAATGGCTTCCTCAAGCTTTGTCTTCAGATCGCTCAGAGCCTTTTTCTCAGAATCCTTCAAATCAGAGAAGAAATCACTCTCTTCTTTAAAAGAAGAACTCTTCTCCACACCCTTAGGCTTACTCTCATCTTCTTCCACAGCTTTCACTTCTTCCTCCACAACAGCTTTCACCCCTGTCTCCACCTCCACTGGAGGAGCAGCAGAGGCAATCACAACCTCTGACTCCACCTCTTTCTCCTCAACCTTAACTTCAGCAGTCATATTTATCTTTCCCCTGTAATCAAAATTCAAACAATCATTTATAAAACTGGAAACCCTAATTCACTTTGTTGATTAGTTGAGATCTCAAATCAAAGCGTGATTCGAACAAAGATGAGGAAACCCTAGCTCAAACACTCTGTTTTCGACAATTAAAACTTTCGACTTTAGCTAATTCTGGAGAGAAGCTTACCAAAATAAGATGATGCGAGTTTCTCTGATTCTTCAGAATCTCTCAACTCAACTTCGTCTTCTTCCTCTCTCGTACGGTTTTGAGTTGAGAGGAGGAAAAGAATGAGCTTTAAGGAGAGAAGAAGCCCTAGTATTGGGATGGGGCCCACCGACTCTTACCAACGGTCATATAATGTACAAAAAGAAAACAAGAAGAACCGTAGCCGTTGGATTGAACCTTTAATCTCTCTCATCCATCTAATGATTCCAAATTTGCCAGCCTGGCAACTAAGAAACAAAAGTTTACACAGAGATATCCGGTGGGTCCCACGTCTCGCTTCGCATTGTTCCAACGGTCGTCTCTGCTGACCTGGACATCCAACGATAAATAGACACGTGGACTATTTGACAGAGTATGTTCGGCGCAGCGGACGGATATTCAACCAAAGTCACTTCTTGTTTCTCTTGTTTAATACTCGTACTAGTTTTACAGTTTGCAGTTACGCCAATATTCTAAATTAAGAATATCATTAGAAAGTACATATGCCTAAATGGAATCCAAGAATCGCTTCGTTGTAAGCTGTAACCTTATGTTTTTCCACCTCCAATATTTTTAAAACTGAATCCTTACAATAATGTTTCATCATTACAAAGTATATAATAAACTAATCAGACTTGAAGATACGTCTCCTATATTTGTAATTAGATACACCGATATTCCAATAATGCAAACAGAGGAGTACATTTATTACATTTATAATAACCGGTCCTGAAAATTAAAGAGTCTAAGCCGATTTTTAAACGATTTCAACTAATTTTTATTTTATGAAGTTGGGGGCTAAATTTTTTTTGGGACCTATATATATATAAATGTTTTCAAAAAATTTAGGGGCCCAATGTCAATGTTTCATCCGACTTGATGCATGACTGATCATGTATATATATGTGTGTGTGTGTATGTTCGTCAAATTGCTTGGTGATCGGATTAATTTGATCTATAAATTTACATGTTACTAGAAAATAATGTTTGCATTTATAAAATAATTTGTTAAATAAATAAGTTTTAGAAAAAAAATTAATAATAAAATATACATTAAATATTTTAATAATTTGATTAAATTAAAGTTTAAAACATATTTAATTTTTATTCTTTCAAGTATGTTACAGTAAACTAAAATATTTATATATATGGTATATAATTTAGTTTAAAAAATATTAAAATAGATACATATTTTAAATATGAAGATCTATTAAATATTTTTTTTCTACTCATATGGTCTTATGATCATTTGTATCTTGCTAACAAAAATTCTAAACCACAAATCATAAAACTCTTAATGCGAGGTTTTTAACAAGTTTATTAATTTATAGTCTTTTTAAAAAATCAAAATATAACATATACAAAAGGATCTATATTTTTATAAAATGCTTAATTTTATTATTTAATTTAATTTAACAACATAAAATTAAACAAAAATGATATAGAATATAAAAATTGTCATCAAATATTTATTATGGAAAATTCTTAATAGTCGTATGTATTTGGAAAATTCCCTTAAATAACTTTTTAATTTTTTCCGCACAAAATAGTCCTAAAAGACTGAAATAGCCTTTTTACTTTTAATTTTTTTTTAATTTTAAATCTCACTTTCAAAACCTTACTCCATAACCCTAAGCCATAAGTCCATATTATTTAATCCTAGAGGTATAAACGTATATTTACACCATTTAATAAAACTTATTTTAATAATTTTTCTCATTGAAAGCTATTTTGTGACAATTTTTTTAGGGATATGGTATTTCTCTATATATTTTATCCATATTATATATTCTGTAGTTTTTATATATGGAGAAAGAAATAATCTTTTGTAGATTATTAGTCATTTTTTGGTTAGTTGAATGAGAAATATGTTACTATATTTAGATGGACCAAGCTAATTTTTAAGGTATCACATGTCATTGACATTAATTTTTCTTTTTTGAAAAATAACAAATTTTAGTTATTTATTGAGAAAACATCCATTTAAACCCTCAACTTTGAAATTAAAGCCAAAAAAAAATTTCAACTCATGTTTGAACCAAAAAAGTCTTCAAATTTTAAATATTAATCATTTTAACTCTCATATTTTGTTGATTTAATCATTAAAAAAAACAGTTAACTGTTAAGCTCGAGTAATAACTGTTACATCCAATCGATTTCGTGAAGCTTAAATTGAACTAGGGTTAAGTTTTCAAGTGAGGAAACTGAAACTAATTTGAGATTCCTTAAACAATAATTTTTAAAATATTGGATAACGGTTGTTACTCGAGTTTAATAGTTGATTTTTTTAATTTCTTAAATAGCCAAATCAACAAAATGTAAAAGTTAAAACGATCAATATTTAAAAATTAATGATTTTTTTTGGTTCAAACATGAGTTAAACTTTAATTTGAAAGTTGAGGATTTTAACTATTGTTTTCTCATTATTTATTAGACATAGATCAATGATTGAATCTATACTAATAAAATAGAGGTTTTGAGGCTCCATAGAACGTCCACATCAGCATAAAAAGGAGTTTCGAGAAAATGACACGTGTCATTAAAAAAAAATAATGTAAATAAAAATAAATAAATAAAGAAGAAGTAAATACATTCAAAAATAGAAATATTACATTAAACATCTATAGTAATATTATCATTTATCTATAGTAATATTATCATTTAAGTAAATATATTCAAAAATAGAAATATTACATTAAATATATACTAATAGATAATGTAAGTAAAAATAAATAAATAAATAAATAAATAAATAAATAAATACATTGAAAAATAGAAATATTACATTAAACATCTATATTAATATTATTATTTAAGTAAATATATTCAGAAATAGAAATATTACATTAAACATATATAGTAATATTATCATTTAAGTAAATATATTCATAAATAAAAATATAACATTAAACATATATAGTAATATTATCATTTAAGTAAATACATTGAAAAAAATGGAGGTTTTGAGGCTCCATAGAACGTCCACATCAACATAAAAACGAGTTTCGAGAAAATGACACGTGACATTAAAAAAAAATAATGTAAATAAAAATAAATAAATAAAGAAGAAGTAAATACATTCAAAAATAGAAATATTACATTAAACATCTATAGTAATATTATCATTTATCTATAGTAATATTATCATTTAAGTAAATATATTCAAAAATAGAAATATTACATTAAACATATACTAATAGATAATGTAAGTAAAAATAAATAAATAAAGAATAAATAAAGACATTGAAAAATAGAAATATTACATTAAACATCTATAGTAATATTATAATTTAAGTAAATGTATTCAGAAATAGAAATATTACATTAAACATATATAATAATATTATCATTTAAGTAAATATATTCATAAATAAAAATATAACATTAAACATATATAGTAATATTATCATTTAAGCAAATACATTGAAAAATAGAAATATTACATTAAACATCTATAGTAATATTATAATTTAAGTAAATATATCCAGAAATAGAAATATTACATTAAACCATAAAAATATTATTATTTAAGTAAATATATTCAGAAATAGAAATATTACATTAATCATATATAGTAATAGATAATGTAAATAAAAATAAATAAATAAAAAATAAGTAAATACATTAAAAAATATAAATATTACATTAAACACCTATAATAATACTATCATTTAAGTAAATATATTCAGAAATAGAAATATTACATTAAGCATATATAGTAATATTATCGTTTGATATAAAAAATAAATATACAATTTAAAAATGGAAAAACTACAATAAAAATCTTAAAATTTAAAAAATAATACTACAATATTAAAAAAGAAATGAAAATACTACATTTACAATTTTAAAACTAAAAATACTACATTAAACAATAAAAGGACAATATAATAAATGGACATATACAATTTTAAAAATGAAAATACTACATTAAACAAAAAAGGAAAATATAATAAATGGACATATACAATTTTAAAAATGAAAATACTACATTAAACAAAAAAGGAAAATATAATAAATGGACATTAACAATTAAAAAAAAATGAAAATACTACATTAAACAAAAAAGAAAAATATATAATTTTACGTCAAACACGTCATTATAAAACTCATTATTTCAGCAACATCAACCTCACACCCATCAAACAAGACTCCAAAGAGCTTCAGGAAAGAAAAGATAATTGCTCCACCATCAACACTTGTTGTCCCAAAAACGTTTGACAATCTCGAAGGAGATTTCTGTAACAAGGAAATTTTGGTTAGGCTGATTCATTGCTCGGAAGTTTGAAACTTTCAAAAGGGAAACATACTCATGGGAGTTGAGTTGCTCCTCATAGACTCAAAGGCATTCTCTTAAATTAACCTATGTACTTTTATTGTTAACATTCATCACATTCAACGACCATTCATGGATTTATCTCGACACACTTCCTTCCCCGCTTCAAAGATGAACTGAAACCCAACACAATTTACAAGCTCAACAGGTTTAGCGTCAGACCTCCCAAATAAAAATGAATAATCGATAAATATACGATATAAGAAATAGAAATATTACATCAAATATCTATCGTAATATTAAAATAAGTAAATAAATAAATAAAATAAATAATAAATAAATATACTATAGGAAAAGTACAAAAATTACATTAAAGATCTATTGTAATATTATAATAACTGAATATATAATATAAAAATAATAATAAGTAAATATACGAAGTAAGAAATAAAAATATTACATTAAAAATCTATTGTAATATTAGAATAATTAAATATACAATATAAGAAATATAAATATTACATAAACATCTATCGTAATATTAAAATAAACAAATATACAATATAAGAAATATTAAAAAATAAATTAAATATCTATCTGAAAAATGTATATTAAAATAAATAATAAGTAAAAATATAATATAAAAATATAAATATTACATTAAACATCTATTGTAATATTATTATAGATATAAAATCAAGAAAATTATAATAAGTAAATATACAGTATAAGAAATGAAAAAACTACTTTAAACATCTATCTGAAAAATGTATATTTTAAGTAAATATACAACATAAAAATAAATAATAACTAAGTATACAATATAAGAAATATAAATATTACATTAACATTTACCATAATATTATTATTTGATATAGAAGCAAGAAAATTGGAATAAGTAAATATATAATATAAGAAAAAAAAATAGTAAAAATACAATATAAGAAATGAAAAAAAAAACTGAATTAAATATATATATATCCAAAACATTATAGTAAAATAAATAACCAATAAGTAAATAATAAATATGTAATATTATTAAAATGAGTAAATATACAATAAAATAAAAATAAATAATAAATAAACATACGATATAAAAATAGAAAAATTACATTAAGCATTTATCTAAACAATGTATAGTAAAAATATAATATAAGAAATATAAATATTACTTTAAAAATTTATTATAATATTAACATTTGATATAAAAGTAATAAAATTAGAATAAGTAAATATATAATATAAGAATAAGTAAATACACAATATAAAAATATTTATTTAGTTAGTATTTGAAAATTAAAATAGTTCCGCGCGTAGCGCGGATTAACCCCTAGAAATATTAAACATATATAATAATATTATCATTAAAGTAAATATATTTAGAAATAGAAATATTACATTAAACATATATAGTAATATTAACATTTAAAAATAAATAAATAAAAAATTAAATACATTCAGAAATAGAAATGTTACATTAAACATATATAATAATATTATCATTTTAGTAAATATATTTAGAAATAGAAATATTACACTAAACATATATAGTAATATTAACGTTTAAGTAAATATATTCACATATAGAAATATTACATTAAACATATATAGTAACATTACATTAAACATCTATAGTAATATTATCATTTAAGTAATATATTGAGAAATATAAATATTACATTAAACATATTTAATAATATTATTATTTAAGTGAATATATTCCGAAATAGAAATATTACATTAAACGTCTATAGTAATATTATCATTTGATATAAAAAATAAATAATAAATAAGTATACAATTTAAAAGTAGAAAAACTACAATAAAAATTTATCTTAAAATGTAAAAGATAATACTACAATATTAAGAAAAATAATAAGTAAATATAAAATTTTAAAATGGAAATACTACAATAAACATTTATCTTAATATTGTCTTAATAAAAAATGGAAATACTACAATAGTAATATTATCATTTGATATATATATATATATATATATATATATATATATATATATATATATATATATATATATATATATAAAATAATAAGTATAAAATATAAGAAAAATAAATACTAAATAGATACACAATATAAGAAATAAAAATATTATATTAAAATAAACAATAAGTAAATATACAATTCAAAAATAAATATATTACATTAACTATATTTTTATACTAATAAAATAGAGCTTTTGAGGATCAATAGAACGTCCACATCAACATAAAAGGGAGCTTCGAGAAAATGACACGTGGCATTAGAAAAATAGATAATACAAGTAAAAATAAATAAATAAAAAAGTAAATACATTCAGAAATAGAAATGTTACATTAAACATATATAGTAATATTATCATTTAAGTAAATATATTTAGAAATAGATATATTACATTAAACATATATAGTAATATTAACATTTAAGTAAATATATTCACAAATAGAAATATTACATTAAACATATATAGTAACATTACATTAAACATCTAGAGTAATATTATCATTTAAGTAATATATTCAGAAATATAAATATTACATTAAACATATATAATAATATTATCATTTAAGTGAATATATTCTGAAATAGAAATATTACATTAAACGTCTATAGTAATATTATCATTTGATATAAAAAATAATAATAAATAAGTATACAATATAAGAAAAAATAATAAGTAAATATACAATTTAAAAGTAGAAAAACTACAATAAAAATTTATCTTAAAATGTTAAAGATAATACTACAATATTAAGAAAAATAATAAGTAAATATAAAATTTTAAAATGGAAATACTACAATAGTATTATTATCATTTGATATATATATATATATATATTAAATAATAAGTATAAAATATAAGAAAAATAAATACTAAATAGATACACAATATAAGAAATAAAAAAAAAATATTAAAATAAACAATAAGTAAATATACAATTCAGAAATAAATATATTACATTAACTATCTTTCACAATATTATCATTTATTAAAATAAAAATAACAATAATATACAACTGATTAAAATAAATAATGATTAAATATACAGTATCAGAAATACAAATATAAAGTAAAAATTAGAATAAGTAAATATACAATATCAGAAAATAAACAATAAGTAAATATAAAATATAATAAATGGAAAAACTAAATTACACATCGATTTGAAAATGTATAGTATAATAAATTATAAGTAAATACACAATAGGATAAATGAAAATATTATATTAAACATATATCTTAATATTATAATAACTAAATATATTACATAAGAAAAATAAATAATCGGTAAATATATGATATAAGAAATAAAAATATTACATTAAAATTGTAATATTATAATAACTAAATATATAATATAAGAAAAATAAATAATAAGTAAATATACGATATATGAAATGAAATATTACATCAAACATACAATATAAAACTAAATGGAAAAACTAAATTACACATCGATTTGAAAATGTATAGTATACTAATAAAATGGAGCTTTTGAGGCTCCATAGAACTTCCACATCAACATACAAGAGAGCTTCGAGAAAATGACATGTGGCATTAAAAAAATAGATAATATAAGTAAAAATAAATAAATAAAAAAAGTAAATACATTCAGAAATAGAAATGTTATATTAAACATACATAGTAATATTATCATTTAAGTAAATATATTTAGAAATAGAAATATTACATTAAACATATATAGTAATATTAACATTTAAGTAAATATATCCACAAATAGAAATATTACATTAAACATATATAGTAACATTACATTAAACATCTATAGTAATATTATCATTTAAGTAATATATTCAGAAATATAAATATTACATTAAACATATATAATAATATTATCATTTAAGTGAATATATTCCGAAATAGAAATATTACATTAAACATCTATAGTAATATTATCATTTGATATAAAAATAAATAATAAATAAGTATACAATATACGAAAAAATAATAAGTAAATATACAATTTAAAAGTAGAAAAACTACAATAAAAATTTATCTTAAAATGTAAAACATAATACTACAATATTAAGAAAAAATAATAAGTAAATATAAAATTTTACAATGGAAATACTACAATAAACATTATCTTAATATTGTCTTAATAAAAAATGGAAATACTACAATAGCATTATTATCATTTGATATATATATATATATATATATATATAAAATAATAAGTATAAAATATAAGAAAAATAAATACTAAATAGATACACAATATAAGAAATAAAAATATTATATTAAAATAAACAATAAGTAAATATACAATTTAGAAATAAATATATTAGATTAACTACCTTTCACAATATTATCATTTATTAAAATAAAAATAAAAATTAAATTACAATAATATACAACTGAATAAAATAAATAATGATTAAATATACAGTATCAGAAATACAAATACAAAGTAAAAATTAGAATAAGTAAATATACAATATCAGAAAAATAAACAATAAGTAAATATAAAATATAATAAATGGAAAAACTAAATTACACATCGATTTGAAAATGTGTATAATAAATTATAAGTAAATACACAATAGGATAAATACAAATATTACATTAAACATATATCTTAATTATAATAACTAAATATATTACATAAGAAAAATAAATAATCGGTAAATATATGATATAAGAAATAAAGTATTACATTAAAGTTGTAATATTATAATAAATAAATATATAATATAAGAAAAATAAATAATAAGTAAATATACGTTATATGAAATGAAATATTACATCAAACATATATCTTAATATTATAATAACTAAATATATTACATAAGAAAAATAAATAATCGGTAAATATATGATATAAGAAATAAAAATATTACATTAAATTTGTAATATTATAATAACTAAATATATAATATAAGAAAAATAAATAATAAGTAAATATACGATATATGAAATGAAACATTACATCAAACATACAATATAAAACTAAATGGAAAAACTAAATTACACATCGATTTGAAAATGTATAGTATAATAAATTATAAGTAAGTACACAATAGGATAAATGAAAATATTATATTAAACATATATCTTAATATTATAATAACTAAATATATTACATAAGAAAAATAAATAATCGGTAAATATATGATATAAGAAATAAAAATATTACATTAAAATTGTAATATTATAATAACTAAATATATAATATAAGAAAAATAAATAATAAGTAAATATACGATATATGAAATGAAACATTAGATCAAACATACAATATAAAACTAAATGGAAAAACTAAATTACACATCGATTTGAAAATGTATAGTATAATAAATTATAAGTAAGTACACAATAGGATAAATGAAAATATTATATTAAACATATATCTTAATATTATAATAACTAAATATATTACATAAGAAAAATAAATAATCGGTAAATATATGATATAAGAAATAAAAATATTACATTAAAATTGTAATATTATAATAACTAAATATATAATATAAGAAAAATAAATAATAAGTAAATATACGATATATGAAATGAAATATTACATCAAACATACAATATAAAAAATAGAAATATTACATCAAAAATCTATTGTAATATTAAAATAAGTAAATAAATAAAATTTATAGTAAATATATAATAAGTAAATATACAATATGATATATATATATATATATTACCTAAAACATAGTAAAATTAGAATATATAAATTTATAATATAATTAATAGAAATATTATATAAAACATTAGCGTAATACTAAAATAAGTAAATATGTAATATAAAAATATTAAGTAAATATACAATATAAGAAATAGAAAAATACATTAAACATCTATCCAAAAAATGTATATTAAAATAAATAATAATTAAAGATACAACATAATAAATAAAAATACTACATTAAACATCTATCGTAATATTACCATAGATATAAAATTAAGAAAATTAGAATAAGTAAATATACAATATAAGAAATGAAAAACTACTTTAAACATCTATCTGAAAAATGTATACTTTTACGTTTTATCATTTCTAAATATTTTATAATTAAATATACAATCTAAAAAATAAATAATAAGTAAATATAAAATTTAAGAAATATAAATATTATATTAAAAATTTATCATAATGTTCTCATTTGATATAAAAGCAAGAAAATTAGAATAAGTAAATATTTAATATAAGAAAAATAAAAAATAAGTAAATATACAATATAAGAAATGATAAAAACAAAATTAAACATCTATCTGAAAATATATAGTAAAGTAAATAATCAGTAAATAAAAAATATAAGAAATATAAATATTTCATTAAACATTTATCATAATATTAGAATAAATAAATATAAAATATAATAAAAATAAATAATAAGTAAGTATACAAAATAAGAAATAGAAATGTTACATTAAACATGTATCGTAATATTATCATTAACATAAAAGCAAGAAAATTAGAATAAGTAAATATACAATATAAGAATAAATAAATATACAATATAAGAAACATAAATATTACATTAAGCATCTAGCATAATATTAGAATAAGTAAACCTTCAATAGAAGAAAAATAAATATACAATATAGAAAATAGAAAAATTACATTAATCATCTATCTGAAAAATGTATAGTAAATATATGATAAAAGAAATATTACATTAAACATCTATATAGTATTACCATATGATATAAAAACAAGAAAATTAGAATGAGTAAATAAATATATTGTATAAGAAAAAATAAATAATAAGTAAATATATAATATAAGAATATTTATATAGTTAACATTTGAAAATCAAAATAGTTCCGCGCGTAGCGCGGATTAATCTCTAGTATTTACATTAAAGTCTACAAATTAGAAGATGTCAATAAGTTGATCATATATCTTTCACACGAACAAAAAAATATCCGCTTCTCATCAATATTAATGCCCCTTTGAACTCTCAATGATTATATGATGACATTAATAGTGCACCGCCGCAACTAATTAGTGGAAATGATTGAAGCGAATTGGCAAAGAGTTGCATTATGGTAACACATAAGTTGTTAGAAGTCAATAGTTACAGCTAATTCAGCCCGCCAAACCAGCCGCAACAAAAGGAGGAGACAGAGACAGAGAGAAACAGAACAAACTACACAAAGAGACAGAGCACAAAAGATCACCGGATCGAGCTGTACCAAAAGAAAATCTATAGTCACGTTTTTTTTGTTTTGGATCAGACCCACCAGGCCACCAGACAGAAGAAGAGAGAACACGGAAACCATCCCGACCATTACACAAAGACAGTCTGTTAATTGTTTCAAAAGGTTAAGTAAGAAACTCACAAAAAGATCTTTTGCCTCACCAAAAGAAATAAAAAATTAGCAGACAAATGTTATCCATATGTCTATGTCCAATGTGTTTAGCTGTCTGTCAACTCACCAAACTGGATCATGGCCGTCTGTTTGATATCCTTTCAGGCTTCTCAGGCGTCATAAGAGAATCTGAGTTACCAATCTATGAAAGGAACTCTTTAATCTAAACTCTTGAGGAACAACTTCAGCTAGTTTATAATGCCAAATCAGAGCTTAAAGATACCATCCTAAGGTCTTGTGAATCTTGTTGAGTCCATTAACTTGAAAAGGGGAGAAGTTAAAGACTTCATGTACCTGTTGTAGCACAAGTACCCATCACCAATTTGTCCTACAACCTTGTTCCGCACTTTCCTGACACAAATCTGAAACACACAACAAGTTAGTACTCTGGCTAACTTTCTCACTCACATAGTTGTTTAGGACAAGTAGGCATCTTTGGAAAATGGTACTCACTTTCACTAGATCAAGAGGTCCAGCTTTTTCATCGCGATTTCTGTGAATAACAATCCCGTTGTCACATTCATTGATGAAATGTGCACTCCCGCTAATGTGATACAGGTTCGGTGCACGTCCGTTCCATTGTTGCAACCTTTTTGGATGTGCAACAAACCAGACATGACAAGAGTGATGTTGAGCATCTGGCTAACATACTATGTCTCCGTCCTATCCAAAAACGAGTAAAACTCTTCCATCTTTCAGAAGGGAAACAAGGTATTCGTCACTCACCGTAGTGAAGTACGTTGATGATCAAGCTCATTGTTGTTGAAGTAAGATTGATAACTTGAGAAGCAAGTTACCTAATCTAATCAAGTTGTGGTTTATCAATAGGATTAGGAAAAAAGGGAAAATATCTATTTGTGTCATACCTAATGAGTTTAGGAGTTTTAGATTCTTATATAAGGAGATGTTATGTTGTAGCATAACTTATAAGTTGTGAGAGATTGAGAACTTAATGTTTTTGAGATAGTTTTCCTTAAGAGATTAATAAGAAGAGTTTCTTATTTTTGAGAAATTACTTTGTGAGTTCTTAAGATCAAGGTTCTATAATTGGTATAAGAGCAAACATAACACATCGAAAGACAAATCAACCACGCGAGACCACCATGACGGATGTGAAGGACGAATCCAAGTTTACCGCCAAAGACGTTGGACCATCTTCTATCATGTTTCCAATGTTGAGCTCTACTATTTATAATGTTTGGACGATGAGGATGAAGATTCCCTAAAGGTAAACAAAGTTTGGGAAACCATTGATCCCTGGAATAAGATTGAAGAGAAGAACAACATGGCCATTGCTCTCATATTCCAATCCATACCAGAAGTTTTAACATTACAAGTCGGAGACCTTGAAACAACAAAATCAGTTTGGGATGCGATTAAAGCAAGGCACGTTGGAGCATAAAGAGTAAGGGAAGCTAGGTTACAAACTTTAATGGCTGAGTTTGACAGACTTAAGATGAAGGAAGAAGATACAATTGATATTTTTGCTTGAAAGTTATCAGAAATTTCTTCCAAATCAGCTTCCCTAGGAGAGGTCATTGAAGAGCCAAAACTTGTGAAAAAATCTTGAAAAGCTTGCCACGAGGAAGATACATTCACATCGTTGCATCCCTAGAGAAAGTACTTGACCTAAATACAACAAGTTTGAACATATAGTCGGGAGGCTCAAAGCATACGAGGAGAGAATTGGTGAAGATGATGATGAACATCAAGATGGCCATGGTAAATTAATGTATGCGAACATGGAGACGCAACAAGAATCTTGTGGTGGTAGCACAAGTAGAGGATGAGACACAAACATGGAATCACAACGAGAAAGCTTCAATGGTTACAGAGGAAGAGGACGATGTCATTCAAATTGGAGAGGTAGAGGTTGTGGCCACTTTGGTTCATATCAAAGTGGATCATATCAACAAGGGAGAGATGCTAATCACATTACATGTTTTCGTTGTGATAAGCTTGGTCACTTTGATGCGGATTTCCCTGATAGGTTACTTAAACTCCAAGAAGCTGTTGAAAAGAAGGATGAAGACACTCATGATTCCGATGAGCTAATGATGAACGAAGTTGTTTATCTCAACGAGCAGAAGGTAACTCCAAACACGTTTGAAGCAGATTCATATATAAGAAACATATGGTATCTGGACAATTGTGCCAGTAACCACATGAGTGGGAATCGATTGTTCTTAGATAGTCTTAATGAAACAATCACGGGAATATTCAGATTCAGGGATGATTATCGAATAGAAATAAGAGGAAAGGGTTAATCAAGTTTGTGTTCAAAGGTGGCGAGAAAAGGATTATAAATAATGTCTACTACATACCAAACTTAAGAAGCAATGTTGCCAGCCTTAGTCAAGCCATGGAAGCGGTATGCAAAGTACGTATGAAAGACAATCAACTTATGATGTATGATAGACTTGGAAAGTTGATGGCAACTATGACGAGGTAGAAGAATATATTATATAAAGTTACTCTCCAAGTCGTTAACATTCAATGTCTCCATGTAACAACATCAACTGAGTCGTCAACATGGGCTGCAAGACTTGGCCATATCAATACCAATATGATGAAAAAAGGAAAATATATATTTGTGTTATACCTAATGAGTTTAGGAGTTTTAGATTCTTATATAAGGAGATGCAAAGTTGTAGCATAACTTATAAGTTGTGAGAGATTGAGAACTTAAAGTTTTTGAGATAACTTTTCTTAAGAGATTAATAACAAGAATTTCTTATTTTCAAGAAATTACTTTGTGTGTTCTATAATTGTAAGGGTCTATGACAAGTCCTCGGATCCCATCAGCTTTCGCACGTTCTAGAACCCATCCAATATTTGGAAGTGAACCCAATTAACATTATTAAGTATTAACATAGCATGTCCAAGCTCTATAAAGGCTAAGACTATACCTTATGAGAGTGACGCTGCCAGTCAACCACTGCTTCCTTTTATCAAACTCCTCCACGCTCATCAGTTGGACAGCTCTCCCATAATTGTTGAGAAAAAAAGGAGAAACATAAGCTTATGATGATTCATTACACACCACTTTTTGTGCTTGAATCAGATAATAGTGGACATTATCAACGTAAAGAGGCTTACTCTTCATAAAAGAAGGGTTTCTTTACATGTTTTTCGAAAAGTTTCTTGCCATGATCTCTACCTGCAAACAACAAGAACAAGAAACAATCAGGTTCAACTATTATAAAGCAGTTTTTCCATAAGAGACTAATTCAGAAACACACTTTATTCTCCATTGAGCAGAGCGCAAACTTCCAGCCAACATAGTAGTTGAGATTGCATAAGAGTGTATCAATCCATTCACTCTTTTCAGAATTAGGAATCCATGTCACAATCGTCAACTCCCCTGGCACAACTTGATCAGCAGAAAAATGAGAATGTCACATCAGATATTGAGCCTCCATGTCCATCTCATCAGTAGTAAACATTAATTCAATGCTTACACTATAGAATTTGTCCAAAGTTTTCCACACGGTTGAAACACCATACTCATGTCTATGAGTCCGGTGATAGTAAGCATCAATTTCATCAAAAAATCTTTAAATGAAAATTACCCTTGTATAGGGTATGGCTCAACATTTCTAATAGCTTCACTTAGTGAATGAGGTCCCATAGACATAAGCACCTAAGAGAATCATCAAATTAATGAATCATTGCACTCATTTATACCAATGTAACCACGAAAGCAATTTCCTAACGTTTACATCATTGGATAAGGAAACTCAACTAGCCGTTCCCGTAATATCTCCATAGGCAATGTCGTATATTCTCTATATATATGATTATATATTCTCTTCCATTGTATAGCTATTTTCTCTATTGTATAAAGAAAGAGCTCTCCGCTCTCATGTAAGATATAAAAGTATATACCTCAATATGGTATCAGAGCAATAAGATCAAATCTCTTCTCTCTCTCTTCTGCTTTCACTCGTTCATCTCTTACGTCTTGTTCTTCTTCTTTCTTATGAAATTTTTCTCTCAGTCATGGCATCAAACAAATCTAACTCTCTCACTCTTGCTGATAACACAACAAAGATTCCTCAAATCCTCTCATCTCCGTCAACATGTCAAACATCTTGAAACTAACGATGTCAACTATATCATGTGGAGCAATCAGATTTGAGCTCTCCTTGAGGGATATTAACTGGATAAATTAATTGATGAATCATCTCCAGTTCCCCCTGCAACTATCACAAATTCACTTTGTGACGGCGTCAAGATCATCTCATGTACAGCATTCTCCTTGGCGCTATTTCGTTGCCCCTTCAGACGGTGGTGTCCAATGCAAAAATAACATGTGAGGTGTGGAGTCTCCTTGCAGAAACGTATGTTAAACCCACCAGAGGCCATATCGCATAACTCAAACTTCAAATGAAAAGTTGTGTTAAAGGGACCTATTAGCAATGCTCAAGAAATCTCGATGAAACTCAGAGTTTCATTATTCAGCTAAAAAAATTGTTACACTATATATATTCTAACATAATATTAAACTGAAAGGTAAACCTGGTTAACATCATAGTTAAAATGATAAACCAGACAATTCTAGAGTCCTTAACGGGTCTAGAACTGTAGTCAGTAGCTAATTGGCCCCCTCAATGTGAAAAAAAATGTTGATCAATCCCATCTTGCCAATGAGCTCTTGGAAAGGAGCTGGATGCAAAGATTTAGTATGCGTATCCACAAGCTGGTTTCCTATACGTACAAACATGTTCTTAAAGAAACTATTATCAATCTGCTCTCTTATCTTGTAGCAATCAATCTCTAAATGTTTAGTTCTCTCATGGTATAAAGCATTGTTAGCAATGTGTAAAGCTGAGGTATTGTCACAATAGAGATAAACCGGTGGCTTGAAAAGGAGCCTGCAGATTCACAAGTAAACGAGACATCCAAATCAGTTCTTGGTCACTAAAGCCATCGCTCTGAACTCTGCTTCTGCAGTAATACAAGAGACAGTATCCTGCTTCTTAGATATCCAAGAGACCAACAAGTCACCAACAAAGATACAATTACCAGTGATAGACTTTCTTGTGTCTACACACGATCCCCAATTAGAGTCTGAGAATGCTCGTACATCAAACTTGTTGTCTGCTGGATAGAACAGTCCTTGACCCACTGTTCCTTTCAAATACCGAAGGACCTTGTGAAATTCAGTAATATGTGTATCTTTCGGAGCACTTGAGAACTAACAAAGTGTGTTCACTGCATAGGAGATATCTGCTCTTGTTATCTGCAGATACATAAGCTTTCCAACAAGCTTCCTATATGACATAGCGTCTGTCAATAAAGTCCCCTCTTCCTTAGACAGCTTGATACTAGGATCTAAAGGAATGCTAGACGGATTGCTACCAAGAAACCCCGTAATAGATAGAAATTCTAAGATATACTTTCGTTGACACACTGATATCCCTTCTGAAGATCTTGTTATCTCTAGATCAAGGTAGTACTTAGCCTCTCCTAAATCACAAAGCTTAAAATGAGACTGTAAAGCACACTTGAACTCCACCACCAGCGCATCTTGATCACTTACAATCAATATGTCATCAACATATATCGAGATCGCTATGAAATTACCATTGTTGATCCAGGTAAACAGAGTATGATCTCCATGAGACTTTTGGAATCCCATAGAACACAATGTGACTTAATGTTTTAAGAACCATTGTCTCGATGCCTGCTTGAGACTACATATTGACTTGTGTAGTTGACAGACAGAGTTAGAAGGCAGTGTCTCCCATGTAAGTTCTGAATACCCCGGTGGTAACTTCATATAAATCTCTTCATGTAAATCCCCATTCAAGAATGTATTTGATATATCAAGTTGATGTAATGATCATCCCATCTTGGCTGCAAGCAGAAGGGCCAATCTAACTGTTACATGTTTAGCCACGGGTGAAAAATTTACGTCATAATTCATTCCCTTTACTTGAGTATATCCTTTGGCAACAAACCTTGACTTTTATATCTCAATTGTACCATTGGCATTTTACTTGGTGGTGTAACACATTTAAAACCAATAGCATCCTTGTTGGGTGGGATTGTGCACATACTCCATGTTTTGGTTCTATTCATAGCTCATATCTCATCTTTCATTGCGTCATAAAACACCTGCATCTTCTTGGCCTCTGAATACTTTTGAGGAAAATTTCATTGGTGATGATATTAATGAAAGCACGGACATGCTGAGATAGATTTGAATAAGAAATATAATCAACCATGGGATAAGGGATATCACTTGACGTAGTATAACAATGAAAATCCTACAAGTGTTTTGGTGGTTGTTTGTGTCTCTGAGATCGTGATTCAGAAGGAACCAGAGTCTCAGAAGATGATGCATCACAAGGATGGTGCACATCAGAAGATGATGGTGAGAAATACACATGGTCATCAGGTTTTGCATGTAAAGGAATATGAGGAAAGAATGCTGATGTATCTTCTGGAATCTTAGAAGATACAAAAGGGTAAAATATCCTCACAAAAAAAGAACATGCCTAGAAATAGAAATGGCGTGTGTGTCTATATCTAACAGCTTATAACTTTTGTAACCTATGGGATATCCCAAGAAGACACATGCTCAGTTCTAGTTCAAACTTATGTCTATTCTTAGGAGAAGTATGCTATAACATACATAACCAAAGCTTTTAAGAGACATATAATCTAGTATCTTAGAGGTTAACTTCTCATAAGGAGATTTGTTCTTTAGGACCTGGGTAGGTAATCTATTTATTAAGACACAAGATTCATTACACAATCTCCCCAAAACTCTAAAGGGACATTGGATTGGAATAACAAAGCCCTAGCTACATTCAGTATATGCTGATGCTTTCTCTCTACAACTGAATTTTTTTCAAGTGTTTCAGGGCAAGAATGATAGTCTATTATTCCTTTTATGGCAAACAAATCATTAAATTTCAGTTCATGTGCATTATCAGATCTTACGGATTTCACTTTCACTTTATATTGAGTCTCAACCATTTCTATAAAGTCACGAAAAACATGCAAAACATCAGACTTAGACTTCATCAAATAGATCCAAGTTGCCCTACTAAAGTCCACTACAGTTAAGAAGTATTTAAAACCATCAGTGGTTGGAACAGAAAAAGGACCCCATGTATCGATGTGAACTAATTCAAAAGGTTCATTGCATATATTTTGTCTAGATTTAAAAGGTAGATGTTTCTGTTTAAATAGATGACAAATATGACAAACGTGAGAATCAATTTTATTCATATTCTTGTCACAAAGATTCAATACATCAGAAAGCACTTCAATTTTTGATTGTGAAGGATGTCATAAGCATCTATGCCATGTAACTGAATCAACTCTAAAATTAGAACATATCACGGTATTAGAATGAAGTAAACGAGTACCTTGCAAGAAAAAAAAACTATTATGCTCATCGAAATCCAAGACATACAAATTTCTAACTTGTCTACCTTCACCAATCATCAACTCCTTTGCAAGTTCCTGGATAAAACATTAATCATGTGTGAAACTAACTCGTTACTGCAAAGATTTAGTCAATACACTCACACTTATCAAGTTGAATTTAAATTCAGGAATATAGAGCACATTGTGTAGAGATATAGCATAAGATAACTGACTGAATTCTATGCCCGCTATTGTAACAGTGTAGCCATTAGAGAGAGTAACAAAGGTGTTATCTAAAGGTCTATAATCTGTAAACAAGGTCCTATTGTGAGTAACATGATATGTGCCTCCTGAATCTATAACCAAAGCTCTAAGAGACACTGCCATTTCTTTAGATATAGATGAAATCATCATGTCATAGTATGTGTTTGAATATAGAGTCAGAAGTGTACCTGAAATTTGTGATATAACAGGCACTGAGTTAGAAGTCAAGGCACACATTATTTCAGGTGTAATTGACACAACGGAAGTATGAAGTTTAGATCTTAGATAAGAAATCATAGTCTGGATTTGAGAATTAGAAATGTATTCTTGTTGTACTGAGACATTGTCATTCTTCAACTATGTAGGAGACTGATACTGTGTAACAGCAAGATTAGTAGTTCCTAGGGTTTGAAGTTTCTTCCATTTGGAGCCATATCCAGGAGGAAACCATGTAGCTTGTAACATTTGTTTGCAGTGTGACCAAGCTTGTGACAACGAGAGCATTTAGGCTTCTGATATCCTCCATTCGTCAACAAGACTTGAGTCTGATCTGATCCAGTTGACATTCCAATAGGAGATGACTGGATTTGAAAAATATGCTTGATTGTTGAACTGAACCGAAGAAGGACCACAAACAGTTTGTTGGCTCTCGTCTTGGTCAATAATGTTGTATACAGCAGTTAGTCCTGGTCTTGGCTCATGTTCAAAATCTAACCTCTTATGTTAGCAAAGCTATCATTTAACCCCATCAAAAACTGAATGATCCTACTCGTCTCAGCCTCTTCCAATACTTCTTCAACATGATCATAATTACATCTCTTCACCGTAGACGTTTTCGTATTAGAAAATTGCTCCCAAAGTGTCTTCTTCTTGGTGTAGTAAGTAGACAAGTCAAGATTTCCTTACTTGAAAGTGATGATTGACTGCTCAAATTGGTATTTTCTTGGAAGATTACTGACTCTGAAACGCAAGAATAGATCATTCCAAATCTCTGTTGCATCTACATATTATAGAATACTATCGTATATTTATCTATTCACCACATTCAATAACCAAGCCTTGACCATACTACTACATCTACTCCAGATCTTAAACGAAGTATCTTCTATATCAGGCCTAGGCAAAGATCCATCAACAAAGCTAACTTATTCTTCGAATCTAAACTCATTCGCATCACAATCGACCAAGTGCTATAGTTTGTTCCATCTAACATATGAGTTACAATGGATAGACATGGATGATCAGCAGAGTGAAGGAATAAAGGACTGTGAACATTGTCGTAAGATTTTGCCTCTAACGAGATCTGATTGAATCTTCTTCGATTAGGTTGAATCAGAGGATTTGAAATTGGAGTATGTGTAATGTCAGCTGGATTCGCTATCGGAGTATGATCAGATACCAGAGATTGTTGTCTTTCCCTCGCTTTCCTTGCCTGCTTCGCCATTATTGAATATCAGAGCTTAAATCGTGAAGAAAAGTTGTATCAGAGCTCAAAACTTCACAAATTTTGAATTGCCGAAACAAGTGATCAATAAATTGAGAAGAAAACAAAATTGATGAAGAATTTGAAGACTTCAAAGGAAATCAAGTATGAAAATGCTCTGATACCATATTAGCAAAGCTCAAGAACTCTCGATGAAACTCAGATTTTCATTATTCAGCTCAAAAAGTCTGTTACAACTATATACTCTAACACAATATTAAACTGAAATGTAAACCTAATTGACATCATAATTTAAATGATAAATCAGAAAATTCCAGAGCCCGTAACCGGTCTAGAACCGTAGTCAGTAGCTAGTAGGAACAAAACGATATCAGAGTATCTGATGAACTTGCGCTGTTAGGTAAGCCTCTGGATCCAGAAGACTTAATTGAAAAAATTCTTGCACGACTAGGGGATGAATAAAAACCTGAGATCGATGTTGTCAATGGGCGAGATACAACAATCCTCTTCTCTGAACTTCATGAACGTTTGCTCAATCGTGAGGCTATGATTCTATGTGTTGAATCATCACAATCAAGCCCAATAACTGCAAACGCCACTGATACTCGCCCACACCAGCACCAAGATTGGAGATCAAAAAACAACAACAACAACAACTACTCTCGCAGCAATAAATACTCGCAACAATACAAACATGGTGCCGAACAAAAACAACCAAACCCGTCGTCCATATCTTGGCCATTGCCAATCATGTGGAACTCAAGGTCACATTGCCCAATATTTTCCGGAGTTCCGAATTGTCCGTAGTGGCTCTACATCATGGCAAACGTCTCAGCCACAACCATCTCGCTCACCACAAGCATTGCAACCAAGAGCAAATCTTGCTCACCTTTCTGATTCCTCTACATGGTTACCTGATTCCGGTACATGACACCACATGACATCAGACCTCGGAAATTTGTCATTCCACTCACCATACAATGGGAGTGATGATGTACTTCTAGGAGACGGCTCAGGATTACAAATCTCTCATACGGGTTCCTCTTTTATTCCTTCATTTACTCGTCCTTTCTTCTTCAATAGCATACTATGTGCTCCTTCACTTGAAAAGAACTTAATTTCTGTCTTCCAATTATGCTCGTCTAATGGTGTTTCTGTGAATCACTCCGACTTATTTCCAGGTCCGCGATCTAACCACTCCGGCAAACCTAGGAATGGCACGTATGAATGGACACAAACGCAGTCTTCAACTCAACCATATCTTGCCCACGCGTCTGCTATCAAAACATCTATTTCTGATTGGCATTCACGTAGGACATCCTACATTACCAATTTTACAAACCATTATTTCTTCTTTTGATTTGCCATTGTCTTCTAAATCTTTATCAAACAAGCCTTCTAGTGCTTGCTCTATTAATAAAATGTATAAGTTCCCTTTCAAAAAATCTACTCTGATTTCCACTCATTCGCTTGAAATCATTTTTCAGATGTGTGGACTTCGCGTTTAGTTTCAGTTGACGGTTTTAAACACTACGTAATTTTTGTTGATCATTTCACTGGATACACATGTTTGTATCCCTTAAAAAGAAAATCTCAAGTTTATGATGTTTTTGTCAAGTTCAAAACATTGGTTGAAAATCAATTTCAACAGAAGCTAGGAACATTTTATACGGAAAATGGTGGGGAATTTATCGCACTTGCAAAATTTCTTTCTAGTAATGGTATTTCACACTTTACTATCCACCACACACGCCGGAGAATAATGGCATTTCACAACGCAGACACCGACATATAGTCGAAACTGGTCTTGCTCTCTTGACTCATGCGTCAATGCCTAAGTCTTATTAGACTTATGCGCTCACCACAGCAGTTTATCTTATTAACCGTATGCCCACAAAAACTCTTTCTCTCAAGTCGCCATTTCAGTGCATTTTCGGCAAGTTACCGAACCTAGAGAAACTTAGAATATTTGGATGCTTATGTTTTCCATGGCTTAAGCCATATGCATCAAATAAGTTAGATGAAAGATCTACTCCTTGTGTCTTTATTGGCTACTCGCCAACTCAGAGTGCATATTTTTGCTTGGATAGAACTAGTTCTCGCATCTTTATATCTCGTCATGTTACGTTTCATGAATATGTGTTCCCATTTTCTCACTCTAACCCTTTAATGTCTTCAGTGTTATCTACTAATGATGTTTCAGGCCAACCCGCATAAACTGCTCATGAACTTCTATCATTCACTTGTCATCTCCAAACACTCAGCAAGAAACTACAACACAAACAAACCCAACCTCAGCTAGTAATGCAACTAACACTCCTGATGGTCTCTCCACTGAAGCAATCGAAACTGATCCTAAACCATCAGTGACTGATAATTCTACACAAATCGAAGCAACTCAAACGGCTGTACAAGCACCATCACCTCCGCAGCCAACTCGAGTCAGCACACGGAACCACAAACCTGTCCAGAAACTCAACTTGAGTGTTGTAGTTGTTCCAATCACTGAGAAAATTCCGACCTCAGTAGCAGAAGCTCTCAAAGATCCTAGATGGCGTCATGCGATATATAGAAATAAAACATGGGATCTCACTTTTGCATCAAATGCAGCCAATATAGTCGGGTGCCGGTGGATATTTACAATCAAAAGATATGCAGATGGCTCCATTGACAGCTTTAAGGCGCGTTTTGTTGCTAAAGGCTTCCACGAACACCATGGTCTAGACTTTCAGGAAACATTCAGCCCGTTATTAAACCAGAAACAATACGGCTTGTACTTAGAGTCGCGGTATCTCAAAATTGGCCACTTCGATAGCTAGACGTCAATAACACATTCTTACAAGGCAAACTTGAAGAAGAGGTCTTCATGGCACAACCACCTGGATTCCGCGACAAACACCAACCTCAAGCTGTCTGAGCAATCACTGGACTCAAACAAGCACCTCGAGCTTGGTACAATGAGCTTAGTACCTTTTTACTCCAGTAGGGATTCACCAATTATGTGTCTGATGAAAGTTTATTCATATACAACAACCATGCATCTTTCTCTACATGCTCGTGTACGTAGACGATCGCATACTGACAAGAAACAATATCTCATAACTCAACGGCGTCATCACCTCCCTATCAACTCGGTTTTCACTAAAGGATTTGGGCTCTCTCACTTACTTTCTTGGTATTGAAGCATATATAACTTCACATTGTCTCCTTCTAAATCAAAATCGTTATATTGTAGATCTCTTGCACAAAACCAAGATGAACAGCACCACACCAGTCGCAACGCCAATGTGCTCCAAAACACTACTCAGTCTTCACTCGGAGCCCCTCTTGCCGATCCGAATGAATATCACGAAACAGTTGGAAGCCTCCAATATCTTTCTCTCACACGGCCAGAAATTTCCTATCCAGTGAACAAGCTCTCTCTATACATGAACCAGCCCACGGTGAACCATTGGCAAGCCGTTAAACGGATACTACGGTATCTTGAAGGGACACAATCCCATGGAATTTTTTCAGTACGACAAACGCCAAATCCCTCCATTCATTCACTGACGCGGACTAGGCTGGAGACAAGGATGATTACACATCTACAAGTGCTTACATAGTCTACTTTGGACGACATCCCATCGCATGGTCGTCAAATAAACAATCTGGCGTTGCTCGTTCCTCCACGGAAGCAGAATAATTCTTCATTGCTGACACTACATCGGAAGTGTTCTGGATCACCTATCTACTCACAGAACTTGGGATTCAAACCAATATGACACCAACAAGCTACTGTGAAAACAAATGAGTCACATATCTCAGCGCAAAGCCGGTCTTTCATTCTCGTATGAAAAAATTGGCTCTCGATTACCACTTTGTGCACAACAAAGTCCAGTCAGGTCATATATGTGTCACACATATCAACACTGCGGATCAGCTAGCGGATGCTCTTACGAAACCACTACCTCATCCACGTTTTGAGACTCTGTGCATCAAGATCGGAATTGCCTCCGATCGTTCGTCATGAGGGGGCGTATTGGATAAGGAAGCTCAACTAGTCGTTCCCGTAATATCTTTGTAGTCAATGTCGTATATTCTCTATAGTTATGATCATATATTCTCTTCATCTGTATAGCTTTCTTCTCTATTGTATGAAGACAGAGCTCTCAGCTCTCATGTAAGATATAAAAGTATATACCTCAATATACATATAGTTTGATTTGACCACATTTGCATCTTTGTAAAGCTCATCTTCACTTTTCTTAGACCATTTGACACGCCAACATCTTTCTTTGCCCAGACACCGTGAAACTTCTTCAGCCAGAGGCCCAGAGCTTGACCAGGTCCATCTCCATCAGTAGCAATAATAATCAGTTCCTGATGGAGCTCCAAAGTTAATATTTCTTGTTACCTTAACCTGAAGTTAATTTCTTCTTACCTTAACCTGAAGTTAATATTGCTTCTTAGCTTAACTTGAAGTTAATTTCCCCCAAAGACTTTAGCCGGTGACCATTTGCTCATTTAATGGGAGGTAAAGGCAGACATACTATAATGATTTCAGGTGCTTTTTTCAATGTCGTCAAGCCCGTACAAGATCCTTCGGGTATTCTTTTCCTGAAGGAAACACAAAGATAAAAACAAGTAAGAAGTGGTCATAGTAGAAAGCTCGAGAGATTGTCCACGTCTGATATTACGAAGCGAACTTGCATGACATGGACCGGAAAGAACTTCTTAGTTAGATAACGGTACTTGCAATTCACAAGCTCCCTTCTTTGATAATACGTAAAAGCAATTACAATCTGCCGCATAAAATGAAGCAAGAAATCAAGGTACGAAAAAGCAATCAACCACACGACTTGTAAGTACCTCATCACCTATTCTTTTCCGCATTTCTTGAGTGTTTCTGCTGAAATCATTCTTGCAGCGAAATAATCCTCAATCTGAAGCATAACCAAGAACGAAATAAGATATATCAAAGAAATGAGTTCTTAAAACTACATTTTTCAGTCACTCTCTAAAGGAAACAGTACACACAGAAGCAAGAATAATAAGGACAAAGACAACAACCTCGTCACAGAGAGGTTCTAGCTAACACTCTCTAGTCTCTACTGAAACATTTCTTTCAACCTTCTCCCCTGGAACTGCAGATGTAGTAAACCTACCGTCCACCTGCAAAATGGAATAAGGATGATCTTTTTATTTTTAAATACAATCAATTTGTTTTTCATGAAACTCTGGTCATACTCATGTCGCAACTAAGCCGTACTCCACCTTTTAACAAACACTAGCAACCTTTTAACACCCCGAAAGCGATTCCATGTAGCTGACGAACTGTGAATCAGAAAAAGAAAACACATGACTAACAACAGTCTGTGTTCCAAAACAAGAAAAAAAAAAAAAAAAAAAACTAACAACAGTTTCTCATAAACAACAATTTTATTAGAGATATGTTGGGCCGTAAGATGTGCATCTTACGGACCAAGATTGTGAATCTGATGAAGACCTTGAACATTAAAAGGAAGGACTTGAAAAACAAATTAATCTCAAGATAATCTTATTATATTTATATTAAGCGTCTAAGAAAGTTAACATTATCTACTGTTAACATTATGTTAATGTTACCGCTATATATATGTCTCTTGTATTCTCATACCAAACACAACACAATAATATATCATATTCTATTATACTTTACATGGTATTAAAAAATTCGACCCTAGTGGATCATAGTTAAAAGCTTCTGCATATATATAAAAAGAAAAAAAGTGTTCTTGTACTCGTGCTCATCATGATGGTTGTGGTAATTGGAGAAGAGGATGAAGGGTCTGACGATGACCACAATAAGGTGAGGCTGTCAATGTGATCACGTTCCATAAAGTTGATGGGTTTGTTGAATTTTAGTTTTCTATTTGAATGGTTTTGTTTTTTTATTATATCTTTAATTTATTTTTCTTGGGTTTTGTGTGGAACAATTGTCGAGAGTTTCAATGATTAGGGTATTCACAATTTTTTTTATTTTATTTTTGAGATATATTCTATAGTTTAGAATTTTTCAAAGTGTTTTTTTCCATAGTTTGGAATATTTTGGTTATAGTTTAACCATGACGAGAGAGTTTTAGTTACACTCATGTTTTTAGGTCACTTTCTTAATCTAATTTATGGACTGTCCAAGTTAAAGACGATTGTTTATGCAGCTGCAGTTGCGTCCATGAAATGTATTCCCTTTGTCAAGACCAAAAACGAGCTTAAGTTTTCATCCCTCTTTGTCTAAGTAAAAGTTGAAGTTTTTTACCCCGAAGAATCTATTGATTTGTTTTCTTCGACATAGTGTCATGACATAAGTGGTTTGCTTTGTGATTGCAGATTATGTGTTGTGCATCCCACGTTTGTCATATGTGGGAGTATTAGAGATATGTTGGCCGTAAGATGTATATTTTACAGACCAAGATTGTGAAACCCATGAAGAGCTAAAGACTAAAATGAAAGACTTGAAAAAAAAATTAATCTTAGGATAATCTTATCATATCTCTCTTATTAAAGTTGAAGTACCTTTGTACTGTTTGGAAACATGAATAACATATTTAAAAAGAGTTTTGTTTGGAAACAAAGATAGTAGTGTTCTTTTATTAATGTCTTTTTAGTAATTTCATTAACATAAGACCCAAAATATTTCAATTGTATATATAAATTTGTATAGAAAGTCCATAAATATATCATTAAATCAATAGTTAGGTCCAAAATATTTCAATGTGTGTGATTAAACAGATTTATTTAAAAAAAATCGTTAACGTAAATATGTAATATACATATACATTTACATGTATATATATTTCTCAGGTTGTTATAATAACTATATTTTATATTAATTCTGTTCTTTTTAGGGACGCTGCGGCAACGTCAGCGTTTCAAAAAATATAAAGTAAACAACTTTTTTTACGGCATTTCATTTAATTGTTGCCGCTGGGTTTTACAAAAAACAGCTGCATCCTCCACCTTTTCTGTCGCTGGTTTTCATGGCGTCACAATGATCCGTAAATTTCCTGTCGCCGTACTGTTAGCGTCTTATTTTAGGAAGAGTGACAAGAAGAATTTATCAACAATAAAGTGTTTTTTTTGAGACGTTGAACGCTGCGGCAGCGTCTACATAAAGAACAAGGCTAATATTGACTATTTTAAAGATGTTTCCTATTAATTTAAATATATTATATACAAACATAAAAATTGTGGTAATTTAGACAACCTTATTAATTTGTTAGTTATACAATTTTTCTTATTTCAATATAAATATAAACTAATATAGTATTTATATGATCCAATTGAATATTACATAAATTTTATTTTCTAATAGATCAAACAATAATACAATATGAACAACTTCAAACATATAAAAACACATATAAAAAAACACAATTATATATATTATATATTACAATTTACGATAACACCCATGCGAGTGTTAGACATGGTCATCTAAATACCCATCGACTACAATTCGTTTTTCTTTTTAATGTTGGAGTTTAAAATGGTTTTACATTCGAATATTATGAATTTACGGACGGTGTCGAGTAGGATCATTCAAGGTCCGGATAGGTTTGTAGGAACCTAAAAAGGTAAAAATCAAAATCTGGGCTTTCCAAGCGCATGTCAAAATCTAGTTTACATTAAGTGTTTAGCAAAGTTAGTATTATCTGGTGTTAACATTATGTTAATGTTACCACTATATATATATATATATATATATATATATATTGTATTTTTATATCAAACACAACACAATAATTGGAGGGTATCTCTTGGATCAATATCTATATTACTAAAAACTTTATTATTTCTTGTTTTCCAAATATACCATAGACACCATAGGAATTGATGATGGTCTCTCAGTGCCGGAATTCTCCAGAATAAGTAATCCATATTTGCATAGATAGATTCCATTGGGAAAACCTAAGGAAGCAAAGGTATCTGAGATAAAGCCCATACTTAAACCGCTGGTGGGCATTCAAAAAACACGTGATATATTGATTCCTCCTCCGCCCCACATCGGGCGCGTTGAGTGTACCCTTGTAAGCCTCTCGCCTTGAGATTCTTCTTTACCGAAATACATCCTGATACTATTTGCCATAAGAAATGTTTAATTTGGGTGGTCATCGTATTTTCCATGAGAATGCCTTCTAAGAAGTGACATTTTGACCATTTATTGGGGGTGCCATGGGACCACCGGGGTACACTCTCTCCACATGGTATCCCGATTTAACCGAATATTTTCTATTTTTTTAAAGTGCCAACCCAATCAATCATGAATCCGGGGGAGGCTCAGTAGTATGATTTCTATTATCTGAGCATCGTCAGAATCTATGATAGCTCAGATTTCTTTGGAATTCCACCTTCTTGTGTTCTCATTGATGAGAGAATCCACTGTGATGTTATTGTTTAAGTTGGTGTGATTACTATTTGTTGGTATGGGTGAGTGGATGGGAGCCGCCTATCATTCCATACTGAAATAGAAGTCCATGATGTCACCTTTTGATTAGTCTTTTGTTAATCATAAATCTAGCCAATATAATACTACGTCATCCATATGATGAGGAGTATGATCTAATCGGTTCCAGGGGTGATGTATTCCTTCCATAACGTCCTTTGAAGACCTAAGAAAACATGCGATTTGGTTTCTCTATCAGTCTCCAAAATTGCTTACCAAGCATAGTCGTATTAAAATACGATAAATCCTTGAAACCCAATACGCCAGATGCCTTTGGTTATATCAGAAACATAATCGGCATTTGTAGTGGGTAGATTAATTTCAGATAGTATACCTATCGCCCAGGAGATGTTCCATGGTCTAAGAACTAATAATTCTAGTAAAAGAAAATATATGGCGATCAAAACAGATATAAGCAAGGCTTATGACAGGGTTGAGTGGAGTTTCATTGAGGCTTTACTTCAAAAAATGGGTTTTGACCATCATCAGATTCTCCTAATGATGGAATGGGTGGGCCAGATTATACCATCAGATTCTGAAGCAAATTTTATGATATAGCCAGATTATACCGTCTTGGCCATAAGGATGAAGATAGCTCTTAGAGTTCACAAGGCCTGGGAGGGCATTGAGACCGAGGCAGCAAACACCGACAAGAATGACATGGCGCTAGCTCGTTCCAGTCAATCCTGAGAGTCTTATCTTGTAGGTGGGGCAACTTGGAACAGCAAAACAAGTGTGGGAAGCGATCAAAACACGTCATGTAGGAGCAGAACGTGTAAAAGAAGCAAGACTTCAAACTCTAATGACTGGTTTTTAACGTCTAAAGATGAAAGGGACAGAGAGTATACACGACTTTGGGGGGGAAGTTATCAGAGTTAGCATCAAAATCAGATGCCCTAGGAGTAACTATCGAAGAAGCAAAACTTGTGAAACAAATTTTGACGAGTCTTCCTTGTAAAAAGTACATAAATATTGTTGCTTCTCTCGAGAAAGTACTCGACCTTAAAAATACAAGTTATGAAGATATTCTTGGACGATTGAAAGCATACAATGAACATGTAAGTGAAGAAGATCAAGACAAGGATGATAAGGGGAAGCAAATGTACACAAACATAGACGAACAAGTAAATCAATCAGGCAGATCTCAAGGAGAACAAACAAGTTATTATCACTCGGAACAGGGGAATCTCAAGTATAACAATACTAATAGGGGCAGAGGTCATGAAGGACGCTTCTATTACAGAGGGAGAGGTCGTGGTCACTATAATGGAGGAGGTCATTACAATGGAGAAGGTCGCTATAATGGAGAAAGAGACGCCTATCATATCACTTGTTTTCGTTGTGATAAGTTAGGTCACTTTGTAGCTCAATGTCCGGACCTCAAACTTAAGCTACAAGAGATGCAAGAAACAGACAACACTGATACGCAGTAAGCTGATGAACTTATGATGCATGAGTTAGTATTTCTCAATGAGAAGAATGTGTTGCTAGAGAAATACGAAACAAATACGAGAGAAGAAAACATCTGGTTCCTTGATAATGGAGCTAGTAATCACATGACAGGAGACCGTAGATATTTTTAAAAACTTGATAACTCAATCACTGGTAAAGTTCGTTTTGGCGACGACTCAAGAATCTATATCGAATGAAAAGGCACAATCGCCTTTACTGACATGAATGGAGATTCAAGGAAGATGATTGATGTTTACTTTATCCCAAAATTAAAGAGCAACATCATTAGCTTGGGGCAAGCTACAGAAGCAGGCTGTGACATTCGGATGAGGGGAGAGCAGTTGACAATGCATGATCAGAAAGGGAAGCTCCTGGTCACAGCTAAAAGATCGAAGAACAGACTATATAAAGTTCGTATGGGAATCAACAATGCATCGTGTCTCTATCTAACTGCCGAGAAGGAGTCAAGTAGATGGCATGCACGTTTGGGACACATAAACTTTGAGACCTTAAATTCTATGATACAAAATGAGATTTTATTCGGACTACCCAATGTCAGCATCGAGAAGGAGGTGTGCGGCTCATGTCTACTTGAGAAGCAAGTTAGACAACCTTTTCCAAAAGCGGCAACGTATCGAGCAACTAAGACTTTGAAACTACTTCATGGCGACCTATGTGGCCCCATAATGCCGAGTACGTTGAGTGGAAAAAAATACATCTTTGTTCTCATTGACGATCATACGAGATATATGTGGACGATCTTATTGAGAGAGAAAAGTCAAGATTTCTCAAAGTTTAAAAGGCTACGAGATATAGATGAACGAGAAACCGGAGAGAAGATACAAACCCTCAGAACAGATCGTGGAGGAGAGTTCGTGTCCAGAGCGTTTAATGAGTATTGTGAACAAATGAGTATAAATCGGCATCTCACTGCACTATACACACCTCAACAGAATGGTGTAGTCGAATGAAGAAATAGAACGATGATGGAGATGGCGAGAAGCATTCTTAAGCATATGCAGATTCCAAATTACATGTGGGGAGAGGTCATACGACATGTTACATATCTTCTGAACCATGTAGTAACAAGATCACTCAAAGAGAAGACACCATACGAGCTATTTCGGAGCAAAAGACCTAACATCAATCATCTGCGAGTATTTGGGTGTGTCGGGTATACAAAAGTCGAAGGCACACACCTGAAGAAACTTGATGACAATTCACGTATGTTAATACACTTGGGAACAGAACCTGGATCAAAGGCATGTCGCATGTATGATCCTCTTACTCGGAAGAGAGTGGTAAGATGAGATGTAGTCTTTGATGAAACAAAAGCTTGGGACTGGAACAGAGAAGGAACGAAGGTACATGATGATGGAAGCTTTGTAATTGAGATTGGTAGGTTCGGAAATCATGGTATTAGTAAGAATACAGATCACGAGCTCCCAAAGCAAAACACTGAAGAAGAACAAGAAACAGAAAACCATCATGAGGACAATGTGCAAGAAATCGAAGAAGAAGAAACGGAGTCTTTTTCTCAAAATCTGCGCCGATCAGAGAGACAAACTACAAAGCCTAAGTACTTAGAAGATTATGTGCTACTTTCCGAAGAGCTAGGAGAATAACTACTTCTCATCATAAATAATGAGCCAAGAAACTTTAGAGAAGCAAAAGTGTTAAAAGAATGGATAAGAGATTGCGAAGCGGAGATAAAATCTATCGTTAAAAACAACACATGGATCTTGGTTGATCGTCCTCTTGGTGTAACGCCTATCGGGTTGAAGTGGATATTCAATATCAAGAGAAACGCAGATGGTACCATAAACAAATACAAGGCTAGGCTCATTGCTAAAGGTTATGTGCAACAGTATGTGATTGACTTTGAAGAGGTATTCGCTCCAGTAGCTCGGATCGAGACTACAAGAATCTTAATCAATCTTTCTGCAGCAAAGGGATGGGAGATACATCACCTGGACGTTAAAACCGCGTTTCTTCATGAAGAATTAAGAGAAACCGTTTATGTGTCACAGCCAGAAGGTTTCGAAACAAAGGTTCAAGAGAGCAAGGTTTACAAACTTACTAAGGCATTATATGGATTGAGGTAAGCACCAATGGCATGGAACAACAAGTTAAATCAAATTCTCATGGAGTTATAATTTCACAAGTGTTCTAAGGAGCCTTCACTTTATCGCAAAACGGTAAACAATGATCTTCTTGTTGTAGCCGTATATGTGGATGACTTTTTCGGAACTGGCACATGCAACAAACTTATAACGAGTTCAAAGATGGGATGGCAAACAAGTTTGATATGCGCGATCTTGGTAAACTAACCTATTACCTTGGGATAGAGGTCTGTCAAAACATGAGTGGAATCACGTTGAATCAAAGTCGGTATGCAAAAAAAAATTAGAGGAAGCTGGGTTGATGAAGTGTAATCCGATTCATACACCTATGGAGCTCGGTCTGAAGATGTCAAAGTCAGAAGATTAAAAAGAAATTGATGCTACCATGTTTAGAAATAATATCGGCTGTCTTAAGGTATTTACTACACACAAGACCTGATCTCTCATATTGCGTAGGAGTATTAAGCCGATATATGCATAGTCCGAGAGAGTCGCACGGAGTTGCATTGAAGCAATGCTGAAGATACTTGTGTGACAGTATCACATACAGGCTGGTATTTGAGAGATCATTTTTTCAAGATACCTAAACTTGTTGGCTACAGTGACAGTAGTCATAATACCGATCTAGACGATGGGAGAAGCACTACCGGTCATATCTTCGATTTAGGTGAGACCTAAACAAGATACGGTTGCGTTGTCCTCATGTGAGGCAGAATTCATGGCTGGGACAGAGGCTGTGAGACAAGCAATTTGGCTTCAGGATTTGCTAAGTGAAGTTACAGGTTTGCCAAGCGAGAAAGTTGTCATCCGACTAGACAACCAGTCGGCCATATCTTTGACAAGAAATCCAGTCTTTCACGGTAGGAGTAAGCATATTCACAAGAGGTATCACTTCATTAGAGAATGTGTAGAGAATGGCCAAGTCGAGGTCGAGCATGTTCCTGGTGAAGAACAAAAGGCAGACATTTCAACAAAGGATTTGGGAAGAATAAAGTTCAAGGAAATGAGAGACTTCATTGGCATGAGAGATCTAGCATTGAAGGACTTCAAGCTTATGGGGAAGATTATTGGATAAGCTTGAAGTTACCTTGAGGAGCAAGCAACCTAATTCTATTGAGTTATAGAGTAGGAAAATATCTATTTATGTTTACCTAATGAGTTTAGGAAGTTTGTGAGGTTATATAAGGAGATGAAAAAGTATTGCATAAATAAGAGGTGTGGGAGCTTTAGTTTTTGAGATACTTTTCTAAAGTATTGTGAGTTTGAAAGATTAATAAGAAGAGTTCTTATTTCGAGAGGCAAAACAAGTGTGATTGTGTGTGTGTTCTTGATATCTGATTTCAATATAGGGCGTAAGTCCATCAATCGAACCTGTATGGCCAGTGATCAGATAAATTTGAACTATTCATATGTAATTGTTGTGAAAGAATTTGTGGTGGGGGAGTTAGGCATGAGTCAGAACTGATAGACAACATGAGTTCAAATATTGTCGTGGGTAGACGTTTTTGTCATTTTCAGAGGACATGCTTTCTCTTAATATAAGCAAAAGAATGGCTTATCATGGAACCCTTGCTCTTCTGGTTTTCAGTTTGTCTTATGTTTTACCTTCACACAGAAGAAGACGACCACTTTTTTCTGGGCTACCAAGTTTCAAGTCACAAAATAGGTGACGAATAGAAATTGCTTCATTATGCAATCTAATGATCAAATTTTAGTTTCGTTTAAATGTACGATGTTATCAGTTACTAATCTAAAAGATTTGTTTTAACATTTTCTAAAACACCAGACAACTCTTTTAAAAAAAACAGATAGAAAAAGACAACCATTTTTTTTTTGTTCTGAAACATCAAAAAGACACAATCCTTTCAAAATAATTTTTTTAACAAATTTATGTATAGTAAATGATACAACACTTTTTCTACAAAAAAAAATACCCTTTTTTGTTCTAAAACATTAAAAGATACAACTATTTCAAAATACACGACTTTTCCAAAGACACAACATTTTTTTAGAAACCATTAATATATTTTTTTTCTTTTAAAAGGTGGAGAACTATTAATTATAAATTTATTTATGAAAAGATGTTATTTGGCAATTGGTGGAAAAATGATAATCACTGAATAACTACTATCTCTCGTCAAGTTCCATGATAAAATAAAGCTTCCTATTCTTTGTATATATAATGTTTGTATTTTTGTGTTTCCATTATTTATAGCAGTTGGATGATGTGTATGGTAATTACGTAATGCAACAACTCTTCTTGAAATAGTTTCCTATATAAACAACACTTCTCTTTTAGAGTAACAAAAATTTGTCATAATTTTATAGGAAAATAAAATTTGAATCCAACAATCGAATTTTTCTATTTTTATGATGTAATGGATATAAAATTGTTTTTCTTACATCATCAAAAAATAGTTTGGCAACCTTTCCCTAAATATTTTCTTTTTCAAAGAGCACATCCCATTTATAGTAACTAACGTACCTTTTTATTGAATAGACTTATTTTCAAAAAACACATCCCCTTTAGAATCACAAACAAACGTTTTCATAATGTTTTACTTTAAGTTTTTAAAAGTCGTGTTCTTTCACATGCCTCTTTTAATTTTTGAACGATACATTCTTCCACATACATTTTTATTTTTTGAACAACACACCCTTTAACATGCCTCTTTTAGTGCGAACGTGTTGTGACCGATGGGGTAAAAGCGTGTCTTGACCGAAGAGGTGCGAGTGTGCCGTGACCGAAGAGGTGCGAGTGTGCCGTGACCGAAGAGGTGTGAGTGTGCCGTGACCAAAGAGGTGTGAACATGTCGTGACGTAAGAGGTGTGAACGTGTCGTAATCGAAGAGGTGTGAATTTATCGTGACCGAAGAGGTGCGAAAAAATCATGTCGAGGGGTGTGAATGTGTCTTCACTGAAAGAGTGTGAATGTGTCATCACCAAAAGAGTGCAGATATACTGTCACCAAAAATGTGTGAATGATTGCAACTCTTTCTAACCACTGCAACTATTGATTTTAATAATTGCAACTTTTGACTAACTTTTTTAACAATTAGAACTTTTTGCTAACCATTGCAACTCTTGGTTGTAAATTTTAGCTTTATATATAAAGAGTTGTAGGAATTGGCAAATGGATAAAAAAACAGAAACCAATAGTTAGTTAGAGAGCGAGATAAAGATTCATTCTTCAAAAATCATTTAAGATCTTTGAATAAACAAATATAAACACTAAGCCTTCTTTTGTTTCTCTTGTATCCTAGTCTAGAAAAAAAGTGAGACTAAGGATTGTGTTATCTTAAAAAAGATCTAGTGTAATCCAAAGCTTAGAATAAGGTTGAAATACTTTTAAAGAAAAGTGATATTGTGTTCAATTTTAATCATTATCCAAGTTTATAAGTCACACATCTTCATGTCACAATCTAACTGAGCAACAATCTAATAGCAAACCTATTTTATTTTCAACTTACATCATCATTGTATTGAAAAAAAAATCAAAATAACATTTCAGTTGATCACAATTTTCTAATTTAATAGACAAGATACTTTTTCATTTATAATTGACACATTTAACTGAAACAAATGATGTGTCTATCTCTTACAATTTTAAAGTGTATATTTTCTTTAAACGCTGACATCATCAATCTACTATAGGAAAAAAAATTAACATCCAACGGTTTGAGTTTGTTCCTAATCGCTTATCTAATGGTTACAATTTCATTTAAGAATCCGAGTTGCATCTTTTCTGAAACTTAATCATTACACTTTTTTATTGAATATTTTTTATAACCAAAAAGTTATATATTTCAATAAGCTTAACCATTGAATCCTTTCCTAATAAAAACCTTTTAAATATAAAAAAAAACAAAAAAAAACATGTTCATTTATTAAAGAGTTTATCTTTTAAGAAAATCAACAACCGTACATTTTCAATGAACTATTCATGACATAAAACTGTATATGTTAACAAATATATAATATATAACCCTTTTGTTTTAAACATTTACTATATAATCATTTTTAATATAATATTGAAAAGTTAATATTGATCAGTAAACCTAATAATTATGAAGGATTGTTTCACTTTGGCATAAATGTTTTTAATCTCTTTTTATTTACAATAAAATTCTAATAATCTTATTTTCATCTTCGTTGCTTTTATTATTTAACTATATCAGTTATAGATTTAGAAAAAAATATTTATATATTATTATGTTTGTTTTAAACATTTAATATAGAGGAATACTTTAGGATAGACCTAAAAAAAGTTTTTATCATAAAATAGTCTTAAAGGAGAAAATGACCAAAATAGATTTTATTAAAATGTGTAAATATACATTTATACCCCTTATGTTAACTAATCTAGCCTTAGGGTTTAGAGTTATGGGTGGAGTTTTGGAGATAAGTTTTAAAATTTAATATATATATATATATATATATATATATATATATATAAATTTTCAAAATAAAAAGACTTATTTTGGTCATTTTTCCTGAAGGTCTATTTATGTGACAAAAACTTCAAAAAAAAAATCTATTTGAGATATTTGTCCTCTAATATATATAACACTTTTAAAATAATATTGGAAATTTAATAATTTTGAAGGGTTATATCACTTTGGCATTAGTGTTTTCAATATTTTTTATTTATAATAAAATTCTAATAATTTTTATATTTAATGTTTTAATTTTAAATATATCAATTATATATATTTTATAAACAATTATATTTTCATTTTTAAAACATTTAATATATAATCATTTAAAATTAATATTAACTTTTTCCCACGATTTCGCAGGATCCATATCCTAGTCTCACTAAAATCAAAGCTCGATGATTTTTTTCACATTCATATGAAACTCAGAAATCAAACTCCTAAAACTCATTAAACTAACCTAGTGAAGCATTTCAAGTCACTGTCCTGATTATCGTGAAAGAAATGCTTATAACTTTTGGTTCCAGATACCTCTGACAAAAACTCGTCTACTGAATATGCCTCCTCGTCACATCTTACAACTCAAATTAAAGAATATAAATTCGATATACATTTTACAACATCCAGTTCTGGCATATAAAAAAAAAAAGACCCCGATTTTCAATACAGAAAACTCATCTCTCTATTATACATATGAATTTCATAAACACATTATACAGCCTTCAACTTAAAGGATAACATTCACATTCTATACATTATTAAGCTCTTACCATATCAATATCATAGCAAGATAAGATAGCGAGAAAAGGAAGAGAAGCATACGTGAGTCTACTAAGCATCTGAGCAGAACAATCTTTACATAGTTCCTGCATCTCCGCAACCACCATACATCTACCAATCAGGTCCGACAAAGAGATCATAAACTGATTAGAAATAGTGAGGGAAGATGCATCGAATGTTCAAGCAACAGTATATTAGAGAAGTAATCCATAATGTAGGAGAAAATTTTCCATGACTGAACACATTAGCTTAGGCGTATACATGGTCTAAGAAGCATATGGTGTATGGTACATTCACATCTTGAAGGCATTCTTCTTCTTAATCATTCTATCACTCATAATCATTCTATCATTCATAACCATTCTATCACTCACGAAAATAATCTTATGTTATGATCAATAACACACGCGCCACCATCGCAATCATCTATAGCCTTGTTTGTTTTAAAAACGCTGTGACTAGCGTCAGCGGCAAGAAATAAAGCTATAACGGACGTAACTTTGTTCATGTCAAAACTAAAAACATTCGCCAAGGAACAATCAGAGACAGAAAAACAGAGTTGCTGCTGTCGCTGTTATTTCCAGTGTCGTATTTGCCGGTTATTAGTTATTGTAGCGACTAAAAAAGAAAATCTGTTTTGTCGCTACTGTGAGGTATTTGCAGTAGTCATAGTTGTTATTTTGAATTGTTGCCGTTGTCGCTAGCTTTTATTAAACGAACAGGGCTTATGTCTGCAACTTCATTGCTGCCAGCGAGTTTTCACCACCAATACCACTCCCTCCAGCTGAAAGAATATTCCTAGATATTCTTCTACTTTAGAATGAAGTCAATCTTGTTAGACTAGTTCTCCTGTAATCTAGGAATATCTTATACCAACTCTGTCCATATATACTCTTGTACATCGATTGTTATGATCAAGGAAATATAAAAAATTTCACGGTATCAGAGCTAAGGCTCTTATGATCATGTAATATCTCTTTTCTTTCATTAAAACACGTTCTGTACCGATTTCAATTCCAGCTCCATGGCAACAATTGAACGGGCGTTCGGTATTACCAACATCAGGTCACACATCCCCTTGTGCTTGATCTTGACGTCTTTAATTATGATGTGTGGCGAGAGCTATTTTTGACGCACTGTCTTACCTTTGATGTCGTAGAACATGTCAACGGCACGTCCACTCCAACCGGTGACGACGACACCACGTGGAAGAAGAGAGATGGACTAGTTAAATTATGGATCTACGGGACCCTAGCCCCTCCACTTTTCAAAACCTGTTTCAAAACAGGAGGTACAGCGAGAGATATATGGCTTCATATCGAGAACCAGTTTCGCAACAACAAGGAAGCTCGTGCTATCCAACTCGATAACGATCTTCTCACAAAGGAGATAGGCGACTCATCCATTCAGGAGTACTCCCAGAGCCTGAAATTGATCGCCGACTTACTTGAAAATGTTGAGTCCCATTTCAATGACAAAACACTCGTGATGTACATGCTCAACGGTCTAAACGAGAAGTTGATCACATAATCAATATGATAAAACATCAGAAACCATTCCCGAGTTTTGATGAAGCGAAGAACATGCTGGAGATGGAGGAAACCAGGTTAAAGAAACCACATAAGGGTACTGTTTTCCACTCTGATCACTCGTCCTCCTCCACGGCTCTGGTCACTACGACACATGATAGCAACAGGGTCATCAACAAATCAATCAACCGAGGAATTACCGAGGCAATAAGCGCGGAGGACGTGGCCGCGGGTGTTACAACAACAACTACTCTAGACAGTCTTGCAATCCCTGGGGATTGCCACCACCACCTTGCTGGCCAGGACAATACAACAACTGGCAGAATGGACCCCAAGCCCCATGGATGATATATCAAAACGCTGTGATACGCCCAAAATCGGAAGGATGGCTTTGGCCGGGTGTTGGATATGAACCGAGAATGCGAAGGCACTTCTGGAACTAGGATGGATTGATAGGATCGTCAAGAGGTGCGGAATGACTCTTGATATACCCACGATCTAAGGCTAACCACCTAAGAACGGTTGTAGTGCGTTGGCTAACCACCAAATAACACACAAAGATGATTGGTTGACCACCAAATCAACAAGCCGGTTCAAACCGATGAACTAGCTAAAGAACTCTCTCTCTCACTCAGAGAAGAAACAAAAATGAAACCAAAATGAACTGATTTTATTCATTGTAGGGATTACATATTTATACAAGATGTAGTCAAAGAAAGCAATAAAGAAAGTGCGGAAAATGATGTCTAGAAAATACAACATTTGACTAGATAATTATTAGAGAGTCAAAGTTGTAGAAATTGATGCAGTCTTGGTCAAAGTTGCGGGAAATGATGAAGACCAGTCAAAGTGATGATTTTGAGATAGCCTGGTCAAGGTTCGTCCAAGCGTCCAGATGCATCCGAACGAGATGGATGCACAGGGTAAAGATAAGGACGCATGCGGGACTGTCCGGATGGTCCGGCGGATGAGAATGCATGCCCGTCTTCAAGTTCCTCACGACCCAAGCTAAGTCTAGCTCGACCGTGGGTCTTTGAATGTCGAGTTGATCGGGAAAGACGAGCTCTGGTACGGTCAGTTCGGTCTCCTGGTCGTGGCTCCAGCCGAAGCTCCATTCCGGACGTACGCGGGTCAATACGGTGGAAAGAACGTGCGGCTCGGTTGGTGTGATCAGCACGACCTGGTGGAGAGACCTTGGTTGGGTCAAGCTGGTTGACAAGATCACCACTTTGGGCTGTGTCCATGACCCAAGCAGGTCGGTGCTCGAACCGGGGCGTATCATAATCTCCCTCTTCAAAAAGATTTGTCCTCAAATCTGGAACATTAAAAGGAAAAGGGGTATAAGCAAAAGAATCATAATCAATACATTGCTCACCTTGGGTTTGGTCAGGCTCTTGAATGGAAAAAGATCCTTCTTGGTTTGTTTGATGACCACGGTTTTTCTCTCCATCTGACCCTTCATTCGGTTCATATGGGTAGTCATCGAAAATTGGCAATGGATCTGAAAGTCCTTCCTTTTCTGGCTCGGTTTTAACTTCCTCCAATGTCACCAACGGTTTCTGGTTTTGGCACTTGTTAGCGTAATGGCCGATTCTATGGCATTTGAAACACCTGGTAGTTTGAGCTTTGCTTGTGGGTTTCACAGCTTTGTTTTTATCAAAAGAAATCTCATTAGTTTTCAAATCAAAATTTGAAAGATAAGAAGACTTACATTGTTGTTTTGGTGCTGGAAAAGTGTTGGTGTTTCTCTTTCTTTTGAGTTGCCGGATAGCATGAATTGCCTTATGCAACATTTTCTCCAAGCTGGCATAAGTCTGAAGTTTGTTATGATCTAGCACCTCACGGTTGCTTCTCTTGGCTTTGATGAAGGGACGATCACCACTTCTGACCCCCTTCTCATCATCAGACCTGTTTTGTCTCTTCTTTTGTTTCTGCACAAAGTCAAATTCATTAGAAGCAAATTGTTTCTTATTTCTAGAAATTAATTGCTCTTTTTCAGAAACAATTTTAAAAGGAAAGAAGACATCATCTTGTAGTGGTTTTGATTTCTTGAGAAGTCCAAACATTCTGAAAACACTTAACAACCAAGTTAGCAAATAAAATCCTCACACTCTCAAAGTGTTTAGCTCTCGATTTTTAGGTGATCACTCAGAGTTCTTTCCACTGGTTCAAAGGATGACAGGCAGTCAAAATCAGCAATCAAAAACCCAAACAACTTTGTGGGAAAAAGAAAAGAGAAAGAAAGATGAAGAGATTTTTTTGTGTGTGTGTGGATCCGCCTTAACTTTCCTAAGGCCGGATTTCTCCTCGGCCAGCAGGCTTTCTCTTCCACCACTTCCCCTGGATTTCTCTTCAAAAGTGATTCAAGCCAAAACTTTTACTCTTTTTTTTTAAAATTGTTTTCTCTTTTTTTTTTTAAATGGCGATCACAAGGGAGTAAAAGAACAGCCCGGATCCAAAAAGAAATAAGAAAAGAAAATGATGAATAGATGAGAAGATGAAAAGAAGAATGAAAACAAACCAGCCAAAGTGGCTCTGATACCAAATGATACGCCCAAAATCGGAAGGATGGCTTTGGCCGGGTGTTGGATATGAACCGAGAATGCGAAGGCACTTCGGAACTGGGATGGATTGATAGGATCGTCAAGAGGTGCGGAATGACTCTTGATATACCCACGATCTAAGGCTAACCACCTAAGAACGGTTGTAGTGCGTTGGCTAACCACCAAATAACACACAAAGATGATTGGTTGACCACCAAATCAACAAGCCGGTTCAAACCGATGAACTAGCTAAAGAACTCTCTCTCTCACTCAGAGAAGAAACAAAAATGAAACCAAAATGAACTGATTTTATTCATTGTAGAGATTACATATTTATACTAGATGTAGTCAAAGAAAGCAATAAAGAAAGTGCGGAAAATGATGTCTAGAAAATACAACATTTGATTAGATAATTATTAGAGAGTCAAAGTTGTAGAAATTGATGTAGTCTTGGTCAAAGTTGCGGGAAATGATGAAGATCAGTCAAAGTGATGATTTTGAGACAGCCTGGTCAAGGTTCGTCCAAGCGTCCAGATGCATCCGAACGAGATGGATGCATAGGGTAAAGATAAGGACGCATGCGGGACTGTCCGGATGGTCCGGCGGATGAGAATGCATGCCCGTCTTCAAGTTCCTCACGACCCAAGCTAAGTCTAGCTCGACCGTGGGTCTTCGAATGTCGAGTTGATCGGGAAAGACGAGCTCTAGTACGGTCAGTTCGGTCTCCTGGTCGTGGCTCCAGCCGAAGCTCCATTCCGGACGTACGCGGGTCAATACGGTGGAAAGAACGTGCGGCTCGGTCGGTGTGATCAGCACGACCTGGTGGAGAAACCTTGGTTGGGTCAAGCTGGTTGACAAGATCACCACTTTGGGCTGTGTCCATGACCCAAGCAGGTCGGTGCTCGAACCGGGGCGTATCACGCTGGTTACAACCCGCGTCCCGTCACCCCACGTCCAAACAACAACCAACATGAGGCCCATTTCGCAGAAAACACCCAGTCTACCACTGAATTTACGGAAGCCTTTAACACTATGAGTCTCCAAGAGCCTTCTCCGAACTGGTATATGGACTCAGGGGCTTCCTTGCATCTTGCTTCTTCCGCAGGTATGCTCCATTCTGTTTTTAAAGTGAACACCGGAAATTCAGTCATTGTCGGTAATGGTTTCATCTATTCCCATAAAGTCTGCTGGTAACTCTGTTATTCCCTCAAAAAGCCGTCCTCTTACTCTTAACAATGTGCTTATTGATCCTTAAATTGTCAAGAATCTCATATATGTTCGAAAGTTCACTACTGATAATTGGTGTTCTGTTGAATTTGATCCATTTTTTTCTGTGAAGGATCTTCAATCCAAGAAAATAATACTCCGCAGTGATTCTTCCGGAGATTTGTACCCTGTGCCACCATCTCTTCAAATGCCTCACCAACACTCCACATTCGTTGCTGAGACCCCTTCCTTGTGGCACAAGCGTCTCATTCATGCCAATAATGATACTCTTCGAACAGTTATCTCATCAAACTCTTTACTTTGTAATAAAAATGGCTTACCTTTTTGTAATGCCTGTCAGTTGGGGAAACAAACTAAACTCCCTTTCTTAAAATCGAGTAATAAAAGTTTGCAGCCTTTCGATCTTATTCACTCCGACTTGTGGACATCTCCAGTCCAAAGCTTAAGCGGTATCAAATATTATGTTCTTTTCCTTGATAATTTCTCTCATTATGTTTGGGTTTACCCTCTTCGCAATAAGAGTGATGTTTTTGCTAAATACTTAAATTTCTCCTCTTATGTGAAAAATCAGTTCAACTCTACTATCAAAGCCTTTCAATGCGATAATGGGGAAGAATACAACAACTCTAATTTCCTAGAACATTTCGACAGTCATGGCATCAATGTTTGATTCTCTTGTCCTCACACCTCTCAACAAAATGGCAAATCAGAGAGGATGATAAGAACAATCAACAATGCCATTCGATCTCTTCTCTTTCAAGCAAAGTTGTCTTCTTCCTACTGGGTTGAGGCAATGCATGCGGCATTTCATGTTCTAAACATTATTCCCTCATCCACCATTGATGCTAAAACACCTCACTTCCTCATTCACGGTCAACACCCTACATATGACCACCTTCGGGTCTTCGGGTGCCTTGCATCCCCAAACATATACCACTCCTCTGCTCACAAACTATCACCACGTTCAACTCCGTGCCTTTTCCTTGGTTACCCTCTTCATCATCGAGGCTACAACTGCTTGGACCTTAAAACGAATCGCATTATCATCTCTAGACATGTGACATTCGATGAGTCCACATTCCCAGCTGCTAAGGCCGACCCTCAAATATCTCGGTCTTACAATTTTTTTGGAAATTTCAGAGTCTCCTTCTCCTCTGTTCAAAACGATACTTGAATCATCACAGGCTCCCACTTTGAACACCGTTAACACGGCTCCCCCCGTTCATTCTCCTCAGGTATCCACTTCACAAACATCTCAAATTCATCCTCCTACTCGAATTGGAATTACCACACGTGGTCAAGCCGGTATTGTCAAACCAAAGAAAATTTTTTCTCTCCTTACATCCTCTGTGTCTAGAATCCCAACAAACCACCAAAAATCCCTAGCTGATCCCAACTGGAACCCGGCAATGACTCATGAGTACGATGCTCAAATTAAGAATAATACATGGAATCTAGTACCTAGGCCTTATGGTGCTAATGTGATTAATTCTTTGTGGCTTTATAAGCATAAACATGATGCAGATGGTGTTCTCAAAAGACACAAAGCTCGACTGGTGGCTAATGGGAAAAAACAAGAACCTGGTATTGACTTCAATGAAACTTTCAGTCCGGTAGTGAAGCCAGCAACAATCAAGATGGTTCTCAATGTAGCGCTGAGTATGGGATGGGATATCAAGCAATTGGATGTTTAAAACGCCTTTTTACATGGTAATATCACTTAAACAATATACATCTATCAACCTCCTGGATTTGTTAACAGGAAATACCCACACCATGTTTGTAAGCTTGACAAAGCCCTCTACGGACTCAAACAAGCTCCCCGAGCTTAGGATGCGCGCTTCCCAAGCTTAGGATGCGCGCTTCCCGAGCTTGGGATGCGCGCTTCAGTCAATACCTCACCACCCTCAACAAAGTCTGACTCCTCCTTATTTGTCTACAAGAAAGGGATGCATTTGGCTTCTCTCTTATTATATGTAGATGATATCGTTCTCACCGGTTGTTCGCCTACGCTCATCGCGCTCATCATATCAAGTCTCAAACTCGAGTTCCTGATTACAGACATGGGTCGACTTTCACACTGACTCAAGGTTGAATATAACACGGCAGTTATTCTTCTCTCACAACGGCATTACGCTTCGGAGATCATCAAGAGAGCTGGTATGGAAATCTGCAAACCAATAAACACTCCAGTTTATGTAAAGTCCAAGTTGTCAGCTAATATTGGAGACAAAATCGATAATCCAAAGCTTTACAGAAGTCTGGTTGGAGCGGTCCAATACTTGACGTTTACACGTCCTGACATCACATATGTCGTCCAGCAAGTCTGCTTATTCATGCATGATCCTCAAGTCACACACTTCAATGCGCTCAAGAGAATTATCCGATACATCAAAGGCATTATTTCTCATGGATTGCAGCTTTTCAAGTCAAATATCGACACTTTAACAACATACTCTGATGCCGATTGGGTCGGCTGCCCTGATACACGAAGATCAACGTCTGGGTATGGTGTCTTTCTCGGTGAGAACTTGATCTCCTGGTCATCAAAAAGACAGCACATTGTATCACGCAGCAGCGCTGAAGCCGAATATAGAGGAGTTGCAAACACTTTGGCTGAGACGTGTTGGCTACGTAACTTACTTCTGGAGCTCCACATACCAATGACCAAAGCCACACTCATCTTCTACGATAATGTGAGCTCAGTTTACCTATCCACCAACCCCGTAAAACACCAAAGAACTAAACATGTAGAACTCGATCTACACTTCGTACGCGAGAAAGTAGCCATCGGAGAAGTCAAAGTCCTACATGTCCCCTCAGAATTTCAGTATGCAGAAATATTCACTAAGGGGCTACCAACTTCACTCTTCAAAACTTTCAGGACCAGCTTGACCGTTCGTAAACGTGACGTCCAAACTGAGGGAGGGTGAAAGAATATTCCTAGATATTCTTCTACTTTAGAATGAAGTCAATCTCGTTAGACTAGTTCTCTTGTAATCTAGGAATATCTTATACCAACTCTGTCCATATATACTCTTGTAAATCGATTGTTATGATCAAGGAAATTCAAACACTTTCACCAGCGTCCTCTCTACCCAGCTTCCTTCCATCTCCGGAGAAACCTCCGCCTCTGGATTTGTGGCCATCGTTGTTAAAAAATCCTCTCAGATTATTTGGGATCTTAAAAGTGAAACCCTCAACCACTCGTATAGCTTTTCTAAGTACAATTCCTATGTCTGAATGGATTACATACATAAAGAGGAGAGTATATGATTAATTAGTGTAAGGAGTGGATGATGCCTTTGATAAATAAATAAATAGACGAAGAGGATGCTTACCAACTCACAATATGGTCAATGAAAAGTTGAGACGTTACGGAGAGGTGATAGTTGTTTAACTTTATGATTTCTGAAACCTTTGTTCAGTGGTGTGTGAAGGTCTAAGGCAAAAAGACGAAGAAACCTAATTTAACAATGTGCCTGAATTTTTTTAAAGCCCAAACATAATTTTGACATAACCTAATTTATTTAGATGTCATGTGTCTTTTTTTGCCTTCATAAAGAGATAAAACTGTACTTTATTATATTAGATATTTTCTGTATGATGTTACATTTTGAATGTTTGGTCTATATGTGTGTGTTTTTTTTTATTATTTGGTTATGTTTATAATCTGTTTTTTTTATATAAAAAAGATTATTCAGTGAAGTCCAAATTTGATATATTTCTTAATATCTCTTAGACAATATTTAAAAAGTGATTTGTCATGTGCAATCACCAAACTGATTTTGAAAGAAAAATGATGACATGTTATACAGATAATGATGACATGGATTGAAACTAATTCTGAGATAGACATTTATAATAAATGTTGGTTTATATTTTTGGTAAGTGTTTTAGAATATGACAATAACTCATAAATCATCTTTAATATAACAATAAATAATATAATGTTAGAAATAGAAATAAAATATAATATTTTATAATTTTAGAAATATTATGTAATTAAATTTTTGTATAACTTTATAAATTTTATTACTAAAATAAATTTCAAAAATTTATATCCAATTTTTTTTTAAAAAAATAATTTTATAATCTCATTACCATTAGTTTTTTATAATATCTACAAATTTTAGATATTTTTTTTAAAATTCTATAAATATTTTTTTTACGCTTTGATAACTATATACTTAACAAAATTTTCTCTTAATTTTTAAAAATTTTATTTAATAGATTTAAATCAAAAGAATTGATAAAAATATTTCTTAGATTATAATTTTAAATATATACATATATTCTTAAACTTAATTTCTATATATGATAAAAATAAATTTAAAATCAAATAATAAAATTTAAAAAATTTAAATTTTATTTAAATATTATTAAAATCTTAGAATTTTTATTTCTACACATGGTGCAGGAAAAAACTTAGTTAAAATTATATTTATAGTTTTAATAACATATTCTTCTTTATTTGCTTAAAGGCTTTCAAATAATTTAGTAATGTCATCATGTGATTTATATAAGGCATATAGTTTCAATATATTACTTTTATTCAAATGTATAACCATGTGGTTATGTATTGTTAGTTTTGCTGATAATTATTTTTCCATTATACTTGTATCCAAACTATAGCCCATTTACCTTATAGCAAACTTTCTGTTTGTCTTCACCGTCAAGCCTGAACTCATTCATATACATCAGCTAGAAGCCCATTCCGTCATTCACCCCACACAAGAACGAACATTATACAAATAAACTCAATAGTGTTCCCAAAAAATACAAATAAACTCAATAAACATCTCTACGTCCCATCATGAAAGAAAAAAAAAACCCATTAAAATGTAAATTATAATAGCTAGCAATAAACGTTAAAACTGTTCTTCTTCCCCACTCGTCAAATCAAAAACAACTTATTTAGGAAACAAAGAGTTGTGATGGTTTTTTCTTTCTATCAATCAGAGTGGATGGATGATTTGACTTAACTTAAGGTCACTGTTCCCATTATATTCTTTCAAGACTATCTCAAAATCACACATCAAAACTGTTAGTACTTTTACCTATTTTTAAAATGCTAATTATCTTTATAAAACTAATGTCCACAATATACATTATGTTGACAAAAAAATAGTTAATTTGGTGGTCGCAACTAGTCCAACAACGCGTGTAGTCATTACGTAAGCAAGTTCACCCATTAAATAAAGCACTTCCAGATGAAAGTTACGCATATATATTGGCTTAAATAATTCTCTTTTGTTGTTTTCAATGTTAAGTACATGATGTCAAAAAACAATGTTAAGAACACAAACTGAAGAGAATGATAAGATGGTATTTGTTCAGAAAAAAGATTGAAGATGTTTTCTTATTTTTCTTTATGCTCAGTTCAAATCAGTTTTGGAAATAACTGTAACACTTAGAAGTTAGAACTATATAATTCTTGTGAGCTATGCAATACAGCATTGCCAAGGTCTCATTTTTAAAAGAAAATATATAGAGAAACCATTATAGTATATACGTATTCCAATTTAGAAAACTGGCAAGGGAAAAATCCAAAGATGGGAATTAAAGTTGACACACACATCGGTTAGATCGGTCGCGTAAGTAACGCGGGACAAAATATTGATAAAGGCTGCTCTGAGTGTCTGACACTCATGGATCATTTCATATAATTCAGCTACAAATAAAGAATAGCTTATACATGTGTTATGAATTTTTTAAAAAAAATTATATGTGTATGCTTAAATATATATATGTGTGTATGTGATGCTAAACATATAGTACTTGCTGATTCTTATCTACTGATTATGATAAACAACATAATCGTATAAATTGAAAGATCTAGCATGAACCAATAACTAGGAACAAGTTAAACTCTAAGAAAAAAAAATAACTTGTATATTAAGAATTACTTAAACAATTTTCTTAGATCTGTTTAATTCGGTATATTCAACGTCACACTTGATAAGAGACGGACCAATTTTTAATCTTCCCAAAACCACAATAATCAAGAAACTCTCGCAATTGCGCAAAGTACATGCAGTCTAGAACAACCTCTAGAACTCGTGTTTGTTTTTCCAAGTCATAACCTAAATGAAACCCCTAATCACCTATATATACTCCACCTCACTCGTATATATTGTGATAGACTCGAATCTTCCCAGATCTTCTTGTTTGCCACCTCGGCAAACTTCCTAGAATCTTGGGACATTACCTTCACCTAGTGACTTCCCTTGTTTTATCCATCTTGTGTAACACAAACCACAACCTGTGTAACACAAACAACTCCTCATGTGTTTTATTCACCTTGTGTAACACAAGCCACATATTGCATAACACACATGAACAAACGCTCCAACTTGGAACTTACATTCTTCCCCTTTTTATCTTAATGTGACAATTCAAGCACCTGTTAAAAGAAACAACAACTCCAAACACGAAAAGCACAAATGCATGACATTCCATACTGAGTTTTGAAAGATCATTACATGAGGTCATTGTTAGAACATAAAATCAAGGCACTGTCATGATGCACAACCTAATCTGAGCACACATCAAGAACATATTTAAAGACCTATCCTAATCTTCACCTTCAGCTTCACCTACATGCTCTGGTTGAGCACCATCACCATATTCTCCTCCTGCTTGGTTGCACATTAAGATAAAACAAACTTGTCGAGCATGTGAAAGCCGTTATAAGACATAGACTAGTACAAAAAAAAATTACTTCAACTCCTTAGCTGGATAGTGCGCAAACAATCTATAACCTTCTGTAAATCATCAACAAGGTTTGGAGGTTGTTCCACTCCACCACTTCCCTTACCCACCTTGCAGTCTTTCATTTCAACACTAGGATGACTCGTGGCTTCTTCATCACCTCTTCGGGGAGGAATAATCCTTTGGCCATTGAGAAGCTGCTAAATGAGAGTGAGAAAACATATTCTTCTTTGAGGATCATCCGCATTTTTTGCCATTGCCAGAAGTTGTTCATACACCAAAATTTCAAAGTCAGCCATTTTCTTGTGATGAAGTGAGTAGAGGAACTTTAAGCGATCAGGATTCATGCTCGTGTAGTTCATAGTGGGCATTCAATTCGGGCAGCACAGCTTGTACAAAATCTGATTTGTGGCTGTGAGATATTTGGAGCTCATTAATTTCCACCGTTGATGTCCATTTGTGAGAAAAGAGACGACAAAATCGAGGTTTTCAGAATACATGTCATAGTCCCATTTACCTGGAGGGAGCTCGTAGATGAAATCAATTAAGCTTGGGGAGACTTCATACATGTCACCACGGACATAGACTTCACATCCTCCATCTCTTTCTTCAGCATCTCCGAGATTTTCCATAAATTCTTAGATCAAGGTGGGTACACATAGATCAGGATCTATCATAATATAGATCATGCCGGCATTGACAATGACCTCTTTAACATCTTGTAAATTTTCGACATCCAATGGCAGATACTTTTGAATGATAATTTCTTTTGCTTAAATTTAAGATACCTCTCATAAGAAGCCTCCGTGACAAACCTACATGTGTAAGGAGCTGTTGTAGCTTGAAACATCTCTGTTTCAGATCGTATCCTCTCAGCAAACATTTTTCGGATAGCTTCATAACGCGGTCCTTTTGAAAAAAAAAGGATGAGGCTCATCAATTGATTGCTCATGGAAGTTTGGATATCCATGACTTGATTCTACGGTCTCAATCTGGATCTTTTCTTTGAACCGGAATCCGGAGATTAATCTTGTTGTGGAGATGAAGTGGTCCTCTGAGATTGTGTTCTCTGATGCTTGGCGTTGTGCCGGGGATGAGACAAAACAAAAAAAAATTGGAAGATAGAGTACACGCCCTAATCAGCATTTGCATAAGAGTATTAGTAACACAAAGAACCAGGCCCAGGCCCGAAAGTAATTTGTAAAAACAGTGTCACAAAACAACCCTTTTTTTAATTTAACCAACTCGTTTCAGAACATTAGTCCAACACTCAAAGCATGACACATTTGCAGCAAGTAGATGAGAGCTTCTTTTCAGGGACAAAGCTAGTCTGAGTGAGAGTCAAAAAGCAATTAGATAATCGCCAATTTTTTATTTATTTACCGATCACTTTGCCTGTACATATCTGGAAGAAAAAGGAAGAACTTCAAGCATACTTACCCCACATCAAATTCAAGGAAAAATGTGAAATCAATGAAAGCAACTCGCATATGTAGCTATTTCTCAACCGAGTAGCTGTCACAAATCAGTTTACCATAGGGGAGTCACACACAGTTCTAGGGATTTAACATAGTCACAACCTTTTTGAAACACTTGTACGACTCATTTTTTTGTTCACTTCTACCACTCCAGTGAATCTTCCACATTATCACTACAGTTATGTGCATCAGAAACAGAAAATGTTTCTGCCTAATCAAAACAGTGATCGACACTAGAAGCAAAGTGTTGCAACACCCTGATCCAGAACGAGTGTTTATCATACTAGGTCCTTTCTTTTTTTTTATTAATTTTTTATCAGAAACATATTGTGTTTATGCCCAATCAAAATAGTGATCGACACCACAAGAAAAGTGTTGTAGTACCCTGATCCAGGACGAGTGTTTATCACATTGGGCCTTTTAAATTGAGGCGACTGTGTGTTACACTTAGAAATTTAGTGTTCTTTATCCAATCCAGACAGTGATCAAGAAAATGTGTTTTCATCCTGACCCAAGATGAGTGTCTTTCTCAATAGGATAGTGTGACTGTGAAAATTTAGATTATGTTTGCAACCCTTCCACTAGGTAAATTTTTGAATCAATGTTTTTAAAAAGTAGTGACTTGACATGTGATCTATTTTTACCCTGGACTAACCTTTCCTTCCAGACATTCTTAACTCATCTTTAAAGATCAATAATTCCCAACGCTTTTCAGAGACCCAAAAAGTAATTGAAATCCAAAGGCTTAATGAAAATGTCAACTAATTAATTCTCAGACGAGACATGCTCAATGACAACAAGTTTTAACTCAACCAACTCTCTTACAAAGTGGTGTCTAATATCAACATGTTGTGTTCGTGAGTGTTGGATAGGGTTCTTAGACAAGTTAGAACTCATATTATCACAATGTACTAACAGAGGGACAAAATCGATATCGTAATCCACAAACATTTGTTTCATCCAAAGAAGTTGTGTGCAACATCTGCCCAAGGCTATGTACTCAGCCTCATATGTGGATAGAGAGATGTAGTTTTGTTTCTTACTGTGCCATGACACCATGTTGTTGCCTAGAAAGAAACACCCTCCAGATGTGCTTCTTCGATCATCTATACACCCGGCCCAATCGGCATCGCAATAACCTGCTAGGTTGACATTAGTTTCAAAGGTATAGTGAAGACCAAACTTCATTGTACCTTTCACATATTTAATGACTCGCTTCACATCCTTCATGTGTGATTCCTTGGGTGAGGCTTGATATCGAGCACATATAACCAAACTGAGACACAAATCGGGTTGGCTAGCCGTGAAATATAGAAGACTCCCGATCATATCTCTATAAATCTTCTCATCAACCTTCATTCCTTCTTCATCACGAGACAATTTTGAGATAGTACTTATTGGAGTTCTAGCAGTTTTGCTTATCTGCATCCCAAACCTTTTCACCAAATTCTTAGCATAAGTGCTCTGTGATATAAAAATCTCATCTTTCATTTGTTGAATTTGAAGACCAAGTAAATAGCTCAATTCACTAACCATGCTCATCTCAAACTCATTTTTCATAGTTTGCACAAACTCATCAACCAAACGTGATGACGTGCTTTCAAATATGATGTCGTCGACATATACTTAAACTCCTAGCAATTTATGATCTTCCTCCTCAATGAACAATGTTTTATCAACTCCTCCTCTTTTGAAGCTAGCAGCAAGCAAAAATTGTGTTAGTCTCTCATACCAAGCCCTCAATGCTTGTTTCAATCCGTAGAGAGCTCTTTTTAGCTTGTACACATGATATGGAAAGTGAGGGTCCTAAAAACCTTTTGGTTGAGACACATATACTTCTTTCTAGAGCAAACCATTCAGAAAGGCACTTTTGGCATTCATTTGATATATTTTGATTAGAATTTTGCATGCTATGCCAAGCAAAATTTGAATTGAATCAAGACGGGCTACTGGTGCGAATGTCTCATCGAAGTCGACTCCCTCGATTTGAGAGTAGCCTTGAGCTACAAGTCTAAAGTTGTTTCCGACCACGTTTCCCTTCTCATCGGTCTTATTCTTGTGTATCCATTTAGTTCCTATCACGTTCGCATCCTCGGGTCTTGGAACTAGATCACACATTTGAAGTAGGATAAATTGCTCCATTTTTTCATGCATTGAAGCTGCCCAGAACTCATCTGCTAAGGCTTCTTGAATGTTTATCGGTTCGATCAGTCAAAATAAAGCACTCAAACTTAGCCATTTTGATAATGAAACAAGCCAGCTTGACCATTTCCTTCAAGTCAGTTTGTTTCTTGCATGTCACTCTTCCATCAAAGACTCCTCCAATTACATCCTCTGGTGAGTGATTATTATGAACATTGATCATATCAGATTGTACCTGATCTTCTGCAACCCCACCGTCATCTGATTTCGTATTTTCTTCACTAGAGATTTGTTGTGTAACACTCACATTTCTTTGAGTTACACCCTCTTGATAGAATCCCACTCGATCATCAAACACAGAGTTGACTTTGTCATCAATCGACTTTGTTCTGGAATTGTATACACGGAAAGCACTACTGTTAATTGAGTATCCAAGAAACATCCCTACATCACTTTTGGCATTGAATTTTCCCAGGTGGTCCTTGTCGTTGAGAATGTAGCATAAGCACCCGAACACATGATAGTAGCTAAGGTTAGGTGTCTTTCCTCTGAAGATATGATAGGGAGTTGTCTTGGTTTTAGGTTTCACATATACTCTGTTTATGATGTAGCATGCAATATTGATCGCCTCAGCCCAAAATTCGGATGGAACATTGTTTCCCAACAGCATGGCTCGTGCCATTTCTAGTAAGGTTCTATTCTTTCGTTCTACAACTCCATTTTGTTGAGGAGTTCGTGGAGCTGCATACTGATGTTGAATTCCTTGATCTTGACAGAACTGATCGAAATGATCATTTTGAAATTCACCTCGATGGTCACTCCTTATTTGTATTATTCCTCATTTCTCTTGTTTAAGTTGAAGTGCAAGAATTCGAAAGCTATCAATAGCATCTGATTTTTTCCTCAGGAATCTGACCCAGGTGAACTTGGAAAAATCATCGACTAACACAAAAATGTATCGCTTTCCAACAACATTTTCAGGTGAGATATGACCCATAAGATCCATGTGAATAATCTCAAGAATATGCTTAGAGTTAGTTTGAGTTACCTGCTTGTGTTGAACTTTAACTTGTTTACCTTGACAACACGCTTTGCACACTGTATTGCTCTGATCATCGAGTTTAGGTACTCCTCTGACTACTTCATCACGAACCAATCTCGAGAGTCCATGAGAATTCATGTGTCCAAACTTATTATATCATAGATCAGTCTAAGAGTCTTTAGCTGACAAGCAATGGATGGCTGGTTTCTACATATAACAGTTGTTAGTTTGAGTTACATGCTTGTGTTGAACTTTAACTTGTTTACCTTGACAACACGCTTTTCACAATGTATCGCCCTGATCATCAAGTTTAGGTACTCCTCTGACTACTTCAGCACGAACCAATCTCGAGAGTCCATGAGAGTTCATGTGTCCAAGCTTCTTATACCATAGATCGGTCTGAGAGTCTTTAGCTGACAAGCACTGGCTGGCTGGTTTATACATATAGCAGTTTTTACAGGACCGAAATCCACATAGAACAAGGTTTCATTTGCTATCAGCAGATTGACATTGCTTGCTTGTAAATGTAACATTCATACCCTCATCAGATAACTGGCTGACACTTATAAGATTGGCCTTAAGAACATCAACGTAATACTCATTAACCAGTTGTGGTAGGTCAACTCTCTCCATGATCTCAACTCCGCATATCTTCCCTTGTCCTCCATCACCAAAGTAACTTTGCCTCCCTTGATTTCTTTCATTTGTTCAAGACAGTCTCGGTTTCCAGTCATGTATCTTGAGCAACCACTATCGAAATACTAATGAATTTCAGTGTTGTTGTTACTCTCTATTATGGTGTAAGCCACATTTGATACTGCCTTGGTCACTCGACTAGGGATGTGTGCCAGATTATATGCAAGATCTCCAGGTGGATTTTCTTCATACCTGTGTGACATCCCAGTTTTGATGTGTAACCCTCTGTGAGAAACAACGCATGATTCCATCTGAGTGACTGCCATGTTGCATACTATCTCTTTACCAGGTCTTTGAGCTATAGGTTGCACTCTATTTCTAAAGATAAGATAGAGATCTTTCTTAGAAATCCATATATCTTCAATCCTAGTAGGTTCAATGTAGCATCGGTTCATCCTCTAGGCTCGTTGACACTGATATCTTCGAAAGTTGCAGTAAGCAACCTTGTGAACAGATTTACCACAAAAGAGAAATCCATTTAGCGATTTGATTACAACTATGCGCTCTTGAGTTGTAGCAGACGAGTTGTTCTAAATCTCATGCCTTCTCCGGCTTGTTTAGGTGGAGCTGCGACCTTCACAAACTTAATTTCATCACTAGCGTCAGTTTTCTGAGAAGTGGTTCCTTGATAACCTAGACCTAAGTTGATCCTAGGAGACTCTCCAAGTGACATAATGTGATCCAAGGCGACAGATCTAGTATTGAGCATCCTTAACTTCTTGTAATTTTCACTGAGCTCTATTTGCAAAAGTCGACTCTTTTCTAGTTCTTCACTTAGTAGTTGTTTTGTTTGGTCAGTCTAAGTTCTTTAAATTGTAAGTCTGCTCAGAGATGGTTTTCTATAGTGTTTTTACATCATTTTTCCTCTCATTATTAGACGAATCATTGTCAGTTTTGACTCTGTCTTCAGGTTGTTCCAACTCCAAAATGTTTACTTTAGCCTTAAGCATTGCTTTGTCTTTAATAAGTTGAAGGTTTTTAAGACTTAGTTCAGTGAACTTGTCAAACAAACTATGATATTCTGCGTTGGGATCAGTGTTATGTTTTTCTTGATCTGGTTCAGAGTCAGAGTCTGATTATGAGCTTAACAGTGTTTCATGTGTGTCCTCCTGCCTGACTAGAGCAACAACGTTAAGCATGAGTTCTTCACCATCACTATCGCTTTCAGACTCAATGTCGCTGAAGCATACGAGTGATTTCTCCTTCTTCATATTGTTTGGACACTCACTCCTAGTTTGACCATACCTCTTGAATTCTATACACTTAAGCTCCTTGCTCTTAGTTAATGGACACTCATTTCGGTAGTGTACAAAACCTTCACATTCATGGCACTGAACCTCCTTTTTACGATTCCCTCTTCCAGACTCATTCCTAATGTGTTGATTACATGACCAGTCATTGTCTCTGTTTTGATAGCGGTTCATGGTTCGATTTTGTCCCTTCTCAACTCTCTTGATCATCTTGTTGGAATTCCTAGCCATGAAACTCATGTTATCTTTAATCCACTTAACATGATCCTCCTCTTTTGTTTCAGCTGCAAAAGTTATCCTTTTTTTTTCTTTCGGAAGTTCTTCTACTCTTTAAAGTTCATGGACATTGAGAATCCCAGCAAGTTGATCGAACTTCATCCATCAGTGTTTGCTACAATCTTGAACATAACTTTATAAGCTTCAAAGCGAGCAGGTAGACATTGTAGCAGTTTCTTAACTAGATTCTTCTAATTGTATTTCTTCCCAAGTACTGATGTTCCATTGGCAATTGAACTGATCTTGGATATGAACTACCAATAGATTCATCATCCTCCATACGCAGGTTTTCAAGTATTGAAGCCAGATGATCTATCCTTGTTCGTCTCACACTTGTGTTGTCTTCGAAATGATTGACTAGAGTATCTCATGCCTCCTTTGCAGCTTCACACCCTTGTATGATTTTAAACTGAACGAGATCGACAACAAAGAAAATAGTGGTGAGAGCCTTAGAGTTGAACTTCGAAGCGGCTTTATCAGAGTCAATCCACCTTTCCTTGGGTTTGGGAGCTACAGTCTTATCATCCACAATTATCGTAGGTGCATTTCATCCTTGTTCGACTGCAGTCCAAGCATCTTCATCTATGCTTTTGATGATATGGCGCATCCTAGATTTCTAATGACCAAAGTTACCTTCATCCAACATTATCGGTTTTTGTAGAGCTACAAGTTCCTTCATGGTTTCCATGATTGTCGCAGGACTTCAACCTGTGAGTAAAATTTCAAGTCTACAGAGGTGACCTGCTCTGATAACAAAGGAAAGATCTAGCAGGAACCAATAACTAAGAACAAGCTAAACTCCAAGAAAAAATGTAACTTGTATATTAAGAATTATTTAAACAATCTTCCTAGATCTGTTTAATCCGGTTTACTCAACGTCACACTTGACAAGAGACGGACTAATTCCTAATCAACCCAAAACCACAATATCAAGAAACTCTCGCAATTGCGCAAAGTACATGCAGTCTAGACTGTCATCTAGAACTCGTGTTTGTTTTCCCAAAAGCCGCCTGAATGAAACCCCTAAGCACCTATATATACTTCACCTCGCTCGTATATATTGTGATAGACTCGAATCTTCCCAGATCTTTTTGTTTGCCACCTCGTCAAACTTCCTAGAATCTTGGAACATTATCTTCACCTAGTGACTTCCCTTATTTTATCCATCTTGTGTAACACAAACCACAACCTGTGTAACAAAAATAATTTCTCTCATGTTTTATTCACCTTGTATAACACAAGCCACAACTTGCATAACACACATGGACAAATGCTCCAACTTGGAGCTTACATATATTTGTCATATGATACAACATAAAATGTACAACGCATGCTAGTGGGGGAATGTAATTTGGTGTAAGAGAAATAATGTACCATTAAGACTTGTAAACTGATGAGCATTTTCTCTTTCAATAGTTATATTATATTTAGTGGTTTCAGAAGCATGGTGTAATGGTTTAAAAATAAAAATAAATATAGTAGCTGATTTTAGAAACAATTATAAGAACATCAAATAGCATATAGTAACCTGTAATACAAATGTAAAAAAATTATTTTGCGACATGCTATTAACCGTTGTTTTCGAATTGCAAACAAAGGAGTGAAACAGTCTCCGAAAGTATATGAATAACTTTTTATAAAGTATATGAATAAACATCAGAAACAACGATGAAGTAAAGACACCATTATATAGATTTAGCTGTTTGCCTTATTTAAATTCCCCGTTATGAAAGCCGTGAAACTAGGGCTTTTCTCTCTACCTTTTAAGATCGCCCACATGCATGGTCTGATTGAGAAACTATTCTTACATTATATATATGCATATAGATCCAACAAATAATTACCTCCAATCATAGGCTCGTAGCACATGTACTAATCAAAATTCATAACAAAATGGGGGATATTACTATGAAATTTTATTTAAAATTATAAATTATTTTTGATCAGACATGTTTTTCTTAAAGATCAGTCATGTTAGTAATTATATATGTTTAACTATAATTTCCATTTTAGAGTATTTAAATGCAACTATTCAGTTGCAGATAGTATATTTATTTATATAATTTAAGAAACATAAATTTCAACCAAATCATGTGATAGTTTTATGATATTTCTTTATTAGTACATATTACAAAGACTTAGGAAAAAATATTAGCTGAGGTAATCCTACAATCCTATCGGTTTTAGTTTTAAAATTGTAATATGAATATGATTTTATGATCACATCTAGGAAAATTTGTATTTCATAATTAAATAACAATACAAAAAAAATTCTAATACAGTCATATGGGGGTTGGATTGATCCAGATGTCCAGAAAATAGGGTATCCGGATCCAGATCTGAATTCGTCGGATCCGTGATTTTAGTGTTCGGATCTGGATTTGTGCTTTTCGGGTATCCGTCTAGATATTGTGATACTTGCGGGTATCCGGATTCGTATCCAGATCTGCAAAAATAATTAAAAATATATATTTTAAAAGTACAAAATTCTAAAAATAATACATAAATTAAGTATTAAGACAAAATTTATGAATATATATGACATGAAATATTATAAAAATTAAAATATACTATTATAAGACTTATTTTATATATAAATATTAATATCAAATAAAATTATTAATAAAATTAAAAATTTAATGGATTCGGACCTTAAAATTAAGATATTTGAATTCGATTTAGACGGATCCGAGATTTTGCTATCCGAATTCGGATCTGGACACCCCAGATATCTTATTTTCGGAGCGCATCTTGGATCGGAACCGGATCCTGGATAATAAATTTCATGCCTACAATCATATACTTATATTTCTTTTGATTAACTTCAGTCATATACCTATATACGTTTGCAAATTCGTGTGAACATATGGTAATTTAGCTGGTCATCGTTATAGTTTAAGAAAAAAAAATATTTAGGGTATGGAATATCATTTTGAATGTTTATATATATATATATATATATAAATTTAATCATCTGTAAGGTTTGAAACATTTATAGCTGGCCGTTGACGTATATAATCAGTCCAGTCCACCTGAAAAAAATTTGTAGGAAGTCATACAAGAAATGAATTAAATAAATGATAGGTATAATTCAAATTTTGACATTATAAACAAGATTATTCGGTATATGTATATTGGCCTGGTTTCAGAGCTTTGTATTGTTATTGGATGCGCGTGGTGATTGAGCTGCAGATGAACGAACTTACTCACTTTGTGTCCCATCCACTTAAGAGCAGGATTAACCGAGGTCTCTTAAGATGGAGTTCTTAGCTTTTCTAAAAGACGTTTCTTAACTTTTAACTAAGAAAAGGTAAGAACCGTCTCTTAAATAAAAACCATAAGTGACGTCTCTTAGCGGAAAAAATGTAAAAAAAAAAAAAAAATTGAAAAGACAAATTTTACATTAAGAACCTCACCTTAAGAGACCCGGATTAATCATGGCCTTCCTTCGCCCCACTTTTCCTGCTCCCAGACCCGCAGCAAAACTTGATCACATAGTGATGCAGCAGTCACGTATATAGCAATACAATTCGTCTAACTAGGTCTTTTTTTATAAGTATGTGAATTTCATAATGACACAATGAGATGCAATTGACTTTGAGTGATCAAAACCATATGAATCAAAGGAAGCTAATTAAAACATGAGTCAGTGAAAGCACCAAAAAATGATGAAAAAGACATCCACAGACCAAAAAGAGGTTTAATATATCTTACAAGGATTAATTAAATAAATACTTATCGATATTACAATATCAAAAAAAGGTACAATTAATACTTATCGAAATTTGTTTCTTATGTAATCTAATTGTCTTGACCAAATTTAAAAAAAAACACACACACAGAAAAGGGCATTTTTTTAACTTACAATGGACCCGCCGGAGAAAAACGAATGTATAGCAAAAGACGATATAATACCTTTAACGATCGGTCAAGTAACCCACCGCTAGGCTATAGTCGTCACTTTGACAAACTCAACTTAATCTTAAATAATGTTTATGTTAAGTAATTAACACTATCTATAACGACCTTGACTCTTGATCGTCTTTATTATTATTTCCCCCAGACCAACCGAAGAAACCACTGATCCCATCGGACGCTATCGTTTCATTGTTCAGGTCGCCGGGGCATCCTTGAGAAAGCAACATGCTTAGAGAATCACCTTCTAGTTCTAGCTCTTCAAGATCTGCAAAGAAGTCATCTGGCTGGTGCTGATCATGAAGCTCCGGTCTATACGGTGCAATCTGATTAACGTCATCTTCTTCTACGTTTTCCAACTCAATGTCGTCTTCTGTTTGTTCATCCTTAACAGCTGAGGCTGATCGAGGAGGAGGAGAGGCGCAGGAAGGCACGTCAGTGTTGTTTTCATGGGGGTTGAGTGAAGCGGTTGCGGTTGAGGATTTGGAGGAATTAGGGTTAGAGGAGGAGGTCGAGCGTGTGGAACCGGCAAGAGCGTTGCGTTGAATGGGCCAAGGATGGTTATGTTCGGAAGTGTATGTAATAACCAACATGCTTGGATCGGTTCGGCTTCTTTCCACTTGCTTTCTTGCTGAACAACCTTTTGAGCTGCTGCATCTATAGTAACCCCTGAGAAAAAAAACAATCATATATAATCAAGTAATCATCAAGATTAGCCATATTTGTCCTTATGATTACATCATTAATATAATGGTTTATATATCGGTAAAATGGCAAAACCATACTGAATGAAGAATATTCCTCATATTCAGGGTCAACCTTGAGATTTAAGGGGTCTAAAGCGATTTATTAACGATTTATTAACGATTTCAACTATTTTTTTTTTACGAATTTGGGGGCCTAAAAAATTCTTTTAGGGGCCTATATATATAAATTTTCTTAAAAATATTTTGTGGACCAAAACCAATATTTCATCCGACTTGAAACATGCCCAACTCTGCTCATATTATCTTAAGACAATGATTTCAACAAGGCCGGCCGAGAGGGTAAGCCATCAAAACGACCGCCTAGGACATATAGTTTCAATGACGTATTTTTATTTAGTTTTTCTCGTATTAAGAATTTTGTTAGTATTTATATATATAAATATAATTTATAATTCTATTGATGATAATAATAATAATAGTTGTAAGAATTTTTTCCTTATTTATAATCTTCAAAAACTCTTGTGTTTGTTGTGTTTAATTCTGATGACTAAATTGTTATCTTAATTCCACATGAGTTGAACATGTAAAAACAAATGTTAATTTTCACGGTGGGTATATGGACAAAATGTCACAACTATCAATGCTGTTAAAATATTCTAATCTTTGTAACAACTTGAGTCAAGAAGACTGTAGTGGTGAAAGAAAGCTTAGTTTTCGATCTTTGTTTAATGATGGATACTGGTATGGTATGAGTAATACCTTGGAAAAGGAGAGCCTTTGATGGGTTTCTGACCGTACTTACGCCAAGCCCACAGATCAGACGGAACCACTTCTCCACTTGATCGGCTGTTCATTGCAGCCGGCGCCGGTATACACACCACCTTCTTTGCCTGACTCTTCCTGCACGTATATATGCATACTTACACACGTGTGGTTTTTAGTCTACTTATGTATATATGTAAGTTGTGAAAGCTTAGTTTGGTAGTGGGACATTATTATTATCAGTTGGGTTTGAGATATGATGCAACGCAGTTGTATGTTCTTTTATTGTGACAGTTCATAGATTCTCCTGCATGTGTCTTCAATCTCAACCATCCTTCCTCTCATGAATATACACAGTTATATATTTATTCTGTGTATATATGCACATAAGTTCATGAATATGAAAAGACAAAACAAACTAGAAAACTTAATAATGAAAAGCGCACATACACACTAGGTAAACCATATGCCCCATTCTATTATTACAATATGCATGCATCTGATTTTTCAAATAACAATAGTGATGGATAGTTTCCTATCAACCTACAGCTAGCAGGGGGGCTTAAAACCCTAATTGACTTTACTTTCTATGCTAGCATGAAAATGATGTAAAATATTTAATAAAAAAATTAATACTGTTATACATATGATAATTATATATATCTTGTATGATGGAAAACTAAAAAAAATACTATACCTTCTCTTAAGGCCTATATTCCGAGGGGAAGAAATCTGAATCTGAGACGAGAACGTGTTACCATCGACCAATAGAGAGTTTCTAGGACTGTTTGTATCAACGTTGATGATCCCTCTAGGCGAGGCGGCAGCTGCGGCGGCGACTACATGAGCCGACATGGCTGGAGAATTACACGGAGAGGACTCGTGGATGATGTTACTATGCGAGATCCGGATTCTTGGGAAGATACTGCATTGACTCTTTATTTGATCATCTTCAAGAACCTTAGGAACTAAGAAACCGTTATTGTTGTTGTGGCCAGAGTTTGTGACGGCGTTGAGTTCTTGGTGGAGAGGATCGGTCATGCTCACGAATGGATCTCCAAAGGGATTTATGTGAAGATCTGAGGGAGATGGTTGTGGAAGAGACCATATCCTCGAAGGAGAAGAAGTGTCCGGCGACAACATGTGGACTCCGATTCCTCGTACGACGTCGGTCAAGTCTCCTTGAAAATTGTCCATCTCTCAAAGACGCTGCACATAACCTATGAGTGTGTGTTTGGTGTATATTATGTATACAGCTATACGGAAGAACCTGATCGAAATCAAGAAGATTATGATTCTAGCATCATCGTGTTTGTGAGTATTTTCTTGAAACAAAAGGAAGGTTGATGATTAAGAGAGAGTCGCTGACTTTTCGTGATGAGATGAACATCTTCTTCCCTTTCTACATGTTGGTGAGAGAGAGAGATTTCATATGAAAAAATATATTTAATTATTAACGGATATTAATATTTAAGTATGGACGGATATATATAAAAGTTAAAGTAAGTGAGATAGCCGATGTCCTTGTAATTTTTAGTTTAGATTATCTTTGAGAGTTTACTTGAGTTTGTGAAGTTCTTATAATATTGGTTCTTGATTACTCGTTGCGCATAATTCGTTAGAACATATAAGTTAATATCCTTTCTCCACTCGAAAGAAGAATACAATAGTTTTATATTATTAAATTCTCTGTGAGAGATTAGAAGCACATCATTTTTGAATTTCCTGTCAAATTTTATTAATCTTTAAGTCAGTATAATCGAATATGAAAATTAAGAGACCCTTTTTTCTATTTTTAGATGATGAATAGTTTATTTTCATAGCATAATTTCATGATAAGATCACTCCTGAATTTGATTATCAATTTGATATTCATGCAAGAAGTGCACCAGTCAGTTTAACTGAGATCACAAGCCAAGATATATGTTATATTTTGTTATAGAAAAAGTAGTTAATATTTGCCAAAATGAATGATATGGCACACTTGCGAAAAAGATGTGATGATGAGTAAGAAATGCGGCCGCAATTTTCGGAATACGTTTCACTGTTAGCCAATCAGAATCCGCCAGGAAAACGTTATGGCTGCTGAAATCGGTACCCAAGATATGAGTTGATTTTTCTCTTTCTAATATTGCACTTTATTAACTACGAATAAAATAAATAAAGTTAAAGATCACATATTTAAGGTTTTATTGGTAACCACGATTTTGATAAAATAAACGGGGTAGGGATAAATACATATTTAATAGAAAAAAATAATGTGATTTTGATTAAAAATGATTTTTATTTTAATAGAAAAAATAATGTAAAATAAGTATATTAATACAATCAGAAATTAATTTTTAGTGATAATTTCACAATATTTTCTTTTTAATAGAAATTTAAATATCAAAAGTAATTTGAAATAGAAATTAGCATCTATCTAAAATTTTATAAATTTAACTACTAAAATTCTTTTGAAATAAAAATACAAATTATAAAAGTATTTAAATATTTTTAAACTTTTACTTAAAATTAGAAATATAAAATTATTTGGGTATTTAAACATTTCATATCATATTCAAAAGTTATAAAAATGTATAATCATATAGTTAATTAAGTTAACATATTTATTTAACACCCGTATCAAACTCACCTAAGAACGGCGTGCTACTACCGGTACAAAATCAAATTAAACCGATTTATAAAAATATCAAATAAAATATTACAATATTTAATCAAATAAAAGCGGATAAATCATTTTTTTACAATTAATAACCAGAATAATTCATATCGAAAAGTTGTATCAAAACCGAATAAAAACCGATATAAATACGATGATCCCCAAGACAACAAACTGTCCAGATATCCGACTACTCGTCATGCTCACCTGAAAATGGGAAGAAAGAGGGGTGAGCGACAGGGGAGTCACTCAGTGAGGTATGGGGTGCTAAACCCGAAGTCCATGGACCCGGTCATTATATTCTGAATAAATATAATTTAATTCTAACACATAACAAACACGGTACCTAAAGTACCCAAAGATCGAACAATGGTCCTAGCGAGATACACACCCGCTGCCACTAACAGGCCAAAAACAACAACGCCGAATACGTGCTCGGTAACACACGCCCGGAGACGATTTATCGACCTCAGCCTTGGCAACAACAGGTCGACTATGTTGTGCCGCAACATCTCCACACAAAACACACTGGTCACAAATCACTCTACGGAAGTACGTCTCCGTAGTCGACCACAACATTACACCTCAATTCTCAACAAATATATATTTGTACATAATATATATATATATATATATATTGAATATCAATTATCAAAGAACAAGTAAAGTTGAACCCTCTAACACCCTATGTCCGATTTAACAAAGAACCTAATGACTAAACAAGCAACCTCTAATAGACTCAATTCACGAAGACGAAACATATTAGAAATAAATTATGTTTATTCAAAATCCTAAATCGTGCACAAGAAGTTTGGGAATAGCCCTCACCTTTGCCACTGGCTGTCAACGGAAGATGGTCAACTGCAACACGAGAGAATCAATGACTTAGACTCAGAGTCTCAGGAAATAAAGTTCCAAAAATGAAAACTTTCCTAAAGTGGAAACTTACCTAAAACAGTAATTTTCTAAAATAGCAACTTTCCTAAAATAACAACTTTCCTAAAATAGAAATTATCCTAAAATGACAAGTTTCCTAAACTGGATACTTCCCTAAATAGATTTCTACGACTAGAAATATGAAGGCGGCAACTTACCAGAAAACTCGCCGAAAGCTCGTCCGGAAATCCCGCCAGGAGCATGTCAGAAATCCCACCCGAAAAAAAAATTAACTAATGACTGGTCGTCAGATATTCCAACAACAACTCGTCACACACAAAGAAAATACTTTGACTTGATGAAAAAAGGAGAAAAGGGGTGGAGTTTCTTATATAGGAGAAGGAGGAGGAGGAAGAAAACTTAAACTTCCGATGTGGGACAAAGTTAAAAGGAAGTTGTTGGGTTTTTAATTAAAAAAGAACAAATGGGCCTGACCCTAAGATTAGGATCGTTACAATTTAGTTTTATTAAAAGTGAATATTTTAAATAGTAGTAATAAGTAACTAAAGAATACACATTCTATTTCAAATATAGCACCATAAATAAATTGAGTAAGCAATATTATTTCATTTAATAAAATAAAAAAATGAAAAACACACATAAATAGTAAAAACAGCAGCATAACACGACGTCAAGTTATAACATGTGCGATATTGGCTAAAGTAGAACAAAAAAAAGTTACTTTCTACTTTTTACGAAATCGTTATTGTAAAATATGCCCCACTGATTTTTAAGAGTGTCAAATTAACCTATAACTCATGAGTTAATTCAATTCAGCTCAATTTTCATGATACTTCTCTACTTTTTAGATTCATTTAATAAATGAATTTATCGATCGGATTTAAATTAGATCACAAGTTATATAAATGAGTTATAATAAATGTGAGTCAGCTTATAAGTTTAGTCATTTTTGATTTTTTAATACTTACATTTTTATAATTGGATAACTTCTATTTTTCTTATGTAAAAAAAAAAGATAATTTCTCTATTAATTGTATTTATTTTTTATAATTAAAATGTTAAATCAAATCTTCTTACAAGATAATTTTTATATTAATCATATATACATATTTTAAAATTAAAATGTAAAACATACATAAATAATATAGAAATTAAAATTTAAAAAAATATCGATAACTTTTTAAAAGAAAGAAAATATAATTTGTTTTTAAAATAAAAATTATACTGTTTAGAAATTATCTAACTCTTCTCTATAAATTCACGTTACCCTATCATCTTTCTCACAATTTTTTTTGATTCTAACTTTATAAATGTTTTATTTTATTTTTATGATTGGGACATATGAAGACTTTGAAGATGAATTGTCTCAAAATTCTCACGGGGAATATAAATTTTGGATCATTAGTTTAGCTTAATTTATTTTGAAGTGTTGATTTTATTTAATATTAATGTTTTGGATTTTTAATATTTAAATTTTGAATAATATTATAAAAGTTATTTAAAATTTTATTCTATAATTATTTGTTTTAATAATATATCATGAGTTAACTCATTTAATTCATGATGTACATAATCTGAGTTCGAGTTTACATATTAAAATTCATATTATAAATAAACTAAGCTGAGCTAACTCACAAAAGATCTAAATTCACTGTGAGTTGAGCAAACTATCTCATTTTGACATCCCTACTAATTACTAATTATCAAGATTGTATGAATGATAACTTCTTGCATTTTACAATTTCGTCCCGTTTTTCAAAGTCACCATTCATAAGTACCTTATTAGTGGTCAAAAGACTAAAATTATTGTCAATAAAGGCTGGAAAAAAAATGCTCGCATCCTAAATAACTGAACCTAACTTGATCCCCGGGCTGGGAACTTACCCGATATCCGAAACCGCACCTGAACCCGATTCAAAAATCTGAACCGAAATCCAAACCGAAATAGCAAAATATCTAAATGGATATTGAACTAGGAGATATTGGATATCCGAACCCGAACAGGTAATATCCGAATCCGAATGGATATTCAAAGATAACCGAACATATATATATTTACCTTATATTTCTAGTTTACATCTCTCAATTTATTTAAAATATCTATATATTGATGTTATACATACTTTAATATCATATAATATACATATAATTACGAATAAAATAATGTGATACTCACTTCAAATGTATGCCAGACTTTTTGTTTCATGCATTAACAAAAATTATATCTAAAATTTAAAAACAATAACCAAATTTGTGTCTTTTTATTTTTTGAAATGTTATCTCCAAATCTGTTAATCATTCAATCTATTAAAAATAAAAAATCAGTTAAGTGAAATTTATATATTTTATATACAAGAAACTCGAGAAATAAAAGTTTTAATTTTTTTCTTTCAAAATGTAAAGTTCCAAAAACCCGACCCGAAATAACTGAACCCGAACTAAAAATACTGAACCCGACCTGAAGTACAAAAATACCCGAACGGATTCTATACCTCAATACCAAGATACCCGAAAATCCGAGATACCCGATTCGAACCCGAACGTATATCCGAACGCCGACCCATACTTGATCCAAAAAAATCAGATCAATTTGAATTAGAATTGGTAAAATATTTGAATAGATTCAAAATCTTTATATCTGAAGAACCAAAACCAAATCAAATCTGAACTAAAATGTTTAAAGTGTATAAAATATTAGAGTTACAACTGTGTATTTATATATGTTAAATATAAAAATTGCTAAACTAATTGAAAATGCTCTGAACTATCTAAAAGAATATCCAAATAGCGAAAAGTAAATTTTTATAAATAGCTACAAATACTCTAACCATCAAAGTACCCGAAATACTTACAGGTTCTCTATCAAATATTCAAATTAAATTAATTTTTATATCAATTTTAGGTTTGGTCATACATTATTTTAAATTTATATGTTTTCTATTTTTTTTTTTTCAGAGTTCAAAGATTTTAGATATATTTGATTTCTTTTTTCATTTTACATAATTTAAACGGGTATCCAAACCCGAACTGAACCCATGAATATTCAAATTGATATGAATCAAAATTTATAAATATTCAAATGAAATTTAAATTTCGAGCTCCGCAATCCAAAACTCAGATATTTGAATCCAGTCCAAATGGGTACCTGAACCTCCCCTCCTAACCAATATTAACCAGAATTCTAATATTTTTAGAACAAAAGGAGTAGACGTTGGTAATGGAAGCAGCTGAAAGCTCACAGTTTTTGTTTGTTTGTTTCTTTATGTTTATATTGAGTCAGGAAGCTCTCCTTTATCTTGGCATCTTTGGACTTTTCTTGACCCATTGATTGAATTTGTAGGTAAGAGTCACTGGAATTCATAATACAGCATCGGTTTTTACAGTCCCAGTGTTACGGAACATGGATTTCGACATCTTATTTGTTTCTTTTTTTATATAATTCAAATCAAATCTTGAATAATATATAAAAAGTACAGTTATGAACAGCTTCACACAAGAACAAGTAAATGGCTAGAATTAATGTATACACTCCTTCTCTGTTTCATTTTAAAACTCATTTTTGTTTTGTGCACACAGATATAAAAACAACTAATTTTATATATTTTATATATAAAAACACAATTATCTATACGCGTAACCATATTTTAACTAATAGAAAATAATTTATGGTAAAAAATTAATAAATTTTGCATCGAAAGTCAAAAACAACACTCATTTTATAAAAAAAAGTATTATACAATAACACTTAATATATAAAAGAGAGAGTATTATAATTAGACGAATCATATCTATAAAACTATATCTCTTGGATAAGATAATAAAGTGTCGTTATTTGGATGTGAAAATGTATACGTAATATGGTCGACTTCATGACGAACACTTATACCCACGTTCGTGCCTCACAACTCCATCAATAGTTATATAACATTTTTTTTGAATGAAAGAAAAAAATGAAAAAAATATATTATTGACAGTGGTATTTTGAACCACGCTCCATGATTAATGCAAGATTCTTAGAGTATGGTTCTTAGCGAAATATAAAAATCTGTTTCTTAACTTTTAGATAAAAATGTTAAGAACTGATTCTTAAATATAAAAGTTAAGAAAGAGTGTTTTATATAATGTATTTAAGAATCGGTTATTAATGTTTTTAGTTAAAAGTTAAAAAACAGTTTCTTAGAGAATGATTAACAATAGTTTCTTAACTTTTCTTTTTACACTTTTTCGATAAGAGTCGGTTCTTAACTTTTCTTAGTTTTTAATTAAAAAAAGTTAAGAACCGAATCTTAGCCGAAGCTAAAAACCCCAATTAAGAAACTGAGGTTAATGATGGTTTTATATTCCGCTAAAAACTACACCCTAAGAACCTTGCATTAATCATGCTCTAAAAGCATGATTAACCACATTCTCTTAATTGGGATTCTTAGCTTCGGTTAAGAGACGGTTCTTAACTTCTTAAATAAGAGATTGATGAGACAGTCCTTTACCTGAAAAATGTTAAAAAAGAAAGAAAAAAAGAGTTTAAAAACCCAGTTAAGAAACTGGAGTTAATCATTCTCTTAGGGACCAAAACCTTAATCTGACACCTTAGACCAACTCAGCCATATCAACAGTGTATATAACATTAATCCACATCTAAACCATATATAGAGAATCATATTATAAATCAACACTATTAAAACATAAACACAAATTTGGACTCAACTTGCTTCTATGTAAAAAAAATTAAAATACTATATAATATACTTAATGCTCCTTACAACATTATCTTTAAGTCTAATGCATTTATATCTATAACAAAACTACCCTAAATTCTCTCCTTATTTATGGTAAGAATTTTAATAGGACGATTATTAATTATATTTGTAATAAGTTGATATTATTTTAGAGAAACAAAAATTAATGTTTTGAGATCTTAACTTATTTAACCGAACAATTTTTTTAATAAGTTGTTAACATATCTTAGTTTTCTATAATGATTTAAATTTATATATTCAAAATAGTAACAAATAATATGTTGAAATATTTCTTATACGATCTGACATTTTTAAACTTATTCTCAAATAATATAAATAACAAAAATAAATTAATACTTTCATATAAAAAAAATTTTCTTCTCTAATATCAAGTTTCATTTTTCGAATAGTAAAAAATCATCAAAGTACAAAAACTACAAATCTAATAGTTTTTTTTCAATTTTATGTACAATTTAAAAGTATAAAAAATTTTAATTTTAGAAATATTATCAGTTTTATTTGGAGTTTTAATGGGTCAACCAATATTATTTCACATGTTAATGATATTTGTTTAGAGTTTTACCTGATCTTATCAAAATTTTAATTAATAAAATTTGCATTAAATTTAACCTGAATATATACAGATCACCTGATTTACAGTTCAGCCGCATATCCGAATATGATATGAAAATACTGAATATCTATTTTTTAACATAGATATGTATATCAAAACTAAAAAAATATCAACTAACATTTTTATCCAAAAACAAATCCGCGCTTTGAAAGTCAAAATCTAGTTTAAGTTTATTATAGAATCTGGATACGTAAATTCGTATATTGGTTTGTTTGGATAGTAGGACTAATTTGATTAGGGAACAAAACAAATGGTAGTCCAGAAATAATAGATAAAGATCAGCTTTTTTCTCATATGTTATGGATGTGTTCAATGATTACTTGATTTGATTATACACTTCGTATATATATAGGAGATACACTAATGTTCTGCATAATAAACTGATCAACGAGCTTAAAGATGTAAGAAAAAATTGAAACAACACAACCATATAGCAAAGTTGATATGGCATGGTAGTGATCATTTATTTTGCCACTGTAAATTTAATGAATATAACGCATTTTTAGAAGCTATATATAGTTTTGAAGCACAAATAATCTTTATGACAGGTCTAGCCCAGTCGAAAGATAGAAGTCTATTCGTACTCTCCAGATTTTTTTTTAAGTTTTCAGACAGATCCGTTTCTTGAAAAAAGGCTCTTATGGCGATTGAAGTTCAGAAATGGGGGTTTCCAAGATTCGACTCATAATAATCTCCAAGCTATGTATTGCTATCTATTTCTTCATCCTTGATAGATATCTGAAGAAATCGTATTGATTAAACTATTTTTTGTTTTGTTTTTGGATTTCTTTTGCATGTCCTCTAGAATGGCTGAAACTTCATAGCTCCGGTGAAATCAGTACCGATCTGTTGCATTCATAGAAAGATATTGGTGAGATCTTTCGATTTGGTCTTCAGCATATCAAAACTCCGAAGGTTTGTCTTCTATTCTAGAAACATTTCATTACCAAAATTTTTTGGTCTTTTCTTCTCTTTGAAGGATAGATTCAGTTAACATTAAGTGTCTTGTTGTTGTAGACTGATTTTGAATGCTGATTTGTGAATCAACTCCACCTTGAATATTGCTGCTTGTAGGTTGTTTCTTGCTGCCTTAGTCTATTCTTAAGCATCCTGAGGCCTATAACTGTACAAAAAAACATATTAAGTATGTTGCTCTGTAGTAAGCATAAAACGAACATGTTTGGTTTACAACTCACAACCAACATCTTGGTTTAGTCTGTTCTTCTTTGGAGGAGAAATATCTAGTCCAACTACATTGTCTGTATTAAATAAAACTGGTTATATGCAACAAATTCACTTAGAAGTTGAGATATATAGATAGCACGACAAAGAGAACATCAACCATTAATGTTAGGTATGTTAGTGTCGTCTTTCTTTGGATTCTTCATTGAGTTGAATCTGTAAAAATAATTGTACGTAGGTTAATGGGACACAAGTCAATAGCCACAAAACCCTTCTTTTAGATTTTATCAAGATTGTGTGCTTAACAATAAAAATTCTCTAATTTAAAATTATGATATGGGATACTGTAATTAAATATTAATAAATACATCGTATTTATATATATGTTTGTTTTATGTATTAAAAAGTATAATACGAAAATCTACTTCTTGTTTTCTGTTTGGTTTATAAGTAAAATTTGTTTGTATAGAATCCTCCTATATATTAAATGAGAAGTACATTTGACACGTGTCGCTCACACAGCCCTTCTCAGCCGAAATAACGCGATTCTATTGGTTGATTTTTTAGAAATTCATTTTTGATTTATTTTTCTAATCGATACAACTTAAATGGAAAGAACTATAAACACTTACCTTATATTGTATTCTCGGTTTAAAACACATCCTTTTTCGTTGATTTCTCTTTTTAATGCATTGAATACTCATTAAATAAGACAGATTGAAGGGAAACAACCGTAATTGTCGAGAAAAATTGTAGATTATTTGGTTCGTTATTAATTATTCGTTGTTAGTTTCCTTATAACAAATATTAGTTAATACATGTAATAATTAGTTGCCTTATAACAAATTAATTAAATACCAAAAGAATATTAGTTAATACATGTAATATTTAGTTTCCTTATAACAAATAT